>VWZD01006782.1:78490-190737 GCA_013396695.1 Sakesphorus luctuosus | reverse complement strand
AAACAGGAACAACTTTAAAAAAATATGAATATTCAGAAGATGTTGATAATTTACTTCTCAATAAGATCCCATAAGTCAACTCAAGCCAAGCATGAGAGGAATTAATTCTAAAAGTATTGACTAGAATCTTTATGTTGTTATGTCTACATTACTAAAGTACAACCTCATACTTTAGCTTACTATATCTAAGAGTTCATACTTAATAATGTTTTCAAATGAGGCAACATGCATTATTTTATTTTTCTTTCTTCTGAAAATGAAATATTAAAAAAGCCAAACAACCAAACATCATATTAAAAAAAAAAAACTAACCAAAAAACACAGCAAAACCCAACCCATCACATATGCTTCACAGGAAATTTATGCAAAATAGTTTATTTTTCTGATGGCTCTTTTTTCTGTGATGATTTTACAGTAGTTACCATAACAAATTTCCTGATCTGAACAAAGCTCTTTTATTCATCATCACAAATCAGTTCTCCCTCCCACCCAGCTGAATGACACAGAATTTTCACTTACACCCATGAAAAAAAGAAATACGAGGAGAATATGTGATTTGTTGATTCTGGCTTCTGTCGCCTTCTTGCAGCTGCTGTGATTTGAAGCATTAGATACGTGCTTATGCTGGGTTTCAGATTAATATTTACTTGCTCATAATTTAACAGCAATAACAAAATAGGGGTTTTTTTTAAAAAAAAGTTTTTTGAAAAATAAATGGCGGAGGAACTGGAGTTCACACCAATCTATGAGATTGATAGTGAAGACATTTTATTAGACCTAGCACACAGTTTATATAGGGTTAGGACTACAGCTTATTGGCTAAAAGAGTTAACACACCACCATGCTAGAAACTTCAATTGGTTAAAACCTATCTCTCACAAGTCCCATGTTTATATTAATTATCCTGGCTATTTTCCTGCACCTGCAGAGAACTGTGAATTCCTACTATGTGAATTCTTGGGGAGTAACCCTCCTCCCTACCATCCAGCAGCAGCTGAGCTCCTTGCTGCTTCTGGCTGATAGCTGACTCTCACAGGGTTTTCTATAGATCTGAATTGCTCACTTTTGATTTTACTTTAACAACTGTTAATGATGTATGCCTTCAGGGTTGAATATGCTGGGATAACTAACAGAAAAGCAAGACAGTTTCAAGAATGAGACACAAGAATCACAGACAAATATTGTGTTTCAATACATGTTACAAAATATTAACTGGAATATTATAACTCTACATAGACTAGACATAAGGGAAATTAGTTAAAGATTATCAGATCTTTCTTGGTATCAGAGCAGTAAGCAATTTAAAGAGGTTCTAAAGCATTACTTGAGAAGTAAAGCCTACGTTCTCAGAAATTTTCAGTATGAAAACTATTATTCTTCAGTTTGGAATAGCTGACTATTTAGCACCATTAAACTGAGAGAAGAATTAAATTGTTGCTAGCTTTTGGTAAGTTTCATCTATTAAGATCGCTGCTCCTATGAGAAAATAGTGAGGAAGTTTCTGGTTCAATCGTTGGTACATAACATTATGAATTTGAAAGTTTTAAACCTACAGACTGAGGGCTACCTTTCTGTCAGTTGTTTTATTCTTTAAATCTAGACATAATAATAAGATTATTATCACAGTTTACCTTTCCTTATGTTGTAACTCATAACATTAGAGGACTTGACTAATGATGATCCCATACTGTTATATTTCATCACTATTTAAAAACTAAATATCAAATATTATATCAGCATTTCTCAAGGGGGTCTCTGTGGTATCTCTGCTATCTTCAAAGTTTTGCAAAAAAGCCGTAGTTTGGATGCAGTGTGATCTTGAAAGATTTAACACATGACTGCACACTAAAACCAGTCAAGGGGTACACTCCAGCTCTTTGAATTATGAACATGGGATCTGGTCTCTTAGGACATCCTTCTGTTTTACTGACTACTGACACCATATATGTGTAATAGCAAAACAGGTAAGTTCTATTTAGTAAAACTTCCAGGGTGATAGTCACATCACATAAATTTTATATATAAGCAGCTGTACTGAATTTGGTTGTGTTAGAGTCAGTTTTCTTTATAGTAGCTAGTATAGGGCTGTGTTTGGATTTTCTGCTGAACACATGTTGATAATATAGATATTTTTTTTTTAATTACTGCTGGGCAGTGTTTATACAGAGCTAAAGTGTTTTCTATGTCATATCACACCCCACCAGAGTGGGCTAGGTCTGCACAAGAAGTTGGGAAGGGCTCAGTCAGGACCACTGACCACAAGTGACCAAAGGGATATTCCATACCATATGGCAACATGCTCAGCATATCAATCTGGGAGAAGAAAAAAGAAAGAGGGGTACATTTAGTGTGATGGCATTTGTCTTCCCAAGTAACCACTATGTGTGATGGAGCTCTGCTTTCCTCGAGATGGCTGAACACCTGCCTGCCCATAGGAAGCTGAGAATGAATTCCTGGCTTTATTTTGCTTGAGCACACAACTTTTGCTTTACCTATTGATCTGCCTTTATCTCAACCCACAAATTTTCTCACTTTTATCCTTCTGTTTCTCTCCCCCATCTCACAGTAGGGGGAGTGAGCCAGTAGCTGAGTTGCAGGCTGGGGTTAAACCATGACAGCAGTTTAGATTTCTAAAATTACCCTAGTTGCTGTTCTCCACAGAAACAGACATTTCTAGCAAACAATTCCTCTAACTTAATTTAGACTGTTACGGTTGGATGAGTTAAATTTTTCCTCAAGTTTTTAATTTTATTGATTGTAAAAACTTCCCAGAAGTATCAGCTCATATATAAACTGTATAGAAAACATCTAAGGGTGAAGTAAATTAATCCTACTGTTAGTTACAAATTTAAGAAACAAGAATTGTACATAAACCATATTTAAATAACCATTCCACTTAAAATTTCACTTTCAGACATTGCAGTCCTTGCTCTACAAAATCTCTCTGAGTTGTATTGCCAGTCTTAGATTTGGAGACTTGAGGTCCGAATCAGTTTATTTTGCTCTGAATGCCTTTCACTTCTCTTTACTCCCCCACATACTCATTAAAATTAAAAAAAAAAAAAAAAAACACAAATAAAATGAAAAAAAAAAAAAAAGGAAAAGACTTCTCTTAGGTGCCAGATCTTGTCTATTTAATGAGCTTGCCCTCCTCATTCCCATTGGTAAGCACAGATTTATTCATCTGCCTAAATTATCAGGAGGAAGGTAACACATTGTATAATTTAATGAATTATTCTTTCCTGCAATCATTTTCCCCTAATTTATAGTTAGTAGTCTGTCTAACTACCTAGTCTAATCAGGGCTGTTTGTTTCCTATGAGTCTAAAGAAAGTTTATATTGCTACTTGTAAACATACAGAATTTATAACCTGTATAATAATTTGGCACTAAAAGTCACTGCTTCAATTGCAAAAGGAAGTTTTATCTGTCATGTTCCTACTACCATCTGACATTCAGGTCACAGATCTTATGCCCTTCTCAAAGAGCAGGAGTCTAGTATAATACATCCCATGTCATCTATATATTTTATATATATTTTATGTATTTTTCATATCTATAGGACTGTAAAACGTGTAAGCTTTTTGATAATAACTATACTTGTGGGAATTGTATTGTCCTTGTAAGGCCCTTGTACAGTGGAATGTGTGCAGCATATCAGAGTTCCACATGACTTGGTGTGAGTTTTGGCACTTGAGCACTGGCAACAATTGCTCAGAAAGGTTCTGCAGTCTCCATCCTTGGAGATTTTCAAAAGTTGTCAGGACATAGTCTGAGGCCACTGGCTCTAGATGGCCTTGCTTGTTTAGACAAGATGAACTGCAGAGGTCCCTTCCAACATCAAGCATTCTGCAATTTTCTGATCGTTTGGAATTTAGCTTGTATGAGAAAAAAGAACACAACTCTCATATAGTCAGAGTTGGTTACGTCATACAGAACTTTGTTTTTACCAGGGTCATGGGAAGTTGAAGGTTCAAGGTATGAAGAAGCAAAGTGAAAAAAAAAAATGGATTTGAAGTAGAAAAGAATTATCTGCAAGCTAAATGCTGAGATGGGAAGGACCCAAAGAGAGAAAGCAATTATTATTTACTGCACCCTCTTGCTTTAGTCATCCCAGCTCTAGGATTGTCAAGGAGTTATTAAGGATTATGTTACAAAGACACATTGCTGAAAGTTGGCGAATAGCTGTAATATAATCCAAAAGACCAAGTAACTAATCAGAACATAGCTTTTAAGTGTCAATCATGTTCTAAAGTGGATTAGTGAAGCGCAATTATGATTCATTAATTTTAAATTTAAAGATGGAGATGTGAATACTTTAATAGGGTTTGTGCATACCTCCTTCTGCTGTGGAAGATAAACCAAATAAAAAGATAAGGGAAAAGTTGAAAATTGAATTTCTACTTTATTTTGAATAAAATATTCTTCCTCCTCATTCTTCTTTTGTGCCTCTTGTTTCAATCCTCTAATGTTTTGTGGTTTCTTATGAATCTGCATGTTCAATGAGAGATAAGAAACTCCAGCAGCTCACAGAATGCTCACATATTGTGTAACTGAGCTCTCTTTTACTTGCTCAGGACTCTGACTTCTTTTTTTTCTTTCCAATCTGTGAACTTTAATGTGCTCCCAAGGAAGAGATATGTTTGGGATTAATTATTAACTTTCTTTTCTATTTGCAATAAAAAAATAAGTTGTGTAGTTGCTCTTTTTAAAAGTGAATTTAATGTTAAAAAAAAATCTCTAAAATGTTCCAGACATGCTGGCTTCATTCCTTATGGGTAAAAGATATGTAGATGATTTACCTTGCATTCCTTTTGTCCATCTCTATGGTCCTGCAAATGTCTTCTTAAAAAGGAAAACTAAAAGGTTTATTTTTCTTGTGATGTAGATAAAATTCACCAGCAACTGTTTTGAAATTATCCTAGATACTCTCAAATATCTCAAGAGAGGATCTGTCTGTAAAGGCTAGTGTTCTTCCAACAAGTGGGAAAAAATATAACCAAAACTTGTAACCTCTTCTTGTCAGGAAAGGAAAGTCAAAGTATGAGGGAATGGAACTGTATTTTCTGATACAGTTGCCATATAAACAGAACAGCAACGTTTTTATTTCTTTACCTACTTTTAATACAACTGGTTTTAGACATGCTACTATTTTGGAGGTTATCAATAAGGGCTTCAGTTTATCTTTTAGTTTTACCCTAATCTGGTGTGACGTAAATGTGATTTCAAGTAGCTGGATGCCTCCAAGACATTCTTTATGTAGGATTTTTAACCACACTGCCGCAAACTGAGGCTCTGAGAAACTTAGCAAGTGTCCCAATTCTCCCAGCAGACCTACAGCTCTATACAAAATGCTACCGAGTGGATTTCTATTGAGCCACATAAGCTAGAAAGTGAATTAGCACTATGGCTGTTTGAGATGCAGACCTGTCTGCTACAGACATTGAGGTCTTGTGCTGTAAGGCTGCAGTGTAATAGGGAATGTATTGCATTTATTCTCCTCTACACAGTGTATTTGTTGATGAATGCCTATATTGCATACTGGCTCGTTCATTATTCCCTAAATAGGCATTTGAGAACGACTGTTCCAAGACGATCTGATGCAATGTCTAAAGAAATCAATTAAAAACAGGCAACTGCTCTCTGGAATTGACTTAAAAGCAGAAATGAAAAAAAGGTAACATCAATGGCCTGTAAGAAGACATGCCTAGATTCTGAGTACTAGAGGCAGGTATTTAGAGACCATCATTCAAGAAGAGGCAGAGTGAAACATAGAAATTATTCTAAGATTAGAAAGCAGCAGAAAGTAGTGTATTGCTATTTATGCAATAAAATATCTGTTCCTTAGGATGCTCTTATCATGAATTACTTGACATTCTTCTATTTCTCTCATTCTTTCACTTTGTTACTATTGAGAAATGGCCATCTTCATTAATCTAATGTAAATGTAGCCCCACCAATTCCAATTTAGATTAAAAACATGGTAAAATATCCACAAGCAACTGATTTAGCCTACAGAGACAGTTCATGACTTCTGTGGATAAGCTATGTTTTTATATCTCACACACACAGACTTATTTGAAATAGATAGTCTGGATGAAACATTTTTGTTCCTGTGAATGAATTTACCTACTGGGGTTATAGTAAGTTTTGTTCTAGTGAGAGCTTTTTTTTTTTTTTTTGACAAGGTTGGTGTTTTTTGTTTTGTTTTGGTTTTGTTTGTTGGCTTCTTTGGGGGTTTTGTTTTTGTTTTGTCTTTTTGTTTGGTTGGTATTGTTTTGTTTGGAGTTGTTTTTGGAGGGGATAAGAGTTTGGTGTTTGGGTTTTTTTTTTCAAATAAGTAACATTTAAACTTGATTTTTAAAATAAAATCTCTTTTTTTTATATATTTCAACTTATTTTCTGTTCGCTGCTGCCTTGAATGTAGGCATAAAGCAAAATATAATTCTGTTCTTGTATTATAGGGCAAAAACTGCAGTGATATTGCTGTTTGTAAGCTGAAATTATATCTTTCCTGGAGGAACTGCATGTTTTTGTACATTATGTGTTTAATCTGGTAAATAAAAACTGAATACAGAGTTTATTTGTGACTTTTAGTACATAATTTACTAATCTAATCAGTTCTGTACAAGCAAGACAGTATTGATGTACTTTGCATGATAATGGTCAGCTTAGAAAGATCTTTTAATGACTATCCAACATCTTTAAATGAAACTAAATTGATTGGCAAACTACCATAAGAAGACATAAGGATTTTTTCCCCTTGTTACTGCATTTTATTTGACTTGAAGAATGACTCACATTACTTTTAAAAATTTGAATGTATTTCATGCATAGCACTGTGTTTGTGTTAAAAAGTGATGCATTAAATGTAATTCATTAAATCCAACTGTGAATATATGGTATCTGAACATATACATTCACAGGAAGTAAGAAGGTACCATATATGTCTGAAAATAGATTCTCATAGTGTCTATTTGACTCTGTGGGCCTTTTTTAAAAGAAAGTAAAATAAAAGTCAGTATGAACTGCATTTTGGATAAGTGTGGCTTCCTGAAATCATTCATATAAATGGTTAATAATTTGATATTGTTTAGTTACATTTGTTATTCTGATTCTTAGAAGAAAAGCCTTGAAATCTAATTGTTAGCAAAAATTATTTTTTTCCCCTTTACTGATGGAATCACAACTTCTCTGTCATGTTCTTGAGGTTCAAGGATACTTTTGAAGATTTTTTTTCTGTCACTTGCTTAAAAACAATTTCTTGAGGATTATTGCGGGTCATTTTGTCCACTGTCCAGTACCAAATACTTGTGCTCTGTCCTTAATATCCAATAGGAAACACAAAAGTAGATCCTTGGCGTTTTTGACATATATTGAGTTTATCTGATTGCTTGATATGTTGTTCTTTTCCTTGGTGAAACTTTTAAGAAGTTTTTGTTTGTGTATTTTCATGTGTCTCTTTGAGTGGTTCCAAAGCACATCTTTTCTGAAAACATGTAATCCTAGCTGGGAAAGAGTATGTTTACCTGAACTCCTTTAGATTCTGGTAACATCTATTTTTTGTTTCAGAAGAAAGTGGTTGAACATATTAATGTAGATATCTACTTTCTTGGAGAGTGTAGTAGTTTTAGCTACGCCTCAAATTAGCAGGCTCAGAGAATCTATGTGGATTGGTAGAGACAGCTGTCACCTGACTGGGTAACCAAGGAAGTATTTCATACCAGATGACGCAAACTTAAGATATGTGTGCAGCAGTGGGAGGTGTTCGGTCAGTTTCACCATGGCTGAGGTACAGAGAAGACGTGCTGCCGTTATTCTGCCCTGTTAGGCCTTGCTCTTGCTGTTGCAACTCCTTGCCTTTTGTTTGAGTTCAGGGAAGTAGAAATATTTTGTTGTTACTCTTTCTGTTTCTTGCTAGGTGTCTTTTAGAGTGCTTATGAATGTAGAGTAGTACACTTTGTATTATTTGGGGAGTGGGAGTTTATTCCTTGTTATATAAAACTCGTGTAAGTGTGTGTTATATTGTAGTTTTCTCTTAATTTTCTCTTTTCTGTATAAATACATATAGTTAGTTTCAGCATAAACCTTGTTTGGAGTTTTTTTTTTGCCTCTCCCCCTTCTTCCCTTTTCACTCTGTCTTGGACAGTTGAGGTTTTGCCAGCTCAACCCAAGACAGAGAGCTTTCTGCTGCTTAGGATTTTATTTGCATATTTACACATTAAGTACATATACAATAATACATAAATAGTTTTATAGAAGAGATAGGAATCTAACATATAATGGTTATAGAACTAAATAATTTATCTTGTTCCTTTTACCAGAATAATTAACCTCTTCATGAAATTTTGAGCATTATAGTTAATTATATATTTCTGAAAATGTCACTATGCAATGGAAAAATTAGCTCAAAGGCAGTAACTTGGAAATCTGGGACATAAGATCATGGAGTATGACAACATAGTAAGTGAATGATAAGGAAGGAGAATTAATAAGATGTCAGCAAAAGAGATTACATTGTAAAGACTCTGGAATATAAGATCAAAAGTATTTCTACAAAAATAAATGGGTAAGAACTGGTGTAGTGAAGGAAAAGATAGATAATGTGAATACAGGTGAATACAGGTGATAGTTGCAATAGCTGCAGATTTATTTATTTATTTATTTATTTATTTTGTTCATAGTGAATGCTATGAAAATTCCGAGGTTAAGTAAGTGATTACAGCAATCAAAAGTGATGAAAAGATAAAGTGGTCTAAATAAAATCATTATCTAAAATTATTTCTAATCTGGACTTAATTTGAAAAGAATTTCGGGACTGGGCATGCATGCTTTATGTTAGTTATCAATTCTAGCAATATAAATTTTAAATATTTACCAGTACAATCTAATTCAATTAAAGAAAATGTCTGAAGTCTTTCTCTGGGACAACAACAAAAAGATACCTGCTAGGAAACAATGTATTGCTATTTGTATGGATTCCTTCAGTGTGTCAATTTATATTATTCAAGTATATTAGTAAACAGTTTATAAGGATCTCATACAACATATTTATGCGTGAAGGCTCACATAGGTAATGAGATTCATTTCACCTCATTTTAAGTATCTGAAAATTAAACATCTTTGCTATTCATCTAAATTTCCTCCACAGACATTAAAGAGAGAAGCATCTCCAGAGATATATTTATCATGGTTCTAATAGATACTGATTTAAAAACGAATTAATCACTCTCTGGATGTCTGACTCTTTCTTTCTTTCCATCAATTATATGGAACATAGAGACATCTAACTTGGACTACATGCCCAACCTGTAAATGACTCAAGTGAGATGAAATGAATGTCATTCACTTGTCCCATAGTGAGCTGAATTTCTCTAAGAATAGTTCCAATTTACATTATGCTACTCAAGCTTTTACTGCTAGGTAAAGAAGTCGCTTTGAAAATTCCTTGTGGAAGCTTTATTCCTTCATTACTTTTACTGTGAAAATGTTTTTTATTGTTTCTTTAATTAGATATTGTTACTCACAGGGAAATATTTTGACCTTTGAATGCTCTTTGTTCTAAACATAAAACCAGCCAAAATTATATAAATTGGGCAGAAGTAGTAGATAAACATGTTGGTTAATTTCCAGAGTTTTCCTTTTTAATGAATTCTTGAGGCACTTGTGTTCAGAAGTAATGGCAAATACTTGTGACTACTAGTATGTATAGTGTGTATGCAATTAATACCACAAATAACAAAATTACTTTAAATCTCACAAACACACATGAATACAGATAAAAATATCTCCCTCCTACTCCTCACTTTATAGCTTTCATTCAAAATTATGCTAGCAAAATAAACACCTTAGATTTCAGAAGCACAGATTTCAAATCCTAGAAGAGTTTTGCTCAGGGAGCTGTTAAGAATCCTGTGGGAGTTTGTCTTGATGGGCAAAGGTGCTTAGAACTGCTCAGACATATTCAGAGGCAGCCTAGAAATAGAAATAAACCAGACTTGTAGTTAAGCAGATAACTCTCAAAGTCATAGATAGGAAAGGGGGCACATGCTTAAAGAGGAATGCAAATTGTCTTATTTGAGCTTGCAGAGGTGGAGTTAGGAAGGCAAAAAGTTCAGCTGGAGCTCAAACTAGTGAAACAGACTTCTAAAGGTTGGTTAGTACTGACTGAAGTACAAGGAAGACACAGACTGCTGCCGAGTGGAGCTGGCAAGTAAGTTAGAAAAGGCACAGAAAAGTACTCAGTCTTGTTTTCACCTTGATCTTTAAGGTTGATGTCAGCTCTCAAGTCTCTATTCCAAGATGAAATGGGAAAGCAAATTCTGAGTCACTGACGGCAATGAAGGATTAAGCCAGAGAACATCTGCACTAATTGCACAGGAAGACGTTTTTGGGACCTGATGGGATAAATCTGAAGACATTGGAAGATACTATTGCAAATCCCCTTTGCCAGTTTTAGATGGTCATGGAGACTGAGGAAGATCACAGATAATAAATAAAAATAGTAAAATATGTCCATCAACAATAACAACAAAAATATAGGAAAAAAAAGACCAGGTAGCCTCAACTCAGCTCCTGGGAAAATAGTAGTACTAATACAGGTGGAAAATTTGTCCACACAAATGAAGGACAAGAAGGTGACTGGAAAAAGCCAACATAGGTTTACCAAGATTAAATTGTGTGGAGCCTGTTTGACTGCCTTCTATGATGAAATGGCTTCCTCAGTTAACAGAGGAGAGCATTGCATATTCATGTACCTTGACCTCTGCAAGATGTCTGACATGATCTCTCACATACTTGTTGAAGCTGACCAGACATAGCCTGGACAAATCAGTCTGAAGATGGATGGAAAATTGTCTAAAGTGCTGAACTCAAAAGGTTGTTAATATTTCAGAGTCAAATTAACAGCTGGTCCTGTGTGAGATTATTCGTGGTCTTTACCTGGGTGATAGCATTGACTACACTAAATTTGCAACTGACATCACATTGTAGGAAGAAATAGATAACACTGGATGGAAGAGGTAAAATGCAGAGTCCTCAACAGTCTAGAAATCAGATGAAAAGGAACTGTGTAAGATTTAATGAAGTAAAATATGAAGTTCTGCAGCAGAGAGTGAATAATTCAGTCAGTAGTACAGACTGGGGACGGACTGGTTGGGGATCAGCTCGGTTAGAAAGGATCTGGGAGTCCTGATGAACAGTGAGATGAGCGTGACTTAGCACTGTGCCTTCATAGCAGTGAGGACAAACTATTTCAGTGATTGCACCAGCAGGAAAATCATAAGTAGTATAAAGTAAACCGAAACTATTCTTAGAGAAATTCAGCTCATATGCCTCAAGTGAATGACATTACACTGCATCAAAAGGGATGTGGTTATTTCACTCCAGTCAGCTCTTGTTACCTACACCAGGCATATTGTGTCCAGTTTTGGTAGCTCCCAAATAAAACACAGATTGAACAGAGAGGGATCAGAGGGGGAGCCTCCAGATGATTAGAGTGCTGGAGAATTTGATGTATGAGGAAAAGTTAAAGGAATTCGGATTTTTTTTTTAAGATGAGGCAATAAAAGATTCAGGAGAGATCTAATCACAGTTTTACATTACCTGAAAGGTAGTTATAGAGGAGATAGAGGTATTCTTTTCAAAAGGCTGTAAGGTGAATAGACAAGAGACAACAGGTATGAGACCAGCAGTGGAATCTCCCGTGCTGGAAACACTGAAGACAGTTTGACAAGGCCATGGTTAGCCTAGACTAAGGCTCTGCTTTCCACAAAGGGTATCCAGAGGTCATTTCCAATCTAGACTCTTCTATCATTCTATAATTAAATATTTCACTCCACCCTAAAATGTATTTGATTTATGGAGGACCACCATTCAAATTAATCTGAATATTTTAAAGAAATAAATTTAAAGTGGAGTATTTTTACTGCATCAAACTCTTCCATGAATACTCTCATTCACCATTTAAGGGGTCTTAAGTTGATTTGTTGAAATTCAATTTCCTTACAGTCAGTTGAAAAACTAATATATTCTTAAAAGTGGAGATATGCTCCATTTTTAATGTTTTATATTTAAATTTCTAGTATAAACTTAGAATGTTGGTTAATCACATTTAAATAAATAAACACGTATTCAGAAAATTGCAGCTCTCTCTAGACAGAACATTAAGATACCTATAATACTCATAGTATAATCAGTGGATAAAAAGGGTGATATGAGTATTGTACCAGTATGGTCACTTGATGAAAAATCTCAATCACTACATCCTCATTCATGCAGTTATGTTGTACTGGTACAGATGCCAGGTTATTTGACTAATAGTCCATCTGCAAAAGACACATTATGATTTGGAAATACTGGTGTATTTGCAACCACACAGGCATTAATCATTACAGAAAAATGCACTTTGCCACCTTCCACTGAACAGCAGCATAAGGTTAAAAGTGTCTAGCATCACACATTAATCATGCCTCAGTCTGTTGAAACTCAGAAGCAGGATGGATATTCATATGATTGATTCTTTATCAGAATATTGCAAAACATGGACATTTAAGAAGGAGTCCTGGGAATGCAACATGAACGCTGATTGTCACTTATACATAGCCATAAGGAATGGAGCAGTGGATAAATCTCTCTTCTCTGCAGTAATTTTTAATTTCATAGAAATATCATGTGGTGGCCCGCTTAATCTATGCAATGGAATACTCTTCCTACAGAGGCACAAACTATATCATGTCATCTTCCTTCATCTTAACTGTTCCTGTTTTTTCTGCATGGAAGTGAACACCGGAACCTGTATAGTGACCTCTTGAACTAGTTTGCACGCCTATATGGAATATGTACCTCATATACTATACTTTTGTGATATGACAAAATGACACTGAAAAGAAATGAGAAGTATATTGTGTCAATGCCATAAGGAAAAACAAAATACTAGAATAGAGGTAACAGGGTTTCCCCCATTTAATTCAATTTCTTGCAATTTTGTTTTGGATTTCAATCCCTCTAAAGAATGTTTGTACCCTGAAAAAAGAGGTGTATTTCAAAGTAGGGTAATAATGATCCATAAATTGCCTGCTTTGAAGCTTTGTTAAAAACTCTTTGAAGCTTGGGACTAATCTGGATATAGGCTCTACAGAGACAGGCAGAGTTGATTGGACAAAATAATAAAAAAAAGCTTTCAAGTTCTTCTGCTCGTTCCTATGCACCAGTGCACCTCATTCACATTTCTTAAGCAGTCTGTAACCTATGTCAGTCTGCAAGAACAATGATGCTTCTCTAAGAGCTGATTCAGCAGAATGAGAACTAGCAAGAACAACCCTGCAATATTTAAAGTCATGAATACAAAAAGTAAAGGAGAATTTGAACTAAACTCCCTGCTCTCAACTGTTCCAATTCAGAAATCCCTTTGTTTTGCCTATGCTCTTAACAATGATTGCATGTAAATGGTACCAAATTTAAAACTTTATAAATATTGCAAATATCTCCAGCACTTCATTTTTTATGTGCAGCTGCTGTGAGATTTTGCCTTAAATGAAAATATAATCTCAGTCTGTAAGAGTATATTCTAATGAAAGAAGGAAGGTTTCTCTTTATTATTCTTAAAACAAAATTGATTTCTATTTTATATTGTGAAAGACTGTTGAAGTGACTTCATTTACACTAGAGATTTGTCATTAACAAATCTTCTATTTAACAGATCCAGAGCTACTTTTGATTAGACCACTGGCTCATTTAGAACAACACATTTTCTGCACCTGGGTCTTAGATTCCTAATGTTTCAGCTGAAAAAAAACCGAGAGCATCTTAGAGGGCAATGTGATAAGCTAGGTATTCTACAGAAAAGTTTTTAATGCAATATACTACATGTAATTATTATTGCTGTGATGCATAAAGGCCTAACCCTAAAGCAGAGTTCTTTTCTACTATGAAATGGGAAACACTGTGAAAAACAAAACAAAACAAAACAAAACCATGAAAAGAAATTAGGGCCGAAGAGGTTAAATGTGCAGCAGCTTGTATTCAGACAGCAAAAGTGGCAATAGTGAGATAGGAAATGTACAACTGAAGTGTCCTGGCTCACATTCAAATGTTGTCTTTATTGGGCCTCGTCACTTCCCTGCAGCTATCAATTGATGTCTGACAGAAAAATATAAAATCCATATAATAGATAATTTTACACTGCCATATGCTTGTGGGAGAGTTCTTTTTTCCTTTACAAAATTAGTGAGTTGCCTGTGTCCTAAACATGGGATTGTCTTTTGCACTTTTCTTCTGCCAAATACATCTACTAACAGTCTTGTAAGTATAATAAATTCCAAAGGAAAATAATAAAAATAAGAATATATAGCTTCTGTAAAACCCTTTTAATACATGAGAGATACAGACAAAACTGTAAACAAAACCATGTTACAGTGGTCCTAACCATGCTGCCTTCTGCCTACTGCAAAATTTAACTCTGTCCTGGCTGGAACCAGGGCCGCAGATTATTTTACCGAAGTTAACAGATTTTCTTATCTATGCTTTACTTCAGCAATCTTACTGTCATTGTCTGCATTTAAACTGGCAATGAATTTTTATAAATACTATAGTAAAAATGTTAAAATCACAAGATAAAACAACCCTAAGAAAAATAACAGATTATGCTTGGGGTTTAAGTAACTATATGCCCAAATTTTATTATTTTATCTTGTAGGAATAGAGATTACTTTACTTAGAGCAATATTATAAGAAGGACAATGCTTGTGTTCATAAGACAGTAAGACCTGAATTACTCATCTTTGAGTTATCTCACAAAAATGTACCGATAGCACTCTCAGATAAATTGGCTATATTTCAATTCCCAGGCATTTTGGAAGAAATTTGCTTACTATACGAAATAGGAACAGAGTTAACCTGTACGTTCATTGAGTCTATCTCCAACCAGGCATCATAGGCTGGTGCTTTCTTACAAATTTGTCCTTTACTAAAGGTAGTAAAGGGGAGATGGGAGTGTCAGGGAAACTGTACAGCCATGAAATCATAGGATGTGATGAGGGATCTGCAACATCTCATAGAGACGTGAGGTGTCCCCACCAGCTGTATGCTACAGCTTCTCTCCTGTTGTGCAAATCCAGTCTCCATGAAATACGGGTCAACATGCCAATGAGCTGTGTCTAACATGAAAAGGAGAGAAAGCAGGGAAACAAGAGCTCTTGGGGAAGAGATGATTGCTGATGCCCCTTTACTTCTATTGTAAAGCTACAGCACTGTGTGAGGGTGTTTTCCTGGAAAAAATATCATGATGTCTTAATTTGTAAAATGTTTTTACCTCAGACTTTTGTGCTTCAGAGACCTTTTTTTTTGCCAAAAGGAGAGATCAAATCTCAGTTATCACTGCTGTCTCAACCTGCTCAACTCAATGACGAAACACATCTTGAAAGAACAAACTACCAATAATAAAAAGGAAAAATGCCCCAGTATTTTTATTCATTGCAAGCCTGTACTGAGCAATGAGAACATTGTAAACATTCTTAAAAGACCAAATCATTGCTTTATAGATTGTTAAAATGGTGTAGACTTTCAACATATGTTAGAAGTGCAAATACAGTATGTTACCTACAATTAATTCTGATAAGTTCACAAGATAAAGATATTTGGAAAGGTTTTTAAAGGATTTATTTTCAGTGTACTCAATTTAATTTTTAACCTGTTTATGCTTAGATTAACTTTTCTTAGTTTTAATAGAAAGCTTTCAATGTCTTGAGTGCCAAAGGACGACTATGATGATGGTGATAATGCCTTGGGGAAAGTCATATGAGAATAAACCGAGGTCACTTAGCTTGTTCAGCTTGGAGAAGAGAAGGCTAAGGGGAGACATCATTGCTATCTACAGCTTTCTCATAAAGGGAAGCAAAGGAGCTGGAACTGATCTTTTATCTCTGGTGACCAGTGACAGGGCCCGAGGGAGTGGCCTGAATTTGCTTCAGGTGAGTTTGGATGTTAGGAAAAGGTTCTTCACCCAGAGAGTGGTTGGGCACTGGAACAGGTTCCCTAGGGAAGCAATCACAGCACCAAATCTGCCAGAGTTCAAGAATAATTTGAAAAATGCTCTCAGGCACACAAAGTGATTCTTGGGGCTGTCCTGTGCAGTGTTAGGAGCTGGACTTCGATGATCCTTGTGAGTCCCTTCCTATTAGCATATTCTATGACTATGTGAATATGAGAACTTGTTGTAAGTGAATTTTTCATCATTTTAGGTATTTAATTACTTCAAATTTATATCAATTTATGTAACTATTTTTATAAATATATATAAAATGTATTGAATGTGTCATTTTTTCCTGTTCTAGACTATGCAGATGGAACTGGCAGATATGATGCTGGACTTAGAAGACACCCCACCCCCTTGAGCAGGTAGGTAAGAGCCACTGAATAACATCACTTGTCCAAACAATGCTATGTGCCACAGGCTCCAAAATAGCTCTGGATTGTCCATTAAAGAGACATTTTTATCAGAACAAGTTGAGATAAGTTGTCTTTATAGCAAATGGAGAAAAACAATTTCCTTTTCAGAATGTGACTAATATGCCTTATTTCAGATACATACTTAAATTAACCTTCTATATAGAGGCCCCTATAAAGAATGAACTGGACAATTGAGGCAGATGAAATGAACCAAGTTTAGTCATACAGATTTTCAACCTTCTTTGCATATCCCCACATAACATATGCAAGGTGTCTGCTCTGGAAATCTATGAGCTAGTGACGACCAAACCAGCTCTTGAGAGGTTAAATATTAAATGCTTCTCCCTCTTATTTTAACTAGCCTTGGATTTTTTTCTTTGTTGAATTGAAACAGTTGTGATCAAAAAGTTATTATTTTTATGTAAGACTATGCAAAAATGACATGTTCAAAGAAGTACTTCTAACACTAAAAAACATACAATGGAAACTGATTTTGACAAAGGATAAAAAGATACATGTTCAAAAATGCATTAGGCAAATCAATGAAGTATACCTTAGTAGAAAAGTAAAAAAAAATATTAAAAAAAATTGTGACATTCTTATGCTCCAAGTCTTTAAACAGTGATGATACCGCCAGTGATGGTGATATGAGACAGGATGCCAGATATTCTGGCTTTTGAATTGATTTTTTGTGGTCGTTACCTACATCATGTGAAAACCCACATATACTTGAGAGTAAGTACTCCTGCATTATATCTATTGCACACTGAATAAAATGATGATAGCTTCATATTTTTTAATACTACATGACTATTTCTGTAATAAACACCAGTTTGTCTTAAAGGGTTCCTAACATTACTATTAACAGACATATACTCAAAAAGGATCATAGATTTTAACTGCATGACTCCCATTGAAATCAATTCATCTCCTTACAGGATGGTGCAGAAAAATGTTATAGAAATAAAAGAAATAAATCAGAGGAAACAGTCTATAAAGGATTTTTGCTGCATTTCTTTTTCACCAAAATATTTTTTTGGGCTTTATGAGTGTTGCTCTTTTCTCAAAAAGGTTGTATCTTATGGCTCCAGAGGCATAGCAGGGTATAGCATTAAAAAAATAATTTATTAGCCAAGATGCTGCCCATCTAATTATTTGTGATAAGAACTTGGATACTCAAAAAACACCTTACTGAGACAAGATGTTAATCAGAAGAGATACTTGAACCCCTAAGAAAAAAGGTCATGGCACATTAAGCACATCAGTGGTGTTCCCCAGGGGTCTGTGTTGGGTCCAGTCCTGTTTAACATCTTTATTGATGATTTAGATGAGGGGATTGAGTCCATCATCAGCAAATTTGCTGATGACACCAAGTTGGGAGGGAGTGTCAACCTGCTGGAAGGCAGGAGGGCTCTGCAGAGGGATCTGGATAAACTTGAGAGATGGGCTGATTGCAATGGAATGAAGTCCAATTAGGCCAAGTGCCGGGTCCTGCACTTTGGCCATACCAACTCCATGCAGTGCTCCAGGCTGGGGTTAGAGTGGCTGGAGAGCAGCCAGGCAGAAACGGACCTGAGGGTACTAATTGACAGGAAGCTCAAGAGGAGCCAAGAGTGTGCCCAGGTGGCCAAGAAGGCCAATGCGGTTGCTACCTTAAACAACCAAATACAATCCCTCCCACACCTCCTAACCACCCCCCCCTCCACACACTCCCTGCCATTATTTCAGCTTGGTTTGACTGCTCCACATCAAAACACATCAGTTTATTTGGTAAATACAATTATCTTCAGTAAGCACTTTTTTTTGTTATCATTATTATTTTCAAAGAAATAAGGAAGTTTCAGGAAACAAGTAACATAGCTTGCACTTTGCTTCCAGCATTAAAATTGTCCTCAGTTATAATGACTTATTCATTTAAAGACATCCCAAATCTCCTTTCCATATAAAACTACTGATCAAACAAGGTGACACCTGTGTCTTAGTGAATTCTCATTTTCAGCCTTGCCTTCTATGGATGATCATACACTCTGTAATTCATATTTTCAAAATCATTGTGATGATAGTGTCCGTTCTGAAAGGAAATTAAATGTTTACTCTGTTAATGTACAAGAAACTTTAATTGGACATTGTTTTTACTTTCTTTCTGCCTTGGAGAATGAACTAAACTGAATCTAAAAATGGTTATTACTGGCTTAACCTGGAACAACTATGTCATTGTCTTGCAGTCATGAGATCCTAGAATTGTGTTTCAAGCTAGAAAAGATTTCCCTCTAGGGTCTTTTGGAAGGTATTGCTGCAGGAATCATCAGTGGAAAAAACAGAAGGAAATGTTGGAAGACTGAGTCTTGGAAATGCAACCAGTTAGTAACTTAAATACCTACTTCTGTCCAAGATCTTCATCTTGTTTCTTAAGTTGTCCTTTAGTAGAGCAAGGACTACTTTGACATCAACATTGTTTGAAATAGTATCTTGCCCAAATAAGAAAATTACTAAGTAAAAATATCACTTTCTTGAGTCTACTTTGCCTTTCTTAAAATTAACACATACTTATGGAAATTACTACAAAATTTAATCTTTCCATAAATGAATTTTAAAACAAGACTTCTACATGAACATTCTTGAGAAAATGAATTAATTAGAATGTGTTAGTAATTGCTATCAATTATAGAAAATCATCTCTGTAATTAAAAAAAAAAACTGCTAGAATTAACAACTTAAAACATGAATTTTATGTAACCATGAAAGCATTGTACTCATATAAGGTAAAAAGATTGAACGAGCCCTGGAGTTTCGGCGCCAGAGTCAAAAGATGTCTCCTCATGGAGGTATAGTCAATGCTCCGTTTATTATGTATTACACACTTACTTATGTCTCATACTTTTAAAAGCACGCGAATAATACCAGCGCTCCATTGGCTAATAGCTAGTGTCCACGCGCCTCACAACACGACCCAATTGGCCCCTGCCTGTTCCCGTGCTTTTCCACGTCTTGCTACTTATCCACTGCTGCTGTTTATTGCAAGTTTGTTTCCTTTTGAAACTATCTCAAGGACGCCGTGGCTTTGCTATTCTCTGCATAGGCTGGGTTGGGCACATATAGGCCTCTAACAGCATGCCGTGGCCTGTACTGTTCAAATTTCCCCCAATACTCATATATAAGCATAAAGCTATAACACCGGGACAATTCAGCTGTTTTTTTTTTTTTTTTGGTGTGTAGGGTTTTTTCCTTATTTTGTAACTTCTGAGCATATACCATTACAGCACAAGTCAATCAGAATAAAAGCACATTTTTCCCCCCATAAAGCTGTTTTTTTTTCATTATCTGTACTATTTTCACAAAAGAAACATTGCTTTGTTTTGCTTTTTCTTAGGCTTATTCATAATTCAGAGATAACTTTCAGAAGAAGTATAAGAAATCTTCAAGAAGGACTGTATCAACCACTCTGAAGCTTGGATTCCAAAACAACAGAAGTCACAGCCAAAGCCTACAATTCAGCCTCAAATAGCCCTTATTATACTTGAAGAACTAAAGAAAGGATTTCAGAACTTTTTTTTATTCTCTTTGGACTATAACAAAGAATTTTAGGAGAAAGGAAAGGAAGGAAAGGCAAGCAAGAGAAACGAGAAGTGTTCCATGCCAAAAGTAAACCTTGTTCATACTTTGTATGTTTTTAAAAATGATCAATTTAATTTTTTAATATCCAATTTCTGAAATCAAAAGATAAACACACTCCTATTGGAGGGGGAGGGAAGGTTTGGGAAGGGAAGGTTTGGGAAGGTTTGGGAAGGGAAGACAAGACAAGGCAAGGCAAGGCAAGGCAAGGCATGTCTCACCCTCTATTTCCTAGAGGTTTCCTCTCAGTGAGCTCTGGAGCATTCTAAGCAAGCCAAGTTACAAAAGAAGTCCTATTTACTCGTAGTAAGATAATTCAAAAAATATTAAATTTTTAAACCTGATACAATTTCCAAGACAGTAGTTTTTCTTAAAGATCTAACAGAAGGATAAGAGTATCATTAATATTGATTATGATCTGAACCTCCATAGCCAAATTTGAATATCTTCTTCATTAAAAGACATTCAAGCAATTTCTGTGATTCCCTGGTAAAACTGAATAATTTTTCCAGAATTATGCAGTTGTACAAAGTCATTTCATGTAAGCAAATGTTACAACCTGTGTAGAGCATTGACGGGTTTTCTAGATGAATGCTTCTCAGCCATTCAGAGGTCATGATCTATTAACTGAAGAAAACAATCACCAAATTACAGTTACTGTGAAAGCCAGAGTATATTGTTAATAAGATTAGTTATTTTTTTATATATTTCAGAAGCTGGCAGTTGTACTAGAAGAATAAGATGGAATGAAAATTAAAAGTTTGGGGTTAACTTTGCTTGCTTTAGTTAGCTAAGTAATTTTGAAACTTTTCTGATCCACTACTGTTGTGTTTTTGATGCAAGAGCTGAGAAATGCTGCTCTAGATTTTTTGTTACTAGTTTAGGGGTTTTCCTTTGTTGTAGTTTTGAAATTATGTAAATTCTCTCCCTGCCACTAACTCCCTGTGTCATTAGTTAACAAAAGAAGTGGTTAACTGCTACCAATTGCTTCTTGATTGTTTGGGTGGAGGGCAGACTTGGGTGACGTGTAGCAAGGAATAGATTTGCACTGTCTCTTTTGTTCTTGGGGACATTCACACAGCTCTGGGGGAAGGTTGGAGCTACGTGTGCTGGCTGTCAGAGAGAAACCTTTCTCTCCTGCTCCTCGCTGCTTCTATGGAGTAAGATAGTTTCTTCTTGCCACCGCTGTTTCTCCTGGCTTCAGCATTGGGGCCCCAGCCACCACTCCGGCCTCACCATCACCGACAGTGTCACGGCTGCCCACCCCACCGCAGCAGCGACCCAAGAGAGAGAAGACACAGCTACTGTCTGGGACACGCTGTGGCTCTCTACTCCCAGTTTTCCTTCTTCATTTGGGACAAAGGATGCAGAGAGAGAGAGAGAATTCATCTGAATGCTCACTGCTCATCTCCCTCGCTGGAAAAAGACTGAGAACTCAGCCTGCAGCCAGCCAAGGTGTGAGGCTGACATTGCCCATAAATATAACTTCTTCAGGAGGAACCTACCGGTTTGGGGGTTGTTCTCTTTTGTTTGTTTCTTTGTTTGTTTGTTTTACTTGTGGTGTTGGGGGAGTAGTTTGCTCTGATCTGTTTACAGTTATATCGAAACCTACATATATATATAGTAGTTAAGAACAGTTATCCTTCTTATATCCATTTTCAAATTAAAGTTCCTTTTCTTAAATTTATAAAGAGTGATGTGATCATTGTGGGGGAATCCTTTCCTCTGCTTTTTTGGTAAAGATTCTGGATTTTTCCCCCAAACGAAGACACCCTTCCAAATCTGTAGATTGTAGGAAAGCTGTCCATAAGAAACATAAAGATCCATTTCTGCAGTATAAAAAGAAGTCACCTCAAAGTTAATTTCAATAAAATAAAGATATGCCATGTTTCCAGACAAGGAATAACACTACATGATTTTCATAAAATTTGTATTAGAGATAATTGGAAAAAAAATCAAAAGTAAGATGAAGATATAAGAAATAAAATTTGTAGGTAGCAGTTTCTCCCTGATGTCATAGTTTATTTTATTCCAGTGAAAATCACCATTCTGAGACATCCATCTCTACACAAACACACAGAACAGCAACAAGTGTTTTTCAGATAGGAATTTCATTAAAGGTTTTGAGGTACACTGCTCTCATAAACACAATATCTGACCCCACACTGCAGAATATAGGAGTTCCTGCATTAAGTAGACTTTCCCACAGGAAATGCATTGTTTCTGTCATTTGCTTTTCCACTGTCTACTGTCTGATTGCAGGTAAAATTTTAGTCATTAAAGCATTGCATGGTTTTTTGCATTTGTTTAGATAACTCACATAGCACTGGTCTAGGTTTACATTTCTGAGTGCTAGTTTTCCAAGACAGTTCTAGCTGAATAATGATTGAATAGATGAATAAGGTTTTTCTGAGTTTGTTTTTTTTTTGGATGTTTCTTTTCTTCTGTCCCAAGCTGCTTTTTTCTCACAGCAATTAAATGATCTATGACACTTGAGCTAATGGCTCAGTAGATTAAATGAAAGGCAGTATTTACACAGACCATTCTGAGGCATAATCAGCTCTGGAAATTGATTTACTTAAAGTCTGATTGTCTTCAGACCACGAAGTAATTCTATAATTTGGAATAAAAATATCTAGCATATCTGAAAATATGTCAAAATTTCCAAGAGAACTTGATTGAATAAAATATATTGTTTTCCTATTACAGACCTGATCTTACTTAGAACATCACTGCATCTAAATAGGAGTGACAGGATTGTATTTAGGTTTAGTATGAAATTACTGCAGTCTCACAGAAGATACACCATGGAGTGGAGAGGCTGAAAGAGTGATTTGGTATAGCTCAGAGAGTTTGATTTTGTCTGAAATTTCTGTGGGGTAAATGTGCACAGATACGTTTTTATACCTTCATGTGATCTGTAACATAAACACTCTCATCGCTGTACAAGATTCTTGCTCATATTTCAGTCCTGCTCTCAACAGAAGCACTTAATCCATTGAGATAGTTAATAACATCTAAGTTCGGACTTTCACTTTAGCTTTCCTTTAGAGCTGATGTAGTAAGACAGGCTGTTCCAACAGATGCTGCTGAACAAATAATGTAGGACATTTGCTCAGAATGAGTATATGATAAGGATCTCAGGCTGCTAAGCTTGAGAAAGTTAGTAGTTGGGGGGTTTGTGGTTTTTTTTTGTTTGTTTTTTTTTTCTAATAAATAATCTCTAAAATCTTTAAGAGAAAGTGCCACTCTTTTTATTGACATAATGTCTAGTTCAGATGTGATTTTTGATGGAACCCACAAATAGTACTGCAACACCAGTAGAGATATTGTTGTCAGTAGAGATAACTATTCAGTAAACCCTCTGGAAAACTGCTCATCCCTTTCAAATATCATTTTTTAAAACTAATTTAAAATTATTTAAAACCAAGGTGAGTAGGTTAGCAGGCAGTACAAAGAATGATAATACAACACTTTTTTCTACATCTCTTTATAATTCTTGCTTTTCAGAGTGTTGTTTCTACTTAAGAATATTTCATTTATCTATGTTCATTTATTCAGTATTTCAATTACATATAGCAGAGAGTTGATTGTAACTTCATATCTCCAGTTACGACTTTGGTCAACTGCCTCCTGTTATTTCATTGTGTTTTCAGCAAATTAGTTTCATCCACAAATCATACCGATTGCGTCAGCTCTGCTGTTGCAGACATGTTGCAGTACTTGCAGCAAATCTGAATGTTCTTCTATACTTCTAGTAAGAAGGAACATTTAAGTCGCTTATTTATGAGTCTACAGTGTTGTATAAAAACTGGTTTAGGTATTATAATACAGAGGTTACATAGACTCAGCAAATGTGACTTGCATCAAACATTTTTAAAAATGTATATATCTTGAGGTAAGAAGAGTTGAGAATGACTGTAAGTCTGAGGAAAGTACTGTTTTCTGGTATAATGTGCATCATCCAGTGTCAGATGTACACATGCTTAGAAACCTCAGAAAATGCAACTGGAATCTTGCTGACCACATGCTGTCATAAAAGAGGAAATAATAAAACATTATAGGAAAAATTAAATATACTATAACAAAAATACAGGAAATAAAATGGCAGGGGGAGGAAAAAAATAGACCCATTGTAATAAGAAAATGGGTGAAAAATAAAACTTAAGATGACAAATAAAATATTTCTACAGGAACACAGCATGACCAACTGCCAGTAGGATGGATAAAAGATAACACAGTAACTAGTCTTGAAAAGTGATGTCAGACTAGAGATACAATGGCAAAACAGAAAAATACCTACTGGAAAGATAAATAGGCTCCCTTCAACCATGACTAGAACATGAACTGCAAAAGAGCGAATTGGAAGATGTACTGTATCCACTCAGCAGTAAAATCAGTGCAGTTTCCCCTTTGCTCTTTCACATATGAAAAGATAATGACATTATGCACCTTTGAAAAGGAAGGATTAGAGCTGGTCTACACTGTGTAGTCATGGTGTTCATTTATATATTAACTGTCATTAAATGGAAACCAAAACTTCCATTTTTTTTCTCCTGCACACCAGTGCTTGTCCAGCTCTCAGAACACGTTTGTTGCATTGTTTCTAGGTGTTCTGCTTTCCATTCCAAGTGAATTATGTGCAAAAGGGGAAAGTACTAGAGTGCTAATATTTAGAAGCAAGATATATAGCATAATGTAGTGGACATAAAAAAAGTGCTTTGACAAGATAAAAAGAATGACATTAGTATAAATTGCAGCTAATTTTTAGAAACATGAGTAAACAGAGCCTTGGGCTTGATCTGGAACTGGAATAATTCATATTGACTTAATTTAGAAGGACTGTAGGAACTTTATTACATAATACAGAGATACTCGCACATCTTTAGGAGCAAAAATTCCTATTGAAGCATGACAAAAGCTTGTAGGGAAAAAGTTAAAAATAGTCATAGGTGACTCTGAAAATGTACATATTTGCCATTAAATTTCCAAGATTCAGATTTCTTATTTNTAAATTTCCAAGATTCACATTTCTTATTTAAATAGTCTCCAAGAAAAAAGAAATTCCTTTATAAAATGTGGAATTACTTATGGTTCTAAAAGATGCCTACTCATTGTCTTTTCAGTGGGCTGCCTCTGTCCAGTCTATGACGATAGACATGCTTTTCTGAAGTATTTCTAAGATTCATATTTAAAAAATATTTTTAGGCAAGGACCAAGTTTTCCTGAATGTTCGTAAGGATCGAGGTGCAGCCACTATTGTTTAAATGTAATTAACAATAATGTACCTAATTATAGGATCTAAAAGTCTTGATCTCATGCTGCTTGCAGAGATGGACGTGTCCTTCAGAAAGAAGTATTTGAATTTCATCATAGCAGAAATGAAGGGACAGAAAAGCCATAACAGGAGAAATCATATTCAGAGGGGAAGAGAAAGACCAGAGCAACCTCTAATTTGGTATAGCTATGGCAGTTTATACCAGTTTAAGCTGACAGTTTCAAGGCACATATTCCATTCCCAAAAATAAAAATGGTTTAGAAGTGCATTTGAGTCAAAGGAAAAATAAAAATGTTGACAATGCTACACTTGATCTCAAGAGACAGGGGAGGGGATCTAGAAAAAATAATCAGTAGAAAAGATGCAGTTGTGCTCATATCAGTTTACATCAGTTTCTATCTGATTTCTAGGACAAATTACAGCCTGAAGCTGATGTACACAGGGCTTCTAACTAGCTTATTTAATTGGTTGTTTTACATGGAGTCAGATAATATTGTTAAGCAACAGAATGTTATAATGAACTGAGGATTGCACTTGAAAATTAAGCTGTGCTATTTTTTCAGGCTGGTGAAACACAGATTGCTTTCAGTTATTTTTCTTGGCAGGACTGTTGTTTCTGTCCATAGCCTGTCAAGCTAGCATAGTACCCAGATGGTTGAAAGGCTCCAGGGCACCTGCATAACTCACATCAGAGTTTAACAGAAAAGTAGTGAGTAATATTTATATATTTATATTTCAGATCCTCCTCCATTCACAGCAAAACACAGCTGTTATATTTTCACCCTGACCATTACCTTGTGATATCCCACTCAGCCAATATTTCAACTCATTGCCAATTTGGAGTAATGTTCCTGCATTTCTCTTCTTTCTAGACCTTGTGTAAGGCCACATCCAAATTAACACATATCCTATAGCTCAAACAAGAAAGCAGCCTACCAGGAGATAGTTCTGTTATATATAACATAATAACACAATAATTTTTAAGGCATTTTAACATCATTCAGACATAATGATGAGGTGTTATTTCTCTTTTCTTCAAACCAGCTTTCTGCCTGCCTTCCTGTTTGCTGTGTGTGTCATCTGCACCATCTGGAGTGACCTTTCTACAATGACTGAGAGAACAGCACTAAAGTGCCTGAATTCCCTGATTTAAAATTGACAATGTTACTTTCCTTTTCAAAGTTGTAATTTTTTTTCTTTGAATCATTTTGTGAATTGTAGAGACTTATCAATGTGATTTGATGAACCTAATATATACATAAGGAAAATCTATATATTGTAGATTTTTATGGTTATAAACTTGGAAAGAAGAGGGGTTTTTATAACTCCTCATTTAGAGAAAGATTTTTCAGTAAATTAACACACTATTGATTGTGAAATAGTCTCCCCTAAATGCTGTTTCGTCTTATTTAAACATGACAATCTATATTTAACTTTAATAATAATTTTTAGAAGTCTAAATTTCATTATATTCAGTGGCACTATTTATAATAGTCACATGGTTTAAAGACAGAATGATATGCTGAAGTATTTGTACAAATGACTGAGAATCATTGCGGGGTTAAAAAAAGGCTGTTTCAAGAGTGTAAAAAACCCCATACATTTATCTTTAGGTGGAAGTTGATTGAGGAAATGTTCTATGATGACATGTAAAATGCATGTTATTCTCTAGACAAATTCTGAAAAGTGTCTGATGACAAATATAAGTTATAAACTGGACAAACCCCCAAAACTTAAGGCAATACTATATAAAAATAATTACTTAATTCCAGGTAAATTATATTTAATTAGTCCACTTCTCAATGTTCAGTTAAATTTTGAAGGTGGTTTTGTATACAAAATATAATTAAAATATGTTACTTTTATGCATTCTTGTTTACTGCATTGTAGTATTCTGATAAATTATGTTCTTTGTTGGGATTAGATCAGTTTGCTTGGGATTGCCTTGTGGTAGGTGGATGTCGCAGTCTTGGTCTTTTGGGATAGGACCAGACCGGTGACGGGGGTTCTTTTGCTGCCTGCTGAGCTGCAGTGGATCGAGGCTGCAAGGGGTTAAGGTTGAGTTCACCCACTCCGCGACCTGCAATGAAGACACGGAGACGAAGCGAACACCTTGAAAGCCTAAGCCGATCCCATTTATTAACAAAGTGGAGGGCCTTTTATGCCCTCGGGAGAAAGAACCTTCTAGAAACTGGGTGGAGATAAGGCGGAGCATGCAAATCCGCTACAAACCATTGGAACAAGAACTTATGTGGGTGGCAACCTTGGGAGGAACAAACAGGAGCTAACAGGATCGGACAGCTCCCCAGGGAGAACTGACCAATGGTAGCTGTACCCGCACTGACAGGCTGCACCTGCCGGTGCTACCAGCACCATAGGAACAGGGGGCAGAACCTTTATTTTTAACTTTTAATAAAAACTGGGGTAACAGTGGGTAAAGTCCAGGGTATTGGGTCACAGTCTGGCTTAGGGATGGTCCTCCTGGACCTTCCATACGTGGAAGTCCGCTTCTTTGTCCCTTTCCTTTCTCCACTCATCCATGTCCACATAGGTGCCATCTCCAACAGGTGGAAAAATTCAGAAATTGTATGGAGGATTTGTACATATAATCATATTTCTTTAAATATATTAGAATATGTGCATTTATTCCTTCTTGTTCAAACTTGTTCTATTGAATAGATTTAAAACTTGGATGAGTCTGAGAATTGTGCTGTACGTCTATCTGTCAGTTGCTATTCAGCAAACAGAGTATCTGAAGGAGTTTTATTTTGGCTTTTTTAAATTGCTTTGCTAGAATGACAATAACCTTTCTAGTCAGTATTTGAGATATACTTTTTTGTTTTCCTTCCATTCAAATGTTCCAGTATCACAAGAGATGAACAGGAAAGCAATTTAAATTAATCCAGAAAGTACAGCATTAAAAGTGACTAAAGGAAAGTTTAAGATTATTGAATATCCATCTATTTTATTTGCAGCAGGCTTGTCATAGGTGTGGAACACAATGACTCACAACATAACACTGGAATCACATTGACTCCATGAAGATCTTTTCAGAATTTTCCTAGATGTCTGACCACTTCTCATTTTTAATGAATGACAATGCAGAAGAAAATAGGAGATGCATTTGTAAAGTTAGAGTAAAATAAATAGTGCATTCTTCTGCTGTAACCATCAGTGATAGAGCACCTCTTCTATGAGGAACTGAGATTGTTCAGGGTGGAAAAGAGAAGGCTTAAGGGTGACCTGATTGTGGCCTGAGGGGGGCCTACCAGAAAAATGGAGAGATAATATTTACAAGAGCTTGTAGTGAGCCAACAAGGGAAAATGGCTGCAGGCTTAGAATAGGTTTAGATTAGATATTAGTAATAAATTCTTTACTATGAGTGTGGTCAGACACTGGAACAGGCTGCCCAGAGAAGTTGTAGATTCTCTATCCCCAGAACTGTTCAAGGTCAGGTTGGATGGAACTCTGAGCAAAGCCATCTAGTGGAATGTGTCCCTCTCAACAGCAAAGGGGTTGTAACCAGATGATCTTTAAGGTTCCTTCCAACCCTAATCATTCTATGATTCCACAACATTATGATTTTAAATAAGGCAAAATTATTAATAAGTCATAAAACTGGAAGCACTTCTGATTTTTAGGGAACAGTTGTGGCCACACACCCACCTATCCACCCCCCACGAATGCCAGAAGTGCAAAATCACTAGTGTGGCAGGTTCAACATCTGACATCAAGTTGAGAAGATAAATTTCAGTAAGCAATACATTTAGTGCCAGATAGATTACAACGTTTAAAAATATTGGTGATCCTTATTTTACTTCCAGTCATGCTAAAAATAAAATGTTTAACAATAGAAGCCTTGCAGGATGGACTTGCCATACAAGACAGTGATTGCCTTTTACTCTAAAGAAGAAAAATTCCTCTTGTAAACATTGTGTATATAAAATAATACAGTTAAAATAATTCCTGTATATACACAAATTTTAGAATGTTTATATATAAGTACATGTACAAAATATATTTGAAGTTTAAACTAGGTTACAGAAATCAGTCCCAACTTTATGATCAACTGTATTTCAACAGGGTATGACATAGGATATGACAGTTTGCATATTTTTTGTTTCCTTGATACTTGACTCTTATGAAGAACTAAATGTTATCTGGCTTTTTCTTTCTTTTGAATTGATCAAATTGCTAAACAAGAAATACTTTAGGAACTTCTCAGCTGCCTCTGAGCATAGAAATTCTGTAAAGAGACTTTTTCATAAATAGGAAGAAATTCTCATTTTATTAGATGGATACAGGTGGGAAAATAGACCAGCTGCCAACACAAAAGTTCCTCTCCGGATCTGAAACAGAAGCAGCAATTCAGGCTGATTACAAATTAGAAATGTTTCAAGTTAAAATTATGCTACAAATTCAACCATTTAAACAGAAAGTCCATTAGGTGTAGAACAAAAATTACATTAGCAAAGGGAGTAGTGTTAAGTCATTATTTATTCTCTAGGATTGTGACAAAATTAGGAAGTGGAATGGCAAGATTTTGGGAGGAAAAGCAGGTAAAAGGAAATACAACAATGCCTGTGTTGATGGTGCAGCTCCACATGAAGTTCTTTGATGGTAACAGTGCTTTTAGTTTTCTACTGGCTGCTTTTTCTTGTTCTTTTAAAGCACCTTCCACTCTTCCAGCAGAAGCTGTTTATGCACACACATACTCAATGAGATCAGGAAACTATCAAAGCTGTCAAAATATGAAGATGTGTGATTTTTGTGATTTTGTGGTTGTTCTGGTTTTTATTGTTTGCTGAGGGTTGTTTTTTCCATTTGTCTGGTTCAGTTCCTCAATCCTATAAATGTGTAAGTAGAGAAGTAGATTGGCCAGCTGATGTAGGGTCATCTCTCACAGGCAGATAAAAGAAACAAAGGCAACGTTAAGACCGAGTCCAAAGGTAGAAAAATTAGCTGGAGACTCCCGCCTTAACAAAGGTATTCATTCTTAATAGCTCATGGCAATTTTTCCCATAATGTACCTCCTTTCATTTAGAGTGTAGTTGTAGCTGTGCTCATAGTTCTACATCTCTACTGAAGATGAAATTTTTAACTCAGTAGAAATAAAATAATTTAGTAAAAATTATAAGAGTTACGGATGAATATGTAGGTAAATACAAAGACCTACTTGTCCTCTTTGAAGGAGAAAATCCCTCAGATGCTCATGAATTTTGCAGATTTTTAGTTTTGTCTTTAGTCTTACATAGAGATCAAACCTTTAATTACATAAAAAATGACAAAATAAGATCCCAAAGGATCTTTGCTCAATTATATAATTAAAATATAACTTTTGGACTCTTTGAAAATTTACAAAGTTATTTAGATTAAAGTCCTACACCCTATAACATGTTGTGTTCCTCTGACATTATAATAAAACCTATTGTCAATCCCTTTAAACACAGAAAAGGTCTTGAAATTGCATGCAATTATCTACCCTGAACTTTTAATCCATTTAACTAATTAATGCAACTCACTACATCTTCAGGGAAATTTTTATTAGCTTTGTACTAAGGACTGTCATAAACCTGATACTTTCTCTTTAGATAGAATGTGACAATATGGCTGTCACGTAAAACGGTTTTGTTCTTCTTGCATTTAAGAATCTTTTGGTAAGATAACATAAATTGCAGTAAAAACATTCTATTTAATTTAAGTGACTAAAATTCTACAGCAATCCAGTGCAATACAGCTTCTCTCCAAACACAGAACTAACAAAAGAAGAAAAGAAGAGAAAAGTAGTGTTTATCCTTAAATACCATTTTTCAACTACCAGTAAAGAAGATTCTGACAAAGTGAAAAGGAAGCATTTTCTTTTCTGTCTTCTTTGTTCTCTGGCTTTGTCTTTGTCTTGTAGCTCTTTTTTCCACCTAACACATAGCCAAGCAAATTAAATTCCCTAAAGAATGAGCTGATGGACCCTGAAGTGAGATCTGCTGGTATTATGGCTAACAGAAGAAAAGAATAATTCTAGACTAAATGTAGGTATGCCATTTTCCTTGTCAAATATATTTTTATATTCTGATTATTTGACTGTTACTAATTAAAACAGTAGTCTTTATCAGAATGTTCTGCTGCTGGGTAACATTTTGTCATTTCACTACTTTCCATTCTTGGAGTTCAAAGCTGTAGAATGCCAGCTTTTCATCTTGTGTAGCTAGAGTTGTTCCTTTCTTGATTTTGTTCTTCTAAAACACTTCAGAAAAATGCATGTATGTGTCAGTGTCCCAGTGCCACTATAAGACTAGAGCAAGGAAAAGGATTGCAGGTCAACAGCACAAAGGAATTCCTTCTCCTTTAGCCATAAAGTCAGCTTCATCTGGGGCCCAAATTAAATGTCTCTATATCCACACACATAGCATGGGAATTAATAAGAGAAGTTAGAGACATATACACACCTGCAGGGCTACATTCTTACTGGAAACATGATGGAATGGCTCCTATGACTGAGGGTTAGAATGGAAGATTATCTGCTCTTCAGGAAGAATAGGCAGGAGACATGGGTAGGGGGTGTTCCCTTTATGTCAATAACCAGCTGCAATGCATGAGACTTTGTCTGTTGACAGATTAGGAGCCAACCAAGAGTCTGTGGATCAGAATAAAGGGGAGGGTAGAACCAGGTCTGCTACTGGCTGCATGACCGGGAAGATGCAGTGAGCGAAGCCCTCTATGCACAGATATGAGTCACCTCAGGTTCCTAACCTCTTGTTCTGATGGAGGACTTTAGCCACCTTGATATCTGTAGGAGGGACCCAAGACAGGATAAAAAGTCTATTTATCAAAACCTGCGTGTTTTTTCATTCCTGCTTTTGTCCTCAACTCTTGCCTCATCAGGGGAGGGCAGTGACTGAGCGGCTGGGTGTGTTTGGTTGTTTACCAAGACTACACCATCACAGAGTGGAAAACATTTTACTAACTAAATCAGATATGATAATGGAAAAAAAAAAGTAAAATATTCATTTATGACATGGGCATAAAATGATGATTGTAAAAAGCTACTGTAAGACAAATCTATAGAATGTCTATGGACTGTTTTGTTTTCCTATCGAAAACTCATGCAAGGCAAGATTTTGTTATTTCACTTTGCTCTCAAGTTCATCAGAAGTTTAGAAATTACTTAAGACCCAGTAAAAACTTAGCCAAGAAATGAGATAAACAGATCTATGTCAGTTAAAATTTATTTACATCATAGAAACTAACTAGTATTTCAAGAGAATTTTAAAAGAAACATTAATAATGAAAAAGACAATCACGTATATACAATAGACTGTCTTCTCTTTCATTGGCGGAACCTAGATTATCACTCAAAACTTCAAGAGGAACAAAAGAATTCTTCTCTCTTGAGATTGTGTGAATCACAACATTCAGCAAAAAAACCCACATCCTCTGAAAGACAAGACAAGGACTGAAGACAATCATCCACCCCACCAGCCCCCACACATCAAGAGAAATACTCTTCAGTATTCATTTAGAACAGAAACATCACTGACCAACACCTGGAGACTATTGACAAACTTGGATTTCTAATAGTGAACATCAAGGTTGAAATTGAAGCAACACCATGAGTAATGGATGACATATCATTCCACCACCTTGCTGGGTAAGGAAGAGACACGCAGAGAGAGACAGAATTTTACTGGGTACGCAGTTGTTACGCCCAATGTTGTGCCAATGTTTTCCTCACCTAAGTCTGAAGAAGCTCCCTTCCCAAAAGATGATGTATCAGCAGAGATTTGCTAAGTGAAGGGAATTCTTGTTTCTGCCTCTGGAATGACCTTGAATGTGATAGTGCAAGGATAGAGTGAAAGATTTTTTGTCTGCTCAAATTTCCCCACATGTGGAATTCTTAGTCTTTCAGGTATAGACAAGAAGATGGAGAACAAAACTAGAACTGTTTACTTGGAAATGTCCTTTATACATGAAAGTTAGCATGATCCATTTTTATTTAAACTAATTTCAGAATTATTCTCGTGTGTTTCAAGTGATGAATGCCATTTGAAACATAATTCTATTTAAAATTAAAATATTGATGGCATTCTATTATATCAGTGTCAGTCAATTATTCCTTCATATTACCTCAAGAATAATGCATAACATATTTATTCTTAAGTCTAAATAATTAAAGAGGACCTGAAAATCAGTAGTATTATTCATTTTGTAACAGAAAAAAACTATACTGCAAATATTGAACATAAGCAATATGAAACATTCTATATGAAACAGAATGTTTTAAACCTAGAAAATAATAGTTCAATAAATTGACAAGGCACTCAACTAATGACTTTTCTCAACATACATGATGTGATTTTTTAAAAGTCTGAGCCAGAATTTATTGTAGCCAGAGGAATAAACACAGTAGCTATAGGAAAGACCTCTGTCTTTATCCCAGAGATCAAGAAGGTATCTTCTGATACTGTAAGGAATAGCCATTGTATGTAGAGCTGTTTCATTAATTTACCTTATTTCTTGCTAGAAGATAGTGATTACTGTGGCCAATCTAATAATATTAAACCTCAAGATATTTGGAACCTGTTTTGTTTGTTAGTTTGAATGCTTCTTCCCTTGTCACAGCTGCTGTATTTGTATGCTTTTAGAGATAATTTTCAGGTTAAGTGTTGCTACTTTAAAGAGTAGTGCTCCTATTTCTGGCTGCATCTCCAAAGTACTTTTGGTTCACCAAAGGCTCACAAATCAGAAAACAAAGAGATTTTTCTTTGTGTGCATGTTGTTTTGTTTTGTTGTTTTGTTATCACAGTTCATTGTAATTAGGCTTGGGTTTTTTGTTTATGTTAAGATTTTGGATGCCAAACATCACCACAAGAAATTCTCAAAATAGTGCTCAACAAAGCATTTCTAATGCCATCTCAAATGCAGTATTGTAATGGTGTTCCTGTGCTGCCAGGTATTAAATCATTTTTTAAAAATAATTAAAAAATAAAGTAATTATGGAAAAAAAGGAATGCATGTATAAATATTTTTAAAAAAATAAAAACTGTAAGAAAAAATATTGTTTGAAAAAATCAAAGATACATTTGCGCCTGCTGCTTTGTTTTAAAATTGTTTCCATTCATGGCAAAAACTACTTTCCTGGTATACTTCAGTGTTCTGCACGACATTACTCACATTGTGGCATTCATATAAAATTCATCTTACCTAAGCTTTAGTCATTAAGAAGTAGGGATACCTAGGCCATTTGTCTAGATAATCTTGTACTAAATGGGAAAGATAGACATGGTTTGTTCCTTGGAGGCAACTCATTCTATCTCAATGAGATGGATTTTCATTTCCAAGTGGCTTTTTATTTCAAGCAAATACAATAGGTATATAAACACACTGTGTGTGTAGAATGGATGTCATTTATTTTAGGCCTCAAAAATATTGCTAATTATTTTTGTAGTCCCAGCTTAGTACATTTGTGCCACTATTAGCTTTAAGTTAGCTGTTTTCTAATCACTCCCCTCTCTTTTCCCCTTTGTTCTGTTTGCCAGATGTTTTAGATCTTTAGGTTGCTTCAGCCACACAGTGACTGGTAAATATAGAGAACTCTTTACTATTGGAGTTGTTGCCAGTGTAGAAATAACTTGTTGGGGTAACTGCCAGCTCACAACTTTTATTACTCCTGAAATGAACTATTTTCAAAAGTAGTATCTCCTTAGAGAAAAGAAGAAGAAAAAAAAGAGATATTTGATCAATTGTCTTTTTTGATTGAGGAGATGAAACAAGTAATCCAAAAGACAGACTGACATCTTAAATCATTTAAAAGAGATTTATTTTTTTTTAGGGTATGGGCTTTTTTATGTCTTAGAGCACACTGTCTGAAAACTGTGTTCCTCTATCATTAGAAGTGCAATGATTCAACTCTCACTGCCATGCTGAGAGATCGTGAACTATCAGTTAAAAGAAAGAGGTGCTTGAAATCTATGAAAGGACAGGAAATCGGTAAAAGAGACTTGAGAGACAGAATTAACACTTGAGTAGAAACAATATACATGACATCTGAAAACACTGCTAGACCATGAGGGAATTCAGGGAACGTAATGCTTACTGCCAAGGCCAATATTCATCGAATTGCAAAATGCTTTGGGTTTGAGGTGACCTTATAGATCATCTAGTTACACCCCAGTGCAATGGGCAGGGACACTTTCTAACAGGCTAGTTTGCTCCTATGAACACAGGCGGAGAGAGTTGAGGCTGCTCAGTCTGGAGAAGAGAGGGCTCCAGGGAGACCTTCTAACAGCCTTCCAGAGCCTAAAGTGGGCCCACAAGAAAACTGGAGAGGGATGTTTTCCAAGGGCATACAGTGACAGGAAAAGGGATAATGGCTTTAAACTGAAAGAGAGTAGGTTTAGATTAGATGTTAGGAAAAAATTCTTTACAGTGAGGGTGGTGAGACACTGGAACAGGTTGCCCAGAAAAGTTCTGAATGCTTCTCCCCTGTAAGTGTTCAAGGTCTCGTGGTGTAATGGAGAGCACCCCGGTCTCTGAATCCCAAGGTCACGAGTTCGAGTCTCAGTAGGGACCCTCCCCAGCAGTTAAATGCCTCCCTACAATCCAATCCTCTCAGATCTCGGATGCTCAGCAGGGTCAGCCCCGGTTAGTACCAGGTGCTGTAGACAGTCCCAAGGACTTCACTGTCCAAGCTTGCTCGGCCATGGCAAATGAACCTTAGGACTTAAACAGCGGGGCCAGTTCTGTGCACGCTGTGCCTCACCTAAAAAATCACCTGCACAGGCTCGAAGGGCACACCAACGTGGGGTGAGCCCTTCCCAAATTTTCATTCGTGAAGGTTGGCCATTATTATTATTATTCAAGGCCAGGATGGAAAGGGCCAAAGGAAGTTGGACTAGATAACCTTTAAAGTCTGTTTCAACCCAAATTATCCTACGACTATATGAAGACTAAGCATTTCAAGTTGTAATTGGGAATAACCTGAAAAAAATAAATTGCCACAAAATGATATTCAATAAAAACTTTTTTTCTTCTCATAAGGGATCATGGTTATCTTATATAGTAGAAGTCTGATGACACAATACTGGCATACAACACGAACCATACTGTGTAATAAATAATAATGGTAAATTTAAATGAAAAATAAGTTTATACAATCAAAAAACCCTGGAAGTCGATGGAGGGAAAATGTGATAAACATCATGATTACAAAGTAAGACAAAAAAATGGTGACTGCATGTGGAATGATGGAAAATATCTGAGGTGATTGGTATGATAGACCTGTAAGGATGCCATGCTGAAATTTTGCACTCTTTGAGACTGAATCACATCCTGAGAAAAATCAGAATTCAATTCAAGAAAGTTGCAGTAGTTGCCTAATAGGAATTTTAGAAAGTGAAGCAGTAAGTACAGGGCTTGATACACAAAAGGCGTGATAGCTGTCTTACAACCTGATACAAGACATACTTCAGATGAATACAAGTATGCATTTCTACACGTTTTGGGTGTTTTGTATCTGTCCTCATGAATCAGTGGTTGATTTGCTACCAAAAATGAACTTTCTTTTTCAGTCTGAATTTCGATGTTGTCCATATGCTTGAATGTTTTGAATGGGAATAAATTTCAAATATCTCTTTTACTATTATTCATACAATTATTCATGCAATAAGCAGTTTCACCATAAGTTCCAATCCTCACAAATTCATAATTACAAATATTTTAAATGTAGACCCACATTTTCATTCATTCTTCAAAAACCTCAGATGAAAAAGGGAAACAGGTTTTGGGAGGAGGGATTGCCATATGGAAAGCAAGTACAAGAAAAGAGCAAACACAGAATAAAACATATGGAAAAATGTCTGTATGGAATAAATTAAGTTAGCCTTATGGAAGTTATCTTTGGCCTCTCTTGACTTGTATTTATGTCTCTGACTAGCAACTGTCTACCTCTTATCTTTTACCAATGCTGAGGAAAAAACAAAAAGAAGAATTAAAAAGAAATTACAGTAAAATAAACTAATTGTGCCTAAATTGAGAAATTTCAATTTCTTGATAAGATAACCTTCAGATAGAACAGCATAAAAACTCTGGTTCAGAGTATGAATATGCTGCCCTTTAAAATGAACGAAGTTACTGAAAACTCTTTAAAATGTATTACATGCTACAGAATTGTAATCTTTCCACCAGTAACAAGTCAATTTTACATCAGGTTTTTATTACTTCAAATGAAATACTGAAAAGATAAGACCAACATTTCATAAGTTGGGTGCTAAATGGCATGATCTGGTTTTGTTTGTTTGTTTGTTTGTTTGTTTTTAAGTAGAAGTCCAACATCAACTTTTATATCCATGACTTGTTGCTAAAATAATGAGAAAATCAGGAAGTTTATTGAAAATATTTTCAATGCAGAACCTTGTTTCTAATGTTATTTGATAAAATCATATAACTGAACATACAAATGAATCTACCATATTTTCTAGTAGCAATATAGTAGGTAAGAAAGCAACACATTATATTTTAGATAGTGTGGGGTCTGAATAATCTGAAAGATTACATAACTATTACTATTTACTGTTGAGAGAATATTATCTATTGTTGCTGCACTACACAAAAGAAATGTAAGAAAAATAAGCACCATTTATATAACTGAAATTTTATGGCAAATAAAATTCTTTATGTCAGTATAAACAAAATAAATTATATCATTTTCTTCTCTTTTATTTTTGAATAAGGAATAGAAGAAAAATTTAGATGGTTAGAATGGAATCATAATGATACCGTTAACTACTGAGCTATGTTTCAAGCACCTTTTCTGCATGTGGATGAACACAGAAAGTTTCAGAATGTGCCATGAAAGACTGCATGTCTATTAAGACAAGTGTGTTTAAAATCACGTCTAGCTCTAGGTATTAAAGTATAACGTCTTTGCACAAGTATGTGTTTAAGCTTATATAACAGAGCAAAGATGTAGAGTGTTCACATGAGCACTGAGCACGGGTGATGGAGCAGAAAATGCTATTCCCCTTTTTCTAAGGTAGAAATTTATGTCTGATTGTTATCTAACATAGTTTTACAGCTTCATTTGAGATACCTAGAATATCAGCCAAGCTTCCACTTACATTATAGAAATGTACAAGACCACCATTTGGATCATTGTCATATTTGCCAGCCTTATGTGGGTTTCTTGGTTATCGTAAGACATTTCAGACTACACTAGCTATCTATGTCTACCAAGTTCAATCACATATCTAGTTGGATGCTATCATATACATTTAAAAATCTCCATTTAAATGTCTTAAAATATTAGCTCATTTCCATCCCAGGGGACCTTGGATGACATTATTTACTTGGAAACAGGTTTTAATAGGTTGAAATAGGTTCTTGGAACAGAAATAAAATTGGCCAATTGCAGAGCAAAGTCTAGCTCTGCCACACGGTAAAGAAATTTTCTAATCCCCACATTATTTCAGGTGGCAAAAGCTGACAAGTTTCATACTAGCCAAATGTAGAATGTACTTTCTTCTCAGTGGATTAATAATTCCACTAATATAGTGGAGGGGTTTTTCACACTCCCAGGAGCAAGGCTAGGAAAGCGGCGAACCGCAGGCAGCAGCGCTTCCTAGAATCAAGCCCCTTAGAAGCTAGGGTCGGCTCCTCCCGCTCCCGGCCCGGCGCGACCCCTCCGGCCAGAACAGATGCAGGCCAGGCGAGAGTCCACGAGGAAAAGCATGATTTTAATGGAGTGCGCTCGCTTATAAGGGGGCGCGCACAAAGTTCCCGGATGAGGGCGGGGAAGTGGGGCGGAGATGGGGAGGAGACGGTGAGGAGTCATGCACTCCATTGGGTGCATGCAAACAAAGGGGAGGAGGGAAGGGAGGAGCGGCAAGGGGACCAATAGGGAGAATGAGGTCGGTGGGAGAATTCCAAGGGTTTATGGGAACAATTCCAGGGGATTATGGGAAGAAGAAACTTGGATCGTAGCCATCTTTTAAGGGTACAGTGTCCATGTGGAAGCCCTCATGGTCCTGATCCTGTCGCTGCATGCGCTGCCCGGGGTCCCGGGTCTCCACATCTTCATCTGCCTGGCGCCTGTAATTTTTTCTCGGTCTGGTCTCCTCCGACACTTTCTCATGTTTTTTTTGGTTTTGTTTTTGTGTTGGTTTTGTTTGTTTGTTTGTTTTGTTTGGGTTGGGTTTTGTTGGGTTTTGATTTTTTTTGTTGTTTTGTTTTGTTTTTTTTTAACTGTACTGATGCCGTGAGTGCCCCCCACGAAGCAGGACTCTGAGCCAAGTTAATGTAGGATAAGATAAAAAGTAAAGGTCCTTTAATAACAGGCTGAAGGCCCACAGGAATACATGATGACATGCATGTCCCCCCAGTTCTAGTTTCCATGGCTTTTATAATATGATCCCTCCAATCATTATTTTACTCATTTCTTAGTCCAGCCCCAGTCCTGCCCCTGGTCCAACCCCCCAGAATTGAGTCTGGGGGGTCGATGAGACCCCCTCTTCATCATCTCTTCTTCCTTGGGCACACAGAGGTCTCTTGGAGTCTTTCCAGTTCTGACTTCTGGGACACTCTGACCTGTGTTTATGTTTCGTTCTGTAGGCCTTTCTGATATCCTGCAGCTCTTTACCTTGAAGAGAGTCTAAATAACTAAGAGAATTTGAACTACTGATAAATGCTAAGGTTAGGATACAAAAACAATGAACTTAGGCTGCCAGAATACTAGCACATTAAATCTACATTTGCTACAGTTACTGTTCCGAAAATCGACAAAATGAAAAATCAAAACCCCCTTTGGCATCATACTCTTCTAACATAACCATTATAACATTGCATCTGCCATTGTAGTGGCAATCGGTAACACCTACTTACCTCAGAATGAACATGCAAGTTGTTGCAATGCTAGCTGACAGTGTTCTGTCTTAGTTACATTATAAACAGAACTCAAATAAGTGTAAATAAAACAAGTCAAAATCAAGTAAGTGTAAAGAAAATCTACGGAGATGAGTTTTCCAAATAAATATCTTTCTTAAGAAATATTTGCAGAAATGTGGGTTGTAAATAATTTAGCCCCAGTAGAACATCAGAAATATTAACTAGCTTGCAGAACAGTATAAAAGGTAGATATTTAAATATCAGGTTATTTAATTCAGTATTGCAGGCATTATTCTGTACACCAAGACATCGGGGTTGGGTAAGTAGGGCACACAATAAGTATTTACACCTGGTTTATAGTAAATTTAATAATTGGTGCTGGTTTTTTTAAGGGTACGTTTCACAATAATGGATTAGACAAGTCTCATAAGTGAATAGATAAAGAGGAAAATAGGAAAAATTGAAACTAAAAGAGGCACATATCTAAAATTCTGACTGTCATGAAGAATCTGATAACCCAACACAGCCTCAACAAAGCATCTTTGAGTGATTAGATACCTCCAGGCTTCCTACTTTTACATGACTAAGTTGTATCTATAGCAACAGATGACAAGCCCTATCTATTATTTCTAGAAAGGCAGCAGAAGATCTTCAGTATCCTGACTTATTCTTTAGGTTGATGGGATGGTGTTAAAATCTTCTAATTCCCAACTCCTCCACACACCCCTTCAGCTTGGAAAGAATCCTGGCTTCACATTTTTTCTGGCTAAGTTCTTTTAACTAATTCTAAGTAAAGATACCTCTATGTGTAATTTCAAATAAGCTTAACAATGCCAAAGCTAAACTTTGAAATGAACCTCAGTGCTTCTTGTAATATGCACATTCTGAAAATATCTACAGATATGGACCACTTGGGGCATAAGTATGTACAGTAGCAATTGGATCACATAATTTTAGATTTCACAAAAAAACCTGATATACCAGATACCTGGATATACACCAAAATTCATATCTTTTTTCAGGGATAAAATTTTAAGGAGAAAGTAGAACTCTCTTGGGTACAAGTAATCTGATTTAATTAAAATTCTATCTTTTAATTAACTAAATCACTTCCAGAAGTGTTATTCTGTTTTTAGCTCATAGGCTGTGGTAAAAGCCAAGAAATTAATTCAGTGTCTATAAAAACCCCAAAACACATCCTTTATCACTATGGGTGATGGACACTGGAACACACTGAGGCCATCCTCTTGGAGACGATACATTTCAATGCAACCTGGAACAGGTCGTTATTCTGTGCTGTTTGACAGAAACTGAACATGAGTTACACACCTCACACTTATGGCATGTGACAACTCTGACTTTCTGGAGCCAAAGACAGAGACCAAGCTAGATAGACAAAAAACAACAATCTCAAAAGAAAACACAATCAGAACTGTAAAGTAAAACCTTTTCATAATAATTTTTCATAGCAAGTTGTTTGACTGGAATTGATGTAATTGTTAAGAATATTGAGCATGATGTACATTGTCTCTTAGATGTCTTGGATTTTCTTAGATTTCTAGATTTTATATGATATATTCAGGAGAGTTGAGTAACATTAAAGAGGTCCAAAGAATTACTCTTCTATTTTATCTGAGTGCGTAAACTTCTAGATGAGCAGAAGCCCTCCACAAGGGCATTTGCTACTTTTGTTCCACTAACTAGCTATGGAATATGAAAACTTGGCGTTTTATTAACGAAGTATCTGGAGTTCTAGGACAAGCCAAGCACATAAGCTAGACTGAGGGAAACTTTATCTAAGGTTTATTACTTATTGTCTCTGTTTCAGTACCAATTTCACATTCAAGACTTCTGTCATATCTTTCATTATAGCTCAGCTTCAGTGGCATGAATTCCCTGACACTGTCATTTTAACTTCTTGATTTAAAGTGTCTAATGTCCTGGCTTCTCTCTTGTATTGTTGATATTGATCTTGATGATATACGTCACTGACTTTCAATTAATTACACATCATTAATAAATCCATAAATTTCTTTGATCCTCATTAAACAGCTTGAGTTGAAGACCACTTATGTGCAACTATACTGATATTAGTTTACCAAGTATTATCCACACGACAAACATAAGCTATACTTTTATTAACCCCCCAAAACACCTCAGAAGAATTGTTTTTCTTTGGAAAAGTTTCTAGCACTTCATAGAACATGGCTTTATCAGGCATACCACTCCAAAAAAAAAAAAGGGCTTCAAGGTTTTGGGAGTAATCTATACTTCTATCCCCAGAACAGTAGAGCAAAACTTTCAAATTATTATCTTACTTAATATTCAGTATCTCACTGCCTTATTAACAGTAAAAAATCTATTGCTAACAACATTCTGAAACATTTCCTGAATATATCTAATAATAACTTTCACAATATTTTTATTGTATACTACGTGTATTTTGTATTTATTTTTTCTATCACTGATAATGATTGTTTTTATGACCAACCTGAGGTATCACAGAGCTTTTGAAGAAGTCACATAAATAACATGTAACTCATCCATCTGAAGGATTTTAAAAAAACCCTGAAATATTAAATAATAATAGAAGAAAAGAAGACAATTTTTTCATTAATCTGCTGTAACAGCTGACAGTTTTTTTATGTTCAGAAAGTTTGTACGAGAAGGTATAGCACGAAAGACTGACAACTATCTCACACTTTACAGAAAAGCTCAATCTTTTTGATTTTCTTTAAGGTAAAGAAAGCTGTGGGGATGAGAGAGGATGGAGTGAGTTCAACAGTGTAAATCACAAGAAGTGTCACAACAATGTGACTGCAACCCATTACGAATTTAGTTTTATTTTTATTTTAGTCATCTCAAAATATAAGAACACCTTTCATTCTATCATTCTATCATTCTATCATTCTTTGAAGCTCACATATGGATAAAGAGATTTCACCATTATGAGTGAGTGAGGTGAATAGGTTTTACTAATTCACTATGTATCTACTGCAATACAGCATGAATTTATTAGTGCTGCCTCAAAAAACCACTAGATGTGATATGAGTATTTCATGGATGTTACAAATGACATCATAAGGAGCTGAGAGATTGCACAGATGGTTAAGGGAGAAGCATATGAGAAACAGCCAAGCATCACAATCAGCAGAAGGTGAACACTGGGACCTTTTGAAGACCAGTCCTGTAAGGCCAGCATTGCATTAGTAATTTCATCTGTGACATCTAAGATCCAGAAATGATCTGGGTTGTGATATCAGAACTAGTAAGGCTGGGTAGAAATGCAGCAAAATTGAGACCAATGAGGAAAATGTGATTAAGGACAGGTTGTTTATTTGGAGGAAACTTGAAAGGAAAAAGGGATACACAACAGCAGCAAGTAGAATGGTCAAGAAAAAGGATAAATGGATAGGTTATACAAGTTGGGAGATGGTGGCTTTTTGGGACTCTCTGTTGGGCAGCCTTGGACTTGATCACCTCATGCACCAGTTTAAATAAATGATATAGTAAATCTCTTATTCTTAGCATACTTTAGCTTGTCAAACCTGCTTCCAGGAGCAAAAGAGGGATTAATGGGGTGATTTGTGAGGCTAAAGGGGAGTACTTATATGACTGGATCCAATGATCAGATCAGTTACAAGTATTGTTATGATAATTTCTGTTACAAGTCTGAGAATATCAGCAGCTACTTGCCACTTCCTAATAGAATTTACCTGTTGGAGTGTTAAGGTGAAAAATACTGTAAACTTTGCTTGTTATTTGGCACACTTTCCATTTTTCAGATGCCTGAATTATTTGGAACTATTCAGCATTCTTCCAAGATAAATTTTACATTTTCAAAAATTGCAAAAGAGAACAAAAACCTCCATCAAATGTTCATGTTGGCTGGTGCTTGTGAAACAGGTGAATGCTATTATTTTTGTGCACTTTTAAGATGTACAATTCAAAATCAAGAGTGTTAAATACTTTTGTATGATAAGATTAATTGCCACTCTTTTAGTAGAGCAAAAATGTATGGTACTTATTTGCAGAGTAGATGAGAATTAAAGAAAGCTTTTGTGCTTTTTTTCCTACACTACCAATGAACAGCTATGGCTGATGCACTGATGAAAAGAGTTAGTTTTCCTTGGGTTTTGTTCTTTTGGGGTTTTGTTGGTTGGTTTGGTTTGGTTTGGTTTGTTTGTTTGTTTGTTTTTGTTGTTATTGGTTGGTTTTTTTCCAGAGGAAGTTAATAAAGGTATTATTTCCATCCTCCACAGAATTCCACAACTAATATTAAATAATTATCCAGGATTCATTAATCATGATTTACTAGTCCTTATATGCCACAGTGATTGCAAGTGGACAGTAAATTACATTTGCCATTTTAAAAGATTAGCATTTCTATCCCACTGCCTCTCAAAATCCATCAATTCATTTCAACAAACCAGTTTTAATGTTATGTATTAAGCCAGTAGCAATACCAAACACTGAGACCAAGATCTCACCTCAATGACATCATCTTCTAGCAATATTTTCAAACAGTGTACTGATGACTGATTTGAAACTTTATTCATATTTATACACATCAAACACAAGAATTACTCATTAGAAATTAAAAAAAAAATCACAAGCTAGAGTACCATCAAAGTCTCAGGTATTTACTGTGTATGCTTTTGGATAAAACAGGCTACAAAAGACAATTTTCTTCAAGATTCAGGATTATCTCTTTCTTCTCATCTTGCCTCCACTAGAAAGTCTATCAAAGTGTATCATAGATGGTATATGATCTTTTATTACTGTGATGCATTTGCTCATTAGATACAAGTAACCATAGACTTTCAAAAACTTAAATCTGCAGGAACAATGATACGACAGTTTTAATAGTGCTTCTCGTATTTTGTAGGTTTCCCATGACATGTATTTCTAACTTTCTTGTTAAGTCCTCAAGGATACTTTCAGTGATAAAAAACTTGAGCAAACAAGAAGGTCTCCTAAAATGTGTCAGCAACATCCAGTAATAGCATAATTTTGATTCCCACAATGTTTAGCCATAGGACTCAAAATCTATTTCAGTATATGGGACCAGGAATGAATGTATTAAATTGGGAAAAAATAATTACTTCTTAAATATATTTAAAGCTTCAGTGTAAGATGTGTAAAAACAAGAAAGACAATAGTGGCATGCCCATTGGCATATGAAGATAGCCTAAATATTAGCATAGTCATTGCAATAATAATAAAGGGGCTTGAAGAGCTGATGAGGGCTTCTGATAGCTTGCTGGTGGTGACAAAAATATACTTGTGAGCCTCCACTGAGCCTTGAAGTCAGAAAAGGACAGCACAAAAAGAAAACAAACAAAAAAAAAACCCCAAACAAACAAAAAAAAACCCAAAAGAAACATGTTAACTTTCCTGTTTGGAACATGAAGGTATCCACCAACTTTTTAAAGTGACTAAGAGATCATAGCAGATTCTGAAGTAGTTTACACTCGATGTGTTTCAAGTGGAGAGACTGGCAAAATGACAGAGAGATGCAGGATAAGGACATATGTTTTGATATTTATAAAACTTTAGTTGTGCTTATCACAGACTCTAAATGCTAGTCTGAACTCTGGATTTCGCTCAAAGTTTACTCTAGGTTCAGACTGTAAAAAACCTCAACCACATGTTACTATACTCATTTAAACCATATCCTGAAATCCTAGAAATAGACACAAGAAATACAGTTTCCTGGAGTCGTCTGGCTGACCTGCATAACCCAGTATCACCTAAGGAAATCTTATCCTTCTCTAGAGTTTTTAATTTCTGATCGATTCTCAGAAAGAGTTCTCTCCCACCCTTTTCCATTGCCTACTCCTTCAACTCACCCACAACAGAAGCAGAATAAAATCCAGAGATCCCACACACACGAGGCCTTATTTCACACTTAATTCCAAGTGCCAATTGTCTTCATGGAATCTCTGATGTTGAAACTGACAAAATGAAACACTAGAGAGGAATTTCAAAAAATTGCAGCTAGGAGACTTCACTCCCTGCCCCACAAATCCTGATCTGAAGGTGATGTATACCATATTCCCAAAAGAGAAGCCTGTGAACTGAGTTATATATCAACTTGTTACTAAAAATTGCAGACTCAGTAGAGATACTATTTTTTTTTCCCAGCCTTCATCCTACTCTTTAATACACTGACAGCAATAATTAACTGCCTTTCTCTTTCTTGTAGGATCTGGGGGTCTCACCCACATCTTCCTTAGCTCCACTAGTGCTAGATGCCTATTTTTTTTCAATTTGACTAAATGATTAACATAATGAAGTTTAAACTAGAGCAGTTTCTCTGTATTTAGCTTGAGGGCTGCTCTTTCTAATTTATATATGACAATGGCCTTGCATACCCAAAAGCTTGCCATCATTTTACCCAGATATAGTCTTAAAAAACAAAAACAAAAACCAAAAAGGGCCACACCAAAAAAACCCCACTGCACTCAAAAAACCAAACATTGCTTATCTCTAAAAATCCTTGCTCACTGATTAGTAGGAACCATTAGTTCTATTTTAGATTTTACTACAAGCTAAAAAGCAATGCAAATTCTCAAAATGCATAGCAGAGCCTATCTGTTCTTTTTTCCTCCTTAAATACACACCAGTAACTATCAAATGCATAGTGGAAATTAAAAAACAAAACAAAACAAAAACAAAAACCCCAAAAGTTTGTATCTAATATTTCTCTCTATATCTAGAACAAGGTTAGAGATGTTGATGACATTTAAGTCCATTGCCACAGCTGAGAGTACGCTCTGGTTTTAATTTCACAGGTTCAGACCTTATTCTGGCATCTTAAGAGAGAAGTGCCTCTAGAGGGTATGAACTGAAGGTTAGATCCACAAATTAATACTGTAAAATGTACATAGCTGATAGGACACCAAAATGTAATCCATTACTTCATCGCCTAATACAGTAATAAGTATTTCATAATAACTATGATGAATAGAGAATAGGCTCAAATGAGACAATTATGATTTTCTATGTGTGTGTTTGTCCATGCGTAATGGCTATATGAACTTGAGGATCTTTACTATGTATCAGAGTGAAAATGAAAACTATGAAACAATTTCCTGTAATTATTAAAGTAACAGCAAGCATCAGAGAATATCTGGAAACAACTACCAAAATATGACATCCTGAAAATAATCTGAATAAGCAAATAAATTAAACCTTAAAGGAGAAGGCTATAAATATTCTCTGTTAGAAGTGGGAATTATTTTGAAATTAAACCTCAAACCAAAACTTTAAATTTTCCTGTTAGCATGTTGACACAGACTCAGTTACTTAAATAGCAAACCTATTACCATTTACAATGCCCAGAGGAATTCATCTTCACCTGCAACCCCCAAAAAGGCTGAAGTTTCTGACCAGCCAATTGATATAAAATCTAAACCTCCCCTGGTACAACTGAGTCCATCTTCTCTTGTTCTATAGCTTGTAACTTAGGAGAAAAAAAATAACCCCCACCTGCTACAATGTCCTTTCAGATAGCTGTAGAGAACAATAAGGTCTCCCTTGAGTCTCCTTTTTTCCAGGCTAAACAATCTCAGCTCCCTCAGCCACTTCTCATAAGACTTGTGCTCCAGTCCCTTCACCAGCTCTGTTGCCCTTCTCTCAACACCCTCCAGCTCCTCAATGTCTTTATCAGAGTGAGGGGCCCAAAACTGAACACAGATTCAAGGTGTGGCCTCACCTTGCTGAGTACAGGGAGACAATCACTGCCTTGGTCCTACTTGCTACAGTATTTCTGATACAAGCCAGGATGCTTTTGGCCTGCTCAGCCACCTTGGCACACAGCTGGCTCATGTTCAACCAGCTATCAAACAGCATCTTCATGTCCTTTTCCTCAAGGCAGCTTTCCAGCCATTCTTTCTCAAGGCTGTAGTTTTGCATGGGGTTTTTATGACACAAGTGCAGGATGTCACTTTGCCTTGAACTTTGTACAGTTGGTCTTGGCCCTTCAATCCAGCCTGTCCAAAACTCTCTGTAGATATTTCCCATCCTTCAGCAGATCAACTTGTCATTTGCAAGCTGACTGAGGGAAGACCTGATTCTCTCTTTCATATAATTGATAGGTTATCAAAGAGGACTGGCCCCAATACTGAGCCCTGGGTGACTCTATTTGTGACCATCCTCCAGCTGTATGTAATTCCATTCACTATTGCTCTCTGTGCCTAACCATCTAGTTAGTTTTTAATGCAGCAAATAGTGCTTGTCCAAGACATGAACACAAGGAGCTGGGAGGGAGCACAGCCAGGACAGCTGACACGAACAGCTGGACAAAGGGATATTCCATACCATGCAATGTCCTGCTGAGTGTAAAAACTATATGGAGCTGGCTCAAGTGAGTTCTTGCTGCTTGGGGACCAGCTAGGCAGCAGTCAATGGGAGGTGAGCAATTGTATTGTGCATCACTTGTGTTTCATGGGGTTTATTCCACTCTCACTTTTCCCTTTTTTTATTAGTAAACTGTTCATATCTCAATTCATGGGTTTAGTTTTTTTCTACTTCTCTCCATCCTGCTAGGGCAGGGAGATTTTCTTGCAAAACTTCTTGCAATGGCTCCTTCAGCTGCATCAGGTCCCGGAGTGTCTGCTCCTGGTAACACAGATGTCTGACTACTTGGTGCACTGCAAGGTGTCCACATCACCTTGCTGCACCCCAAACATCATTTCAACTGGGAGGGCTCTAGAAGAACCATTTTCCCTTGGAGGGCAGCACTGCTAAAAGCAGTGTGTTGACTGGAGCAAAACACCTCAGTCTGCATTTACCAATATCTGGAAACAGAAGGTGGTCTTCCCCATGTCCTAGTAAGGATTGGTGCAGAGGGTGCCTAGGAGTCTAGTACCCTGATTTTTCCACTCCATGGTCTAAGACTTTACTAAAGCCCAGGTAGACAACATCCATAGCCTTTCCCTCATCCATTGCATGGGTCAGCTTGTGTCAAAGGAGTGTCAAATAAGACCTGCTTTTCATAAACCCATGCTGGCTGGTTCTGATACACTTGATGTCCTATATGCACCACATGATGGCACTTAAGGTATTCTGTTCCATGATCTTTCCCAGCACTGAGGTCAGACTGACAAGCCTTTAGTTCCTTAGGTCCTTCTTCCTGCCCTTCTTGGTGATGGCCATGACATTTGTTAACTTCCAGCCAGTTGGGACCTACATGGTTATCCAGGCCTGCTGGTACATGATGGAAAGAGGCTTGATGAACAGTTCCACCAGTTCCCTCAGTATCTTTGGATGGATCCCATTGGGCTCCATAAAGTTGTGCATATCTAAATGGTGTAGCAGGTTGCAGTGCGTTTTCCCTTCACTTGTGTTCGTTCTCTTCCCTGTCTCTGTCTTCCAGCTCAGAGCGCTGGGCATCCAGAGAAAAACTGATCTTACTATTAAAGACTGAGGCAAAGAAGCTTTTTCCTCATCCTTTGTCACTGTCTTTTGACTGCATCCAATAAACAATGAAGATTTTCCGTAGCCCTCCTTTTATTGCTCATGTATTTATAGAAACACTTTTTATTGTCTTCTTCTAATGACTTATTCTCTCTTTAACAGCACCTGTAGGATAGGTAGAATATCCCAGGGCAGCCTCTACTATTCTGATGACCTATGTGTTATCTACCACATTGAGCCTGCTATGCCTAGAAGTGAAATTAACATCAAACATGGTGATTGTTTTTTGATCAGCTTAAATTGTGGAGTCTATATCATCTGCATGGCCAAGACCAGGATCTCTCACCAGCCTCTACCAGCTGAACAAGCAGGATCTTCAGGAACTAAACTGGGAAACTAAAAAACGTCCTGTTTGTAGACACCTATACTTAGACATATGAATGAAGGTATCACAGACTGAAGATTTCCCTGCCAGAAGGACCTAGTAAAACTTAAGAACAATGCTGATGGTTCAGTGAACTACTTGACACATTTCCATGAGGACTGCTCTGTAACATCTAATGCAATTTCTGCCTCCGCTATGACTTTCAAATGAAGACTTTCAAGTATTTTAATTTTGGAAAGTTCATGAAAAAGTATTTGTTTTCTATGGTTGAAATCAAACTCCAGCAAATGTGTAAAGCCAGTGAGTGATATTATATCCAGTGGGGATGTATTGCAGTTATTGTGCTAGCTAGAAGAAAACAGCAGTCTATGGTTTGTATGGTTTTAATTCTTATTTAAATCAAACCAAAATAATAACAGACCTTCTGTCTGCAAACCCAGACTTTGCTTGAAAAGAATCATGCCAAGTGATAATATGCAAAATGACACCATATGACCAGCTATGAGTCCAACATTTTCTCTGTCTAAAGAGATTTGAGAACAGGTTTCATAAAAATATCTCTTTTTAGGGAACAATTTGCAATCATTATAAATACAAACACTTTTCTGAAATAAAGGGACATCATGATGGTGAAGTTCACTTTACATTTATGCATTAGTAGTGATCTGGGTCATATTTATTTAGCAGAAAACAGGTTAAGATCAGACTTGCATGATCTCTTGCTGATATTAAAATGCCATAGAGGTATCCTGTTCCAGAAATAACACTTAAATCAATTTTACCTTTTGGAAAACTTTTCTATAAGAGCTTCCTATGCTATTTTTTGAAAAAATTTGTATCAAAGAAGCTAATTTATTTTATATATTTATTGGTCTGCAAGTCATCAATGGGTGTTCTGTTTAAAAACAAAACAAAACAAAACAACAACAAAAAACCCCCAAACATTTGGAAATGGCTTGCTTAATATATATTGTGCATTTATGCATATACACATACTTTATTATCTAAAGAAGTGAAATAATAAATCGCATTTTGGAACATCCCTATTTTAATATGTAGCTAGAAGAGGATAACACAGTTTAATTCATTGTATTAGTAGAATTTAACCATGCACATAAAAGAGAAAATCATAATGAGATATTTATTTATGTGCATTAATCTTAGTTGTTTTGATGACTTGAGTAGCTCTGTGAAAAGAGCATCTGCTTTTTTATTAAGTTCTTAATTTGTTTCTTACCAGTGAACATAACACTCACAATATTGGAGGACAACTCCCTCAATATGGTTAGAAAGAAGCAATTCCACACATGCTTGAAGCATTTTGTCCATTTCAGTGATTTAGGTGGCAGTCACTATTAGCTTCAACCAGGATGTTACAAAACCTGCAGGCAAAAATATTTATGCTAGATATATAGTCAGATTGGAGTGTTCAAATTTAAACACACAGTTTATTCTGCGTGCTTATTCATTCTCACCTATAACATAACAAAAGAGTAAATTTTGACTTCTGAATTGAAGCTACACAATACCTCCTACAATATATGTGGAAACTTTTCTTGGAATGGTAAGAACTGAACAACAATTAGACTTAATTGTAATGAAACACCATTATACAGAGTCAATGTAACTGCCACTCAAACTCACAGAGAGCCATCCTCCAATATAAGTTATATTTTGGAGGAGAATAGCCATAAGTGGTGTATAAGTTAAAAAAATAGAAGGTGGAATAATGGAATCACAGAATAATTTGGGTTGGAAAGGCCATCTCAAGGTCATAGGTTTTAATGCCCTCTTCAAATCTGATCTAGTGAGGCTAAGTCTTCAGGGCCTTGTCCAACTCAGCTTTGAATGTCTATAATCATGTAATTTCCACAGCCTTTCCAGGCAGATTGTGAGCTTCATCACACACCTGATGAAAGAGTATATTCTTACATGAAGTCACACTTTTAAGTGTTTCAGCTTGCATTTTATTACTAAATCTTTTAGAGAAGTCCTCCTTTGTTTTCTTTACATCCTCACATTAGGTAGCTGTAGACAGCAATAAGACCCTTCCATCATATTTTTCTTCTCCAGCCTGACTGTCTCAGTACATCTTTATATGGCTCCTTACCATCTAGGTGTCTCTGCTGGATTCACTCTAGTGTGCCCATATCTCTTTTGTACCAGGAAACCCAGCACTGAATGTGGTACTGGACAAAGAAGTGGAGTAATTTTCCTTGACCTGCTCACTATACTCTTCCTAATGTATCCCAGGATGTTGTCGACCTTTGTTGCAAGGACACACCATGAACAGCAAGAACAGTCCCAGGACTTGGAAAACCTTAACAATCTCTCATCATCCCACATCTGACCACCCACCAAGCAGCAAAACTCCTAGGACATCAAGTCAGGCTGGCAGATGGTTGGACCCATCCCTTTTAGGACATAGTCTCTGGGCACTATCATTTGCTACTATGTTCGATGGTGGACAGTTGTTTCAGCCTCAGCTGATACAGGTGCTTCTATTCTGAGAGCTGTTCCTACTCACCTGTTGCTAGGGTAATATACCTCCTCTATAGCTGCAGATATGCAGGTGAAGAGTACCAGAAGGCAATTGCCTCCTACCTTTCTTGTCATTGTCCCTAGTGCTTCCTTCAGTGTGGTCTCTTCCTGCAGTTTATTTCTTGCAGCTCAGCACTCAGCAGGATCTGCAGGGTCTCTGCATAGGCGTTGTTGATTTATATGTGTTGTGCTTTAACTCTAGTAGTCAGCTAAGTTCCACACAGTCACTCGGTCACTCCCCCTACAAGGGACTGGAGAGGTAATAGCAAAGGCAGAAGCAATAGAAACACATGAGTTGACACAAAGACAGTTCAATAGGTAAAGCAAAAGCTGTGCGCTTAAGAAAAGCAAAATAAAGAATTTATTCATTGCTTCTTGGGCAGGCAAGTGTTCAGCCATGTCCAGGAGAGCATGCAATTGTTACTTGGGAAGACAAGTGCCATAACTGGAATTTCATCTCCTTCCTCCTTCTTACCTCAGCTTTACATGCTAAGCACAACCCCATATGGTATAGAAGATCCCTTTGATTAATTTGGGTGAGCTATCCCAGCTGTGTCCCCTCACAACTTTTTGTGCAGCCCCAGTCTCTTCGCTGGGCGTGGGGTGAGAAGCAAAAAGACTGTGACTATGTGTAAGCACTGCCTGGCAATAGCTAAAACAGTACGGTATTTTCAGCACTGCTCTTGGGGTCACAAATCCAAAATACAGCTCTATACTAGCTGCTATGAAGAAAATTAACTCTATCCCAAACAAAACCAGTACAATGTGATTCTGTGAGTCTGTCATCACAAGTTGCCTCTTCACTGATGCTGCAAGGGAGAAGAGCTAATGAGTTATTCATTGGATATGAAATTGTTGATCTTATTACCCCTGCAATGAAAAGAGAGGATATAGAAGACAATGAATATTCTAGAAATCTAAACATTCATGTCCCTATAGGAAATAGAGGTTATTAAGTGAACTCTTAGAAAAATAGATAGGAGATCATTTAAGGTATCACAAAGGCACTAGAAATGGCAGACAGTCAAGAATAGTCTAGTTGGCCATAAATTAGAAGTGTGCCAATCCCAGAGGGAACTAAAAGGGGGGATACAAAAATTTAAAGTGTGAAGAGCTCTCCCTATTTCAATAAGTTTAAGAGCTTCTCTAATGAATACAATTGGCAAAGGAAGTATTTAGCAATGTATAGTACCACTTAACATATATTAAGTATTTGCATTTCCTTATGACTATTCCTCTGGGATAATTTGAAGGACAAATTATCTCTTGTGAGAGGGTGGGAAGAATGCTTCCTTTTTTTTACCCCCTTTATGAATGCATCAGAAATAGAGAAATCTTCCTGTGCAGATGATTTATCAGTTGTAAGAGAAAAAAGTTTACAACTTGCAAAACCAATCTGTCTTTGGAAGACAGATAGTACAGAAGAAGGACATTGAAATGTGCAGCAGGTCTAAATTCCACACTAGTAAGGGAACACAAACAGAATCTAGTGGGTTCATTATTTATCTACAGTATACAACATATTTTTGTCCTGTACCTCTCTGCAATTCTTGCAGTTCCACAATGGTTATCTTCGATTTTAACAATATCATTACTGATATTGGAGACTAGGGGATTTTCAAACATCTTCTGACATGAAAGCAAGCTACTATCATATTGTACTGCCCACTATCACTGAAGTATTTAAAAAGCCATCTTTTCTTTCTGTTGTGTTTAATTACAGATAAGACTCCCATAGTGAATAATTTGTAATAGGGAAGGAGAGCATTCTGTCACTAATTTGCACAAACTTTCTGGATTTTAGGTCAAGATCACCACTTCTACTTCATTGATGTCACACTGCCTTACATCAACTCACACTAAAAAGTGATGAATAGACTGCAGGCTATGAAACCTCAAGAAAAGTAAGTCTGATTTTTTTTATCAGAATAGGCATTTTTCTTATCAGTGCTTTCACATGCATATGCACCAATGTAAATCATTAAAAAAAATATACCAGTCTCTTACCTCTTCCTTAAAACCTAGGACAGAGTGTGTCATCAGCTGTCAAGAAAGATGTAGTGGCCTTTCTTTATAAAGGATCTAGTCCTATTGAAAAGAGAAAGAGTTCATCAAAACTCTAGGCCCTAGAAAATTTACCTAATAGTTAAAAAAACCTCTTCTCCTTGTTCTGTGTCTGATGTCTGAACATCTTCCGCGCACCACGCCCCCACCCCCCCTTTTTTTTTCTTTTTCACCAGCATTATGTATTATTAGGTCCTGCATATAGACACAGGTTATAAAAATTTATTTAAATGTCATAAGGGAATGGCCATGGAATCACCTGAAGAAGAGGTTGGAGTGGAATTAGAAAGATTTTCAAGGGAATCTAAAGAACATAAAAATTCCTGGCAGTTTTAAAATCCGTTATATAGACAAGAATGTATTTTTGAAGAAGCATGTTAGAATATTATTCTATATTAAAAAAAACTAGTCAAATTTTTGCCAATAAATTTAACTCAGAATAGTTTTTTAGGAGACAAGATCCATCTTTGAATATCTGAGTGCAAATGTGCAGAAATATAAGGTTCTGAGACTATGACATTGGAAAGACACATGACTAACTGTAGACAACAACAACTAACAGATGACATGTAATTCTTGCAAATAAAATTGTGTGCTGGTTTAAAGGTAAACCTGCAGGAGAAATGTACCCAACACAAAAAAGATTATAAATCAGAGTTACAATTTAATAAAAATATTACAATAAATGCAATGATACAAAGAGAAATTGGTTTTAACCCACAAAACCCAGAAGTATGATCCAGCCCCCTGGGGCACAAACAGAATGGTGTTCGTTAGCCCCTGTGCTGAGACCCATCAATTTAAGGGAAGGGAAAAAAATGTGTTGGTGCTTATGATAGTTGCAGTCCTGTCGAGGTTCTAGTCCTCCTCTGGATCAGAAGAGTTTTACCAGAAGTCTCCAAACCCCAATATTATACACCCTCTGGTTCGGGTGGGAGTGTCCAATAAGTCCCCCAGGGCATGGAGTTCCACAATGGATGATCTAACTTTGTGAGTCATGGGATATTTTTGGTCACAACCACACAGTGATAAATTGGTCCTGGCTGCTGAACTAGGACAAATTGTCAAATGAAATTTCATTTTTGTTTTGTTTTCTTTTGTCTTTAATTTAATGGGGATTTTATTTCATCTATTTATTTATTTATCACATTTTTTATTGATGTGGTCAGTTTTAATGCTGTCAAAGGGCTTGTATGACAAGATCTTTTGGAGATGCTGAACATACAGTCCTGAGAAATTTACAAGGGAGTTATTGTTGCTCCCTTTGTTAGCATGATGAGCTACTGAACAGCCATAATTTTGGGTTTCATTATTTCATTAATTCTGAAAATTTTAAAATACGTTTCTTGTATTTATAGTCTTAATTAAAAATCAATTTTTTTTCCCCTCATTGTGTCTTTAATATTTTTCCAGGCATAATTTTTATGTTCAGAGTCTGGAACCACTCTATATCATTGTTGAAGTTGCAAGTGTGATCCTTTCTCAAAGGAAGAAGCTTCTGCTATTTTTTCATCCAATACTGATCTTGAACCTCTTGCCATGTTTACCATACATGTCAGTTGGGTTCACTTAGACACCCACCCAAAGTATTTCTTATTCTTGCTTGTATGGAGTTCCAAAAATACTGTAAGAAGGTGATCTAATCACAGAGAGCTGCCAAAATGAAGGTTGGCTGCCAGTCAAGAATGCATTTAAAAAGAAATATGACTGCAAAGTCCCCAAAACATTTTTTAAAAAAGTTACTGCAAATTAAAATCTCTCGAGCAGATGGAAAAGTGGGACCACCTGGCAATAGGCCAGAAATCATTTCTGTTTTGCATTTAAGTTTTCTTGGATGCATGCCAGCAAACCAAATCCAGCATCTGTTTCTGCAGCTGCTGCACAGGGAAACAATAATTCCTCAGGCTAAAAGTTGCACAACAACAAATATCAAAGTAACTCAATTGATGAGTGATCAGTAAGGGTCAGGAGACTTCTTAATTCTCGCCCATATGATCTGTGAATTGAAATATAGGTAGTGAATTTAAAGACATCTGATTTAAAGCAAACCTCAATATTATGGAAGCTAATTTTATATTCTGAAAGAATGTTTTCCCATTTTATTTCAGACAGACAGATGTATATCTGAAAAGTACTTTGCGCATGAATATGAAATAAAAAAACTGTGTTTCTTAAATCATTCCATCTCCCATAGAATGCCTTTTGGTTTTGGTCTTAACATAGAGTTCAGCACCCTAGAAGTCAAAACTCTGCCTGTGAGATGCTTAGCTTGATCTTCTCTATTGATTTGATAAGGATGATAAGCTGTTGCTTTCTGTAAACTGACTCAAGAAACCTTAAGCTAACTATACCATAGAGAGAGTTGGTGTGAAGATTGGAGTGAGATAATATCCTTATTAAATAAATAAGGCAAGTTAGTGATAAATAGGATTAATAGAGAACATGTGGCTCCTGCATCTCCAATAGTAAATTTCTCCTTTCTTCCTTGTTACACTCAAAATCTTGCAAAGAGTAAGAAAGAATATGCCATTGTTGACTAAAATTGAGGGAAAAAACTTCTGAGACAATATAAGTATGGGTGAAGTAGAGAGCAGTTCTTTAATGAAAGCTTTCAAATGCACAGAGTATATAGTCCCACACCCAGTATAGAGTGCTTACAAATTTATAACACTACTTAGTTATCATATCTAATGGGTACATCCAACCCAGAAACCTTTTGTCCTTGGTACCACCCTCAGCACTGCCCCATTGGAGCCCTCCAAGGGATCCGGGCCTTTTATCTTGTTTTGACTACAATATATCTTGTTATTGTGGTCCAGCTTCATGTGTCCCAAACAAGATGTGCTTACTGAAATCTGTTCTTTGAAAAGATCATTAAACAGAAATTCAGGAATGTGGCACACACAGTGAGAAACTGTTAGAACCTATTAGCTGCTACCTCAAGTGTAAGAAACTATATAGCTATATAAAAATCAACAAACATATAAAATATTAAAATTTAAAAATATATAAAAATCTTAAGGCTTCACCTTCTATTTGGAACCAATGGTTTTTTCTTAGTCTAATTAAAGCCTCAGAAGTCTAATCAAAATGCAACAACAAGTTATTATTATTACTACAGTTATGCTAAAGCTAGCACATTCAGTAATATAATGCAAATACATGCATATTATATCCAGTGGAGTTTTCCTCTAGTTTTGCGCTTCTACTTCCAAGTCCTCTAAGGTCTACAGCTTTTGTCTTCCAGAAAAATTGAACCACGAGCTTATGACAAGTCACCAGAATCCTGAGGTTCTTGCTGAGAAGAATATTATATTAATGGTGCAAATTTATTTCTCCTTGGTCTCTTTTTTAAAATTATTATTCTTCTAATATATATATGTTTATATATGAGATAATGGTATGAAAATAGAGAGCTCCATAACAGCTTTTAGGAGAATTGAAATTTCTAGAATAAAAATCAAGTGGGATATATTATGTGAAATATGTATGTGGTCATTAGTCAATGCACTCTAAATACAGTTTTTCTCATTTTCATTTAATCCAATTTGCTGTCCTCTCACATTTTAGAGCTCTGCTGGCAATTCTTTTTGGTGTGTCATTTTGTAGTCACACACCTTATTTTCTGTTTTTACTTTGATATATTTCAAAGCCTACTTATAAATATTAAAAACCTTTTCAGATGTTTAGTTTGAAATGGTGGTCACTACAAATTTTAGCTCCTTTTCTTTCCAATTTTCTCTAGTTACTTTTGCAAGCTTGGCATCACTGTTGCTATCAGTGAGGGAGACACAAGTGGGAAGTAAACACACTTCAGCACTATCTTGGCTTGGGAATGGAATGCTGCCATCCTTCTGTTCTTGCCTGAGTTCACTGAACAGTAACTCAGCTGCAATTCATGATTATAAACAGACTACACAGACATCGTCCTTAGACTAAGTCAGCATAAATTCATACAACAACTTCACCAAATGCAGACTGAGAAAAAAAAAACCATAAAAAACAGTTAAAGAAATTTCCCCAATATTTGACAAAATAAGGATCATACTGTCATAGAATAACTTTGCATTTTAGCAATTACTTGAATGATGTGGCAAATATTTCCTCTTTCTATATTCCTAAATGAACATGAGCAGTTGGTCCCCTTTCAAAGGGGACTGAGAAGGAAACGAAGTTGTTAAGCTAAAAATGCCATTACCTTGAGGGCAAGACATATGAAGAGCAACTTAGGTCACATATTTTTTTTGACTTGAAAAAGAGAAGGCTGAGAGATGGCTTTATCATAGACTACATCTTCCTTAAACGGAACAGTGGAGGGAGAGGTTCTGATCTCCTGCCTCTGATGACCTGTGATAGGACAGAAGGAAATGCAATGAAACTGCATCAAAGGAAGTTCAGATAGGATATTAGGTAAAGGTTCTTCACCCAGAGAGTGGTTGTTCACTGAAACAGGTTTTCCAGTGAAATGGTCATGGAACCAAGGCTTTTAGTCCAGGGAGAACACAGATGATGTTCTTAGTCATATGACTTAGTTTTAGATAGTCTTGCAGGAAGTAGGCAGTTGGACTTTACAGTCTTTATGAGTCCTTTCTGACGAGATATTCTATTTTTATCATCCCCCAAAGAGAAAAAATTATCATGGAGAACAACTGCAACATCATGAGTTGCTAGACCTCAAATGAGGTCTGAAACATGTTCTTTTCTTCATTGTCATTTCTTCCATTGATAGTTTCTTAGGTCAGGTCTGTAGGAAAGTAAAATAAACCAAAATTCTTTCTCTCAAGTTCCTTCCTTCCCAGTGTTCTGCAAATAATCTCTAGATTTCGGAACTATATGACAAATCCAACATACAAAACAGGGCTTTCATTTAGGACTTTCAGTTTACAGCCTTGTATATTAAGAGACCTATCTATCAAAAAGCCATCCTTCTAAAACATCAGTTGAAACTGCTGTTTTTTCCACATGCACATAAGTTCACATTTCAGCAATTCAGCTTCAGTTAAGAGCTCCCCAATGAACTAAAATTAATTATACCATAAGGACATTTTACAGCAGACATCTTAAAATTTCAATATCATTCCACCTTTTTCATCCAGAAACACACTTTATTGAATGTGCAGCTATTAACTATATCAGCGCATTATTTTTTCTGTGAAGGTATATACCATGGACATCATATTTCTTGTAGTATTCTTGAGGAAATACTGAGCTTGATATGTGAACATGATCTTGAAAACTGAGTTCACTGCTTTAAAGAAAAAAAAGTCAAAATATTTTAAATATATTTTCTTTGTCTCAGATTTTATCTCTTCTAATAATTATTATATGTTTAAAGAATTATTAGCATAAAGAATAGTCTTTCTGGAAATCTAAAAAAAAAATCAATTATATTTTCTGTATTAAAAGTTTTTCAGGTTCTTTTTCCTTATATGGGTAGTGCTCTTCCCCGTACATAAATAGGAAACATCTTCTTGGCAGTTTTAGGAAGATGACAATATTCTAGAAAAAAGGGGATTAACTGGTAATTTCTTCATAAAATACTTGAAAACCATTTAATTTCCTAAGACTTAATCCCAGAACAAAATTTAATTTTAAGATTGAATTTGTTAGAATAAATATATATATTTTACTTCTCTTATTTCTTAGAATTTAAAGCAATGAGGTAATCAATTTGACATTAATAAGAACCGGGTTGTAATTATTCTTTTATAGGAACATTATGAAATAAAAGAGAAAAATGGATAAATTCAAATAAAAGTTTCAGTTGCAGTGTAGACTAATTGACATTTTATTTTCAAAAGTCTTAATGGATTAACTATTTATTAAAACAACTAAGTATTGTATAAATGAGCTCAGTTTCAAGTATTGGAAAAAACATTTAGTTCAGGCATTGAAGCTGAGAAGAAAATACCATTTTCACATCATCCACAACTTCATCTGGATAAATAGCAAAATATGGGGTTTGCTTGTTATACTCTACAACCAGCACTATTCAACTTGGTTGTAGACACAAAGAGCAGATGTTTGATTTAAAACAAGGACATAATGCCATGCCATAGCAAAAGTAAGACAGCTTAAGAAAATGACAGCACTAACATTCTGCTACCTTACACTAATGAGAGTTGGCAACATAACAGTGTATGTCATTATAAGCTGTCATCATGAAAAATTATAAGAGACACCAACTTGCCAGAGCTGTTGCATTTACTGAGGCCCTTGCTATTTAAGTTGTTCTGCTCGAAGAAGGGAATAAAATTTAAAAAGGCAAGTCAGAAGAGTTTTCTGAAAGCCATTTGAAAGGAAGATCTTTCTCTTAGAATTATTGTGCTTCTTATACATTGTACAAAACTAATATATTTTCTGGTGTACAATGGGCAAGATAATTATATAAGTTTCCATGTGAGAAAAAATCCTATTAAAAAATTGCAAAATTTAATGGAATATAAAGTAAAAAGTGAGTTGGTTTTTTGAGCTCCCAAGGGTCCAGCGCCAGAGTCAGAGACGTAACCTTCACAAGTATGGTCAATGTTCTGATTTATTGTTTACATTACCCACACACTTAACACATACTTTTTGAGTCCATGAATAGTACAAGAATATTATTGGTTAATGGCTAGGGTTTACTTTCTTTACCACCCAACTTGATTGGTACTTTTCTTTAAACTATGCCCTTCTGTATCTATGTTTCTACCTGCTTCTCTAACGGCTGCTGCATACTTTTCTGCTGTTTACTGCTCTTCTTGAAGCAGGCTCAAGGATGCAGGGGCCCCATTTCCCTCTGCATGGCCTGAGCTGTGCACATAAGCTTCCAACAACACACTGTGGCCTGTGTTATTGAAATATTCCTTTACAGGAATATATGGTGTCCTCAACAGTGTATAAGGGGACATTGTTCACAAATACACAAGTTAGCATCTAGATTTTTAGCTGAATGTAGAGGGTGACAGTGTGTGCGTGGATCTCCTAAGGTCTGAGGTAATTAATGAATGCACCCTTAAGGAGCAGAGAGCTACCTGTAGAATGTGAAAGACCTTGTAACCAGTAGGATGCTTCCATGTATGTTAGGTGAACTGACTAACCAATAGTGTCAAGACATATTGGATATAAGAGTATATAAAAGGTGATGGTGTAACTAAAAATAAACTCTTAGTTGTAAACTCTTAGTTGTAAGCCCTCTGATCAAGCCTTCTGATGCTGCTGTGCCTGATCTCTTTTGACCATCACTAGTGCACCTCTTTTAACCCTACAAAGGGTGACCCTAATAGCTGAACTGGAAGAAAAGCAGACATGTCATAACATAATTCCACCTGAGCTAATTAATCCTGTTGCAAAAGGCTCGTGAGATAAAGCCATTTTCTTTGTCATGGCATTATGCCATCTAAACGTATTTGCTTGCTTGGTGATTATGCGGATATTTCTAGAGCACTGTTATAAATGTATCCCCATTCTAAGATATTCAGAAGAAACTGAGAGAAATTCATATTTTCTACTTCCAAATGACCATTGCCCCTCAGGGATCCATATTGAAACTGGAACTTTACCTTTATTAATTCCATAGACAGTGAGATAGAGTGCACCCTCAGCAAGTTTGTAGATTACACCAGGCTAAGTGATGTAGGTCATATGTTTGAGGGAAGAGACACTTTATAGAAGGACCTTGACAGGCTTGAGGGATGGGTCCCTATGAACCTCATGAAGTTCAGCAAGCTCAAGTGCAGGGTCCTGCACTTTGATCAGGACAGGATCAATATGAGATGAATAGATTGAGAGCAGCCCTACAGAGAAGGACTTGAGGGTACTGGCAGATGAAATATTGGACTTTAGGTGGCAATGTGCACTTGAAGACCAGAAAACTGACTGTATCCTGAGCTATGTCAGAAGAAACATGGCCAGCATGTCATGGGAGGTGATTCTTTCCCTCTACTTAACTTTCATGGGGTCCTTGTCTGGAGTACTGCAACCACCTCTGGGGCCTGAATATTAGAAAGACATGGACCTAACAGAGCAAGTTCAGAGAAAGGCCAGAAAAATAATCAGAGGGCTGGAACACATGTCATATGATAAACAGGCTGGGACAGCTGGGCTATTCAGCGTGGATAAGGCTCAAGAGAGACCTGATTGTGGGTTTTCAATACAAAAAGAGGGGTTACAAGGATGACAGAAAAAAAGATTTCTTAATGGGACCTGTAGTGAGAGGACAAAGGACAGTGGTGTTAAACTGAAAGAGAGTCAGATCAGTTACAAGGAAGAAAATTTTTTACTGTGAATCCGGTGTGATGATGGAACAGGTTGCCCAGAAAATCTGAGGATTCACCATACTTTCAAGTGTTCAAAGCCAGGTTGGATGGACATCTGAACAACCTGGTTCAATGGAAGGTGCCCCTGCCCATGGCAGAGGGATTCAAACTAGGTGATCCTTAAAGTCCTTTCAATGATTCTGTGATCCATACTTAAGTCTTGTGTGTCAACTATTGTGCTAAAGTACATAGAAAAGGAGAATGATTACATGCTGTGATTTGTCCCATTAAGTCTTTATATTTTAAAGTCTGCAACATTTGTCAGAAGAAAAAGGAGTCTGAGGTCTTAATACTGTGGTAATCTTAGTGCTGAACACTTTTTAAGGTGTACTTTCCCAGATGAAAAAATAAAGCTTGCTTACTTATTACTGTAAGGAAAAACACATCAGAATTAAAAAAAAAAGAAAAAAAAAAACAACAACACCCCCCCCCAAAAAAAAAAAAACAAAACCAAAAAACAAAAAAACCAAGACAGCACAGGATAAATGAAGATAAGTTCTTCAAGATTTAAAAAAGGTTCTAAGTGAAACATATCTGGAAAGATAATCCAGGGATAAGTGAAATTTATGAATACCTGTGCCTCAGTGACTGACATTTCAAAGGATATATTTTTCGTACTTATTAGGAAATGTAAAAAGATAACCAAGCATTTTACTATGACATGCATAATACTATCCTTACATATCACTGTGCAAAAGAGCTATCAGAAGTATTAAGGAAAAAAAAAAACCTAAGCTGAAAATATGACGAGATATAATGTGATGTGAATGACTTACCTGTCAAATACTATTTAATGTACTGCCACTTAAACAGCCATATTTCCCCTGATATTTTATATGCCAACAAGAAAAAGCTCTGAAATCTATGCAAACATAGTACCAATCAAAATATTATATCTAACTGACCCCTTCTTAACTTTGTCCATCTTGGACCCATGAAGGTGAGACTTTGCAGCTTATTATTAGACAAAGATGATAATAATCAAACATTTTCATCCCTTGCTGATTTATGGATGACCCATATGCCAAAGCCTACACATCATTTTTATCTTAACAATAGAAAGAAATTAGAAACGGAAGTTGTCAGTTCCATTACCTAAACACCCTAAGCTTGATGCTGAAAGTTCCTGTGATTTTTGCAAAAAAATTCCAATGGAATTAATTTTGCCCAATTTTAGATAGTCACAGCACAGATGTGTCTATGTCTGAGACAGAAATCTAACATTTTCTGTCAGAGGAGAAAAATAAGAGATTTATCTGAGCTCTTGCTAATGTTAGTTAGAAATTACTTGTGCTCTGAAAGGGATTCCTTTAGTCCTTTGATATTAAGGAAGCGAAGACACCTAACTCATATGGAGAATGAATAAAGAAAGCACTTGAAGAGAAGCAGAAATGCATTCTTTAAATTGGTCTGAATACTCCACTAAAGACATCATTGAAGTATTTGCTTATTATATATATTTACTTTTTTTTTTATGATGTCCAATGGGGAAAACATACTCAAAACCCACAGAAGATAAAAAGATATATCCAATGCTCTAATCCTTTACAATTGTTCTTGCCATTATAAACCAAAGTCACACTGAAACCTTAAATATCTTAGATGGCTGTGTGCAAAAATGTTGATAAAATGAAGTAATTCTCTACAAACACATCAAATCCAGGAATTTTACATCACTTAAGTCCCCTATCATGCCATTGAAAAAACCTGAAAAATCATTGTAAAAAAACTATGATGTATCATTAAATGAAGCTATTATAGTAAGGATTTGGAGAAGACCAACAATATATTTCCCTTATAAGCTTCTTAATAATTACGCATAAGGAAGTGAAAGGCAGAAAAAGTATGTTCTATTTTGTGTAGGTTACCCTGAAGATTAATTACATAATATGCCTATATATTAAACCATTTTTATAAGGCTCAAATACCAGTGAAGAAACTCTCTGTGTGTGTGCATGTGTATTGAAATTACATAGATGAATTAATGTCTTGTCTGTAAGTACAGGAATATATTGAGAAATATCTATGTTCATATTTTTCAATTGGTGAAATTCATATTTAATGGAAGAAAAGCATTCTATTCTGGGAGCATAATGGAAACAAAGCTACAGGTTTTAAGCTTCTTTAATGCTTGAAACTATAGTTATAAGAAGAAGGAAGTTTGTTAAAGAATATAGTGACTTTGTAGGCTTCGTTACTGATGTATCAGAAAGAAAACAAAAAGTCGCAAAGTTAGACATCTACTCTTAAGAAGATAACATCCTCCCCCCCCCCAGCAAATGAGGTAAAAAATTGTGAAAATTAGCTTAGTTTTAATATATCATAAAATGGTCACTGGTTTTGTGGGTTTTTTGTTTTGTTTTGTTTTTGTGTTTGTTTGTTTGTTTGTTTTACTTTCTCTATTTGGTTGTCCCTTTAACTTCTCTCTCAACCAAAAGATACACAAGTTGATCGTCCTAAGAGGATCAGCAAGCTGAGTTTTCTCCAGTGAAATGTAACATCTGGACCCCAAATAGCACTTTCTTTAACTGTCTGAAACACCGAGCACCTCTGAGACTTCAGTAGGACTCGCAAACATATCAAGAAGACAGGACAGATGGAAAGAAGTAACAGCTACAGGCACTGCTCCTCTTCTAGTGTCCTACAGAATGAACAAAACTTATTTTGGCCTTCTATAGCCTAAGGCATCAGCTATAACTTATCTCTCTGTGACAGAAGACAGTTTCAGAAAAAGCAGAGCTCAGATAACCAAAGAGGATTATTGGACACATATGCCTGAAAAAGAAAAGGAGCAACATAGTTGACCTCTGAGACTAAGTAGTATAGTTCTCAAATCAAAACAAAATACCATGCAAAACCTTAGATTACTTGGCTACAAAGGATAAATCCCCTTTGTTTTACCTTCTGGACTTGGGAGAGCTGAGCTCCTTATGATTCCTGACCTACTGCATAATCATAACAAATGAACATAAAAAATCTTCAGTCTGGAAAATTCAAATTGGGAGTTGGAAGAAAGTTATCTGGAAGTCTCTGGAGTTTCAAAACCCTCATAAGAGGATGGCACAGCACTTAGTGAGGGGAAGTCTGTCCCAGTTACTTCTGTAAATTTTTGGTCAACATCAGCATGTGAAAATTTTAACATCTTTGGTTAGACACTCATTTCTCTGTGTTATTGACTATAAATGTTTCTATCAAAACTTCATTTAACTTTTTTTCTTTTTTTTCCCCTGTCTTCTCCTATAGTGATTAGTGATAGGGATAATTTGCTTTCCTAGAACATCAGATAAAATATTCTCAGTAACCCAGGACTTTTCTAGTTTATGTATCAGAGGCAAAAGAGTCTCCTTTGTCTTGAACTCTGAGCTTTACAAATAGTTTCATTATGCATTTTGGTATATATTCTAAGATAATTTATAGAGGGCTATAGTTGGGGCAAACTTAAGCAATGTATTTTACCTATTTACTCTCCATCATTTACTATTTTTATTTCAATGCTATTACAAACATTGTAACGAAGACCAGCTTGTACACCTGTGTACAATGGTAAAAAGAAAAATAACTCAGCAACATTCTTGATTTTATTCAGAATAATGAACCATTTATCTTTTGATGCATGGAAAATCCTGTGGAGTTTCCTCTTCACAGTTTTTACATTCTTTTTTATTGTTCATGCCCTATTTCTAGACTGGAAATAGGTCACTGTCTTATTCGGTGTATCAAAAATACTATACCTACACCAGCAGATAAAACAAGCTAGAGACCATTAGATAGCCCTTCAGGCCAATAGAGTGGTGTGACTCTTGTCTGAACAGCTGAATTGTATGGCAGCATCTAAGCTGTCAACCACAAATAAAACCACATCTGGGAAACGGCTGGTTTGTCAGGGACCATAATGGTCCCAATGTTCATGCTAATAATTTGATAAAATAAAGAGTCATGTGCCAATGCTTAGTTTGTGGCCTGGTTTCTTTAATTCACAGATGCAATTGAAATGTACCACCATATGTCTGTTCTGTGAACTTGGTATATCTTGTTCTCTTAATACTTTTAATGCTTTAAAGCCATAGAATGGCTAATGCTCAGGTAGTCAAACTAACCCCCAGATTTTCACAAGGACTGGTTTTCTAACAGGCTATTAATTAATCTCAAATTTATTTAGTACCCTTTCAATTTTGACTTTTTCCTCTCAGCCTTAAAACTTTGTAGTTTGGGGTTTTTTTCCTAGATTTAAACCCTCTCTTGTTTTGCATTCCTCACATATTAGGGACTTATAGTTCAACTCTGCCAGAATTTACTGAAAACATTAAAAACATTAACTTATTTTCCACTGAATGGATGTTTGTCAGAAACTATGCTACCTTCCAGCTGTCTTCCTTCCTACTGACTCCCACTCCTTACTTAGTGTTTTTGCATATATTTCAATTACCCCTAATTTATGTAAAAAATTGAATTGTTTTTAGGTTTTAAATTCCTTCCTCAAACTCCCTTGAGTCTCATGCTTATCTGTTGGAGGGTTTGTTTGTTTGTCTGGCTTGTGATTTTTTTTTTTAGTTGGTTTTGGTTTTCTTTTTTGGTTTTGTTTTTTGTTTTTGTTTGTTCTATCTTTTCTGGTTCACTTTAGTTCTAGTACTTAATTTTGTTTATTTACCAGTAAGGCTCCTGAAAGCTGCTAAGTCTGTACTCGTTCAGTGCCTAAGATCCAGCTAGTAGCAAGGACCAGTACAAAGAGTTCAAATAAAGCCTGAAGGTGGAAGAGGATTTAAAACACCTGTAAGAAAATACTTAATGCAATGTGAAAAAAAAGGAATACTATTTTATAAATAAAAATTTAAAGAGAAGGAAATTGAGCCAAAATTAAAAACCCTTTCTGTACACAATATAATCACTGGCTTAAGATGAAGACGTTTGGGGAAAACAAGAACAAGAGTCAGGATGCCTCAAAGATTAATGCTATGATGAAATTTGCTTAAAGAGGTGTCATTCCTATATCTCTCACTGAAGAGTGGAAAAGGAAGAGGAATGAGACAAATATCTATTGTGGATGTCTTGTGTTTGTTTGTGTGAACTGGTGGTTTTGTTTGTTTGTTTGTTTGTTTTTGTTTTACCTAAACAATAAAGTGTTTCCTTTTTCCTATGTAGTGATATTCCAGAAACTGGACTGGTAGATACCACCTACATACAGATGATATCCCTGACTTTGTCATATATGTTGTGGTATACCCTTATAACTCGTATACACTTTTGGAAGCTGTAACTGTCCATTAGCTTATCTTGATATGATTTTTCTTATAGTCAGGTGACTTAACTTCAAACTTACTTATAGAACACTGACCAAATTATCAAAGGAACTTTAATTCTATGCCAAAATGCAATCCCTAAACTCTTGCCTTCTCAACATACATGAACCTGTTTCAAGCCTTAGATAAGTAAAATAAATGTCTATTTTTTTTTTTTGTTATAGCTATCCTTCCCTTCTTTGCTGGTTTGATTGTTTTCTTAAGATAAAAGTTTTATGTCTTTTAGTTGTGTAAGGGCATAGAGAAACACTGTTCCACTAGGAAGAAAATTGTACCCTTGAGACTTGCACTCACTTTTAGCCTGCAGAGCTATGAGATACTGGACTGTAATGCCGTGCCATTTTTATGAACAGAAATAGTATTTTAGGTCTTTTAAAGATATTTCTGTAGTTCCCTCTGGGCACTATACAGTCAAACCAAGATACAAAAATAGATCCAATTAAATTTTTAAACACTGTAACATTTGCAATTTCTTTGCTTATGCTGAGAAAATATAATGTCAGGCTGTAAATACATGTGGGAAATGGACATCTCAGCTGAGCCAAAATAGAAAGAGAAATAAAAAAAATAATTTCTAAAAAAGCACTTACTCTAAAATCTGTCTTGAATGTCAGGGTAAATATAGTTCCTAAATTGATTTATCTTAAATATATATAAACATGTTCTTCTTCCTTTACAATACAGGTAAAACCCTCCCCCCAAAAACTGTTTTCCAAGTTAAGAAATCTATTTGAGAAAAGAACCAACAAGACACCTTGAGGAGGATATTTTTTAAATACCAGAGTGTTGGGATGACCCTGACTGGACACCAGGTGTTCACCAAAGCCAGTCTATCACTCTCCTCCTCAGCTGGACCGTGGAAAGAGAATGTAATGAAAGGTTCATGTGTCAAGATAAGAACAGGGAAAGATCACTCACCTGTTATTGTCATGGGAAAAACAGATTCAGTCTAGGGAAAGTAGCTTAATTGTTTACCAATCAAAATCAGAGTAGATAATGAAAAAATAATAATAATAAAAAAAAATTAAACTCTTTTTCCTCGCTCCTCCCTTCTTCCTGGGCTAAAATTTACTCCAAACTTTCTCTACTTTCTCACCTGCCCAGTGGCACTCTCCTCTCCTCTTTATTGAGTGGAGAGAGAAATGAACTAGAGGAAACATATGATCTGCACATAATGTCTATATTAAGTCCTACTTCTATTTACCTTTATGAAATCAATCTAATATTTAAAGATTCAGTTATAACCTTTCATGTTTGCACATTATGGTTGTTCTTCATGTCCTTGTATTCCTGCTCTGTATCATAGCTCCAGTCATCTTCCCTGTAATCCTGTTTTCTGTTAAGGTAACAAATTTAATTTGCTTCTGGTAAAAATTTTTTTAGTCTACTTTTAACATCTAAGTTTTAACATTCCTTATTCTGAGTTATTTCTAAGAATTCACTGTTTTACCTATGAGTAAAACATTTTCAAACCAAAATCATGAAAAACTATCACTCACATTTACTAATATATATATAAAATCTACATTCAGTCTGGTCTGCAATAATGGACATGCTTATGCAGCACATGTTAAATAGCAACTTAAAATTCTCATAGTAATTATTTACTTAGGATGAGACACCAATGTAAGTTGTGAAACACAAATGTTACATGTATTAAATGTAAAACTACATATTATGTAATAGGTTCTAAGACTGGAGCTGATAGTCCCTAACAGCTGTACTAGAATACATTCTGGAGCTATAATTGTCACCCAGCTGCAACTAGAACAATAGTCAGAACACAAAACATAGGACAAAAAAAAATCTTTTATTAATATTTGTTACAGAATGCACTGGATGAAAAAAAAATATATAATTTCTTTATTTTTTTTCTTAATGTATCTCTTAGTGCTTCTAACAAGTTTCTAGCAGCAGATACTAAACATATAAAGAACCCATTATAATGCTTGGTTTTTCCAATAGTTTTTCTCTTTTATTATTCTCATACAGTCCATAAAAAGCTTACTTTGCAATGCTGTTTCCCTCAGAGGAAAAGGAAGAGAAAGCAATAAATTAAAGAGACTTTAAATTCTCGGCAACTCTTACAAATTAAACTAGTAAGTTGCTACATCCATTTTTAGGTGCATAAAATCTAAGCCTGAATTTCTTTCATTTCATGAAGGATAATGTTATTTCCCTCTAGGCTTTGAAACCCTTTTGAAATCAATGGGAAACTTGGTAAGGTTTAGCTCAGGTCCTATTTATGAACATTATAACAATAAGGCTTCACGGCATTTGCACAAAAGCTAATAAAAAAAGTTTTGAATTTATTTTCCAAAATAATTCACAAACCCATCATCTGATCCATGAGAAAATGATTAAATGACAGATAACAATCTGGTTATCTACTTTTTAGTCCAGACTACGTCTCCTGATACAGTGAACCAGACATGTGGCTTGTGCAAATAATTGTAGTTCAAACAAATTCATAGTAGCTAAGTCAATTATATCAGCAGAGGATCTGACTCAATTCTTGCACTAGTGTTTAAGTACAAGAGGGGCTATACATATATTCAGTTTAAATAATTCATGCTTCTGGCTGAGTTGTTTTTATGCTACATAATGGAAGTAAACTTTTTTTAATGATTTTACTATAAATGTAGCTTTGCAAATGCACTGGCTTGGTAATTTGCTCACCTATTTGATGTATTAGCTTACTGGAACCTGACAGCAACAGGAACTGCAATGTCTCAATTGATATGTTCTTTCCACACTCCCTTTCAGACCCTTGCAGCTGGAAGCAGACTTCAATGCTTGTACCGTTAACAGCAGTTTGTATTTTCTTTTGTCTCATATTAAAGGCCATAACACTCTCAGGAGAAGGGCTATGAGTTCACTGATATTGCTACTCACCTCCCAGGGAAAGTGTTCATCTTGTGCTGACCTCCATTAGAGTCACTCTGTTCTTAAGCTTATTTCCTTGTGAGATAAGAATTGGTCTTGCAAATACCAGCAAGATGCACTCTCATGTGACATGCAGTCCTGACACTTCTCTCCTCGGGCAGTCTTTATATTTTCAGAGTCTCTCACTTTAATTCAAACTGTCTTTTCAAGAGCCAGAAGGGCTGGTTGACACTTCTGTTTACACCTTCCTCTATTTTTGGAACTTAACCATGTTATGTGATTTTAAAATGCATATTTAAACTAGTCTGCATCAAAGGTTATAGCATGTTCAAAAGGTGGAACAACTTCTCAGAAATGGTATGCTTTCTTTGAATTATATGCAGACACATCGTTGTCTCTACTTTCACTCCTTAGCAGTCACTTATAAAAAATTTTCTTAGAGTCAATGTATGACACCTGTGGAGAAAGACTCCACAGTGAGGTCTCAAGTGCTCCTTGAAAACCACTTCTGAGGAGCATGCAGCGTCTAGGCAAAAAGTAATTGGACATTTGCACAAAAGGTCTACACTAAACCTTCATGCAATGAAAGCAAGTTCACTTACTGTACAGCAATCTGTACTCAGCTACTTTAGCTCTCCTTGCTGCAGTGACAGAAATATTGTCTCCTGCTAAGGTACTATTAGCAGGCTGATGTGTAGAGACTTTCCTCTGTGGAGAGATATCACTGCTCCTCAACAAGACACATGTATAGACAGATGAGGAACGAGACCTCTCACATGTGGCTTTCCCCACTGAACACTTTCATGTTCTAATAATTTAACTTCTTTTTTTATGAACAAACTAACCTAAACTCTGCCTTTTCTTCCTTCATAAGCACTTAAATATCTTTAATATTATTTATGCTGTGATTTCTTTTTCATTTGGCCATTATACAGACACAGATTTATCTCCAATTGCACAGTTCAGTGAAGTATGTATCATCAGGAGTCATTTACTAAGGTCATAAATTTCACCATTGTGCTGGTTTAAAGGTAAACTTGAAGGAGAAATGAACCCAACACAAAAGAGATTATAAATCAGAGATACAATTTAATAAAAATATTACAATACATGCCATGATACAAAGAGAAATTGGTTTTAACCCACAAAACACTGAAGTATAATCCAGCACTCTGGAGCACAAACAGAATGATGTTCTTTAGCCCCTGTGCTGAGCTCCATGTGGTTCCTCCAAGTCCAAAGGCCAACAAGGATGACATCCTGGTGCTAGTCTGTTATAGGCCACCCAACCAGGATGATGTATGGAATGAATTATTCTACAAGCAGCAGGCAGATGTCTCAAGATCAGCTGCCCTTATTCTTGTGGGTGAGTTTAACCTGCCAGATATCTGCTGGGAGCTCAACACAGCAGAGAAGAAGCAGTCTAGGAGATTGCTTTAGTGTATAGAGGATAATTTCCTGCTTCAGCTGGTAAATGAATCTTCCCTAACCTTCCCTAACCTTCCCAAACCTTCTCTTTCCAAACCTTCCCTTCCCAAGACTTCCCTTACCAAACCTTGCCAAATCTAACCTTCCCTTCCCAAACCTTACCTTCCCATCCCAAACCTTCCCTTCTCAAACCTTCCCTCTATAACAGATAGATGCTTTCCTTTCAGTTGTTTGTATTCTAAGTGTCAATCATAAACAGTTATAAATATTTGTGAAGAAATTAAAAAACAAAAAACAAAACCAAAACAAATCCACACGAAATATCTCTGGATAAGATGAAAGAGAAAACAATATATATAAAAAAAAACAACAGAAAACAAAAAACAAAACAACCAAAAAAACACCACCAAATACCAAAGCCACCTGCAGTATGGAAGCATATCTTTGTCTGAACAGATGCTCTAAGTCACATTAAGTGTTACTCAGTGGTCCCAAGATCAAGATTCACTTAAAATAACTGTCAAGAGGCTACTTCCAGGGACTCTTGTGGAAATTCATAAGAGGGTAACAAAAGTAGTAAGGGAGAGAAAAAATGATTTTGCATTCAGTTCTTCTGCCTCAGAGGAATAGAGTCAGACTTGCATGGAATGAGCAATATGCTGATTAACATAAGAAATTGCTCCTCTATCAAGACCATTTATTTTTGAATAAATGTTAGGAACTACCTCTTCCTTCAGAGGACAAGCCCTTAATGTTCTCTTTTCTAAATCTAGAATACTTATGCTTGATGGTGAAAGAATTGTTTCAGGCTATGTTAGCTGCAAAGGGCTTTTTATCCACTGTTTTGAATACACTTACACATAGATTAAGTGATTACCAAAAAATCAGTATTATTCCCTCCAACTCCACCTCAAGTCTTTCCTAAATTAAGCACCCTGCAGTGAATCTTGCAGAGATCACTGAAGGAACTCTAAGAGGGTCTTATGACAGAACTGTAAATTTCTCTTGGTTGCAATTTTCCCTATCATAGAAGCCATCAAAGGTGAAATGTCTTTTTCTTCCCAGTCAGTTTATTATCATAAACAGCTGTCCAAAAAATGCCCCCAGTCTTCTTCTCAAGGCTGAACAATACTTCACTTTTTTAATGATAATATTAATGTGGATTAATGTTTTATTTTCTCTTAATCATTCAAATCTAGTTTAAAGTCTTGTTTTGATCTCTTCCATCCTCTTCTAGACACAGAACTCTCACTTATATCTTTTTCTTATTCTCTAATCTTCCAAGCATAATGGATCTCTTCAAATGTTCAAAAAAACCCAGACTACAAATATTTGTCACTTTCTGAAGAAATTATTGCTGTGTGGGACAAAATGCAAGCAGATTACTAGTCTGTGATTTATCTGATTTAAGCAAAGTGCTTTAAATCCTTTAGGTAGCTAAGTCCCACAGGCACATTTGCTCATGTTCCCCCTGATGGAGTGGGGAAGAGAATTGAAAGGGTAAAAGAGAACTCTTGGGTTGAGATAAAGCCAGTTTAATAGGTAAAACAAAAACTGCACACAAGAGAAGGAAAACAATGAATTCATTCACCACTTCCCATGAGCAGGCAGGTGTACAGCCAGCTCCAGGAAAGTAGAGCCCCATCACACATAGCAGTTATCTGGGAAGACAAGCAAGCACCATCACTCTGAATATCCCTCTTCCACTTTCTTCCCTCAGCTTAATCACTGAGCATGATATCACATGGTATGTGAGATCCCTTTCATCAGTTGATCAAATCTGACTTAATCTGAATATCTTTGAGTGCGATTTCAAGAGATTTACAATAATCTGAATGAATCAGTCATATCACATTAGTTTAATCTGAAATATTATTCCCTTCATATTGTAACCTCTCAGGATGAGAGCCAGATTATATGAATCATCTTCTGGAAGTGTTTATATTTTCTTGTCTATCAAGGAGTCTCTTGCTAGTCTGAATTTTACCTGCCCAAGTTATAACAGAAAAATCCTTCTTTTCTCAGCTGCTATATATTTCCCACATATTACAAAGATTAATCACTGATGTATTACCCTAAAAGTTTTCAATTTCTTTCTTCCCATTTACTCTGTAAAACTGCAGAAATAAATGTTAATAATTTAAATACTATCTGTTAAGTAAACAAATAGAAAAAAGATTGAGTAGTAAGTAAAAGTCTTTGTTGTCAGTTTTAAATGCTTACTTCAACAATGTAACATTTTTAAATTGTATTAAGATTGGTTGGATTGGTTTTATCACAATGGCTCTGTATTGGTAGGTTTTTGGAGGTTTTTGTTATAGTATTATTTTTTTACTGTATGTGTAGCTATATACTTTGCAGTCTGTACAATTTAGTAGACATATTAACAATAAAAACTTTTTTCTGATCATGAACTACTGTGCAGCTGGCATATTAATGTTCTAGAACTAATTGGAATAATTAAAGTATTATTTATATGAAATTGGAGTAGTGGAACGGTCAACCCCTGTAAAAAGCCTTCTTAATATCTCCTAAAAAAAGGAAACAAATCTTCCTCTTTTTAAATAAAACAGTAATAGAAATAGTAAAGACCAGGTGGGATGAATATTTGAACTTTGTTCTACCAGCGGAAGAGCACAGTTTTTCAGTCCATCATAAGATTGACTCAAAGAGCAGATATAATTCTAACAAAAAGACCTATTTAATACAGAAATAATACCAACAAGCCTTTTCACTTCAAATGGAAACAATTCAGATTTCACAAAAATAGAAAAAAACCGTATTGAACAGAAAGCATACAAGAAAAGAAATTTTATTTACATAAAATCAAATAAATAAAATTAAGACATATGAAGAAGATGGGGCAAGACTGTTTTCAGCTTTGCCCAGGTACAAGAAAAAGGACAACAGGCACCAATATAGGAAGTTCCATCTGAATATGGTGTAATGGGTTTGATCCATGGCTTCCTCAGTAACCAGTGTAACTAAGGAAGTGGATATCACATAAGTATTCCACACGTGTTTTCCATGTAAGAGTAGGAGGAGAAGTAGTTCTTTCTTCTTCCTAGAGCTCATGGAGAACTGGGGGAGCCTGGACGGTCCCGTGTCTCTGTTGGTGTTTTCTTGTCTCCGGACATTGGTGAGATTGTATCGTTGCCTGTTCTCCTCCTTTCTTGAAGTTTTTAATTGTAATTAATCTGTTTCATTTGTTCTGTTTTGGTTCCATCCCTTCTTATTACCCAATTCCATTCCCCCTTTTCCCTTTTTCCCCTGGGGTGGAGTCCACATAGTGTGTAAATTGCATACGTGTTTGTGGATGTTAGAAAATATAATTCCTTTTTAAGTCAGTTCAGTTTCTTTTGAGTTCTTTTCTTTGCAGTTTTTTTTCCTTTGCTGAGAAGGCTCTGGGAGGAGGGAGGAAGGCAGTCCAGGGTTGGTAAAAAAACTAGGCCAAACCTGAGACATATGGGAAAAAACTTTTTTACATTGAGGGGTACAAAGTACTGGAACAGGCTGCCCAGAAAGGTTGTGGCTCCTCCTTCTGTGGAGATATTCAAAGCCCATGTAGATGCAACCCTGTTCAATTTGTTCTAGGTGAACTTTTAGAGGGGTGTTAAACTTTAGCAGAGTGTTAAACAAAAGGATCTTCAAAGGCCCCTTCCAACCACAACTATTCTGTGAATAACAAGGGGAAAAAAAAATCTAAGAATTCAGAAAATTGGAACAGAAGGGAGCAGGACAACAGGGGAGGTGCAATGACATGATCAATGATATATAAATGGCTTCAAATGCCTTTTATTTTATAATAATATAAATTGATTAGATTTACATGAAGGATTTGCAGTAAGTGCTGCTTAAATGCACACTCAAGGCTTTATATACCGAAGATAAAAAGAGTTATGTTAAAAGAGATGGAAAAAAGAAACCCTGCATAAGTTTGGTCATCTTAGTTCACAAGCAATGAATTCATAGCAGAGTGAGTACAAAGAAGGGCTACCTGACTGACCTGGAGAAGGTCAGCTCCTCATGTAAGAGTGCTCTAGGGCAGCTAGTCTTATTTAGCTTAGAAGAATGAAGTTTAAGCAGATGTGCGTTTTTCCCATAGCAGGATGTAAAATCAGGAGACAAGCTTTTATGTCCAAAGGAAGATCTCTAATAACACATCCAGTCCTAATAAAAATATACTAGATATACCAACATAAAATGTACTAGATGTATACGAGTTCTGTGTGTTCCCAGAGCTCTCTGTTTTACTTTAAACAATTATGAGGTAAACCAGAAATTGCCAGTGAAGAATGGACCTAAACCACAATTCCTTCTCTGTGTCCTAGCCATTGCGAAACAGCTTCTTCCTTCATAGCCCTGAAATGCCTCAAAAATTTCACCTTGTACAGTGAAATGTTACATAATAAGAAAGATGAATCCTTAAGCATTTCTATCCACATTATTTTGGGCCTAATGTTTGGGATCCCAGCTAGAGAGGTAGAAAGGAAGGTTTGAACCTACTAAAACCAATATTAATGTTCATCATACCTGTACCTTTTGACAACAACAATCAATTAAACCCTGTTTACATATACTGAATATAGTCTGGGAGCACTTCAACAGAGGAATATCTCTTGAACAGTCATGTTCAGTACACAGCTTCTAATCTAATTTCCAAAGGATACCCTGAAGAAACAGTCAGATTAACCTCAGCTAATTTTACCCATATTGAATTGCAGATTTATTACAAGATATTTGCCTGCAAAATATCTGCACATTAAAACCAGAAAAAAAAATAAATAAGCTTGTATGATCCATTCCAGGGAGCAGCAGAGACCAGCCTTTTACCTCATGGCTGATGCCTACCAGGCTGTCAAAGACCCTTTAACTTATCAGGGTGATTTCCACATTACAGCTTACCCCTGGAAACACAGCTATCTTTTGTGTATCAGCTAATAATCATTTTGTACTTTTAAGTCATTCTATTGTGTTTGTGTGGTCAGGTTTTGGTAGTGGGGCAGGGGCGGCTATAGGGGTGACTTCTGTTAGGAGCTCCTAAAGGTTTCCTCCATGCCCAGTAGAGCCAATGCCAGCCTGCTCCAGGAAAGACTTACCACTGGCCAAGGCTGGGCTAATCATAAATGGTGGTAATGACTCTGTGATAGCATATTTCAGAAGGAAAAATAATAAAAAATATTTTGCAGATATAATTGCAGCCAAAGAGCAGAGTGAGAATATCTGAGGGGAAAAATTCTGCAGACAAGGTCAGCAGAGAAGGAGAGGGGGAAGGTGCTCCAGGTGCTGGATCTGAGGTTCCTCTGCAGCCTGTGGTGAAGACCACAGTGAAGCAGGTGTGTCCCTGCAGTCCATGGAGATCCATGGCAGTGCAGAGATCTACCTGCAGCCTGTGAAGGGGATCTACACCAGAGCAGGAGGATGCCTGAGAAGAGCTTGTGAATGTGTGGGAGGCCTGTGCTGGAGCAGGCTCCTGGGAGGGACCTGCAGACCTGTGGAGAGAGGAGCGCACAGTGGAGCAGATTTCCTGGTAGGATTTGTGACCCTGTGGGGGAACCACACTGGAGAAGCCTGCACCTGAAGGACTGCACTCCATGGAAAAGTAACCTGTGTAGCATTAGATCATGGAGAACTGTTACCCATAGGATGGACTCACATTGGAGAAGGACCACATGCTGGAGCAGGGCAAGAACTCTTCTCCCTGAGCAGCAGCAGAAACAACTTGTGATGAACTGATCATAACCCCTATTCCCCATCTCCCTGTGCTGCTGTGAGGGAAGGAGGTAGAACTTGTGAAGGAGGGAAGGGTGAAGGAAGAGGTTTTTAAGACATTTTACTTCTCATTATCCAACTCTGATTTTATTAGTAATAAATTCTATTAATATTCCCAATTCAAATCTGTTTTGCCCATGACGATGCTAGGTGAGTGATCTCCTCTGGTTCTCATCACTTTCATTATTATGAACCCTTTGTTACATTTTCTCTCCTTTGTCCAGTTGAAGAGGGGAGTAATAGAGTGGCTTGGAGAGTGCCTGGTGTCCAGCCAGGGTCAACCCACTACATTTATGTATACCATGCTTGCATAGTAATTTCACACAGCAAAAGGTACTACAGCATACTGACTTGGTGTGGAAGGACTACATCTAAAAAATCCAACTCTGGAGGATGATTGCGCCCTATCCTAGGAGTGTCATTCTCAGGACAAAAAGTGGTCAAACTCCAAAAAAAAAAAGTATGTAGATTTTATATTTCTTGAACTTAGGCAATATGCAAAAAACCACAAAAGAAACAAACAACCCTGAGGCACCATATTGGACTTAAATGCTTTGTTTCATTTCAGATGCTAATTTAGTCTTTGAATCTGCTACTGGTGTCCTGTCAGTATGCATTTTCCCTGTGAAGCAACCTTTTTTCAGCCTTAATTCCTGTGCTTACTTCAATAGTTAGCTCCACTTAATTTCAAAAGGGTTTAGGGTATTAGTGAAAAATGACCACTTTTCCACTTGCAGAACCTCTTGTCCAACTGGTTCTCCAAGCCAAATGGTGTTTGACTGGCTACAACTTTTATTATTTTAATAGTTTTCTGTTGCTGGGAGTGATGGAAGAGAAGGAGACCTTCACAGCTCTCTTAAAAATTATGATTAGGAAAGAATTCAAGAAATGTTAGAACACCTAAACTTGTTTCTTACAGTGTCCTTCAGGAGTAGTATATTTGATGAAAGATGTACCAGTGAAAAATGATAAAAATAGTGGCTGTGCAAAAAAACATACTCAGTTTTTCATATATACATTAGAAATCGAGTAGAAAGCAAGAGGAAAACAAAAGAACTGCATTGTAATCTTCAAGTGCTTATTATCTTTTTTTCTAAGCTAAACACTATTTTTCTGTTAAGGATTCTCTTTTATCTTCCTCTATTAAGTTTCAGCTATAAGAAATTTTGGAAGAGCTTTGTTCCAACTTTGTTTATATATGGGTTTTAAAGGAATCATCAATACATCCTCAACATTAGCTATGTAATAGTTTTCAGTGTAATACAGTGAAACTAGGGAATACTAAGGAACAATGATGATGGTAAAATACTTGCAAGCTGTACATTTGCTAACAAATAGTCTTCATTATATTATACTTACATACTCTGTACAAATCTCTTGTGCTTCTCTGAATTAAATGAATCCTGATCACAAATCATGAAAGTTGTCAGCTCTCTAATGTTCAATAATTGCTGTTCCAAAAGATTTTGCAGTGTTTTCCATGAACAAGAATTTTATAAAAAGAAAAAAAAAGTGCATTTTCATTTTCTTTATGAACTGTCTATATAAAAAATCCATCTGAAATCAGTGTTTGTGAGTGAAAATTAAGCATACACCAATATCTATGTAATTTTTTACCACGACATGTTCTTAACATTATTTTCAAAAATAATTAATTGATCTTTGTTTATTATAGACATTTAAGCATGAATGTCTGAGCTGAAAAGTGAAAGATAACAGGCAAACAGAAGAATCAACATATGCTCAAAGACACAGAAAAATCTCCAACCAACCATGCACATAGAAACACACAAACACATTCATAAATATGTTCATAAATGGTCAGTCCCCAAAAAACATTTGTACACAATGAGGTTTCCACATTGACACATTCAAAGCTTATGACTGAAATCTGTAGCCTTAACAAGACCAAGTAGCATGACTATATTGCTAATAGGTACAAATAAATAGTAAGAACAAAATCGCCTGTTGATGATATTTTTAGAAGAATGAAGCTGCACTCTTTGTTGTGAATAAGTGTTTTACATCACTTGAAGAACCACATTGCCAAAGATATCGATAAAAGCAGATGTAGTACAGCTTTGAAAAACATCAAAGTTTGATGGCAAGATTCATTCTACTATGACTGCATGGTTGAAACATACGAAGGAAAATAAAATTAAAGTCAATTTAGAAAGATTTACAAGAGATGGAGAATGATGCCATGAGAGACCCCAACAAAGCAGGACTCTGAGCCAAGTTAGTATGGGATAAGATAAAAAGCGAAAGTCCTTTAATATCAGGCCTATCTTATGAGGATGGTTGTCAGGCAATCTAGCAAAATCTATCTTTGTTTAACTTACAGTGGTTTTTATCCCACTGCTCATTTATGTTCAAATGTGTAATATTTTCATTAAAAATTATTTAAGGCCTTGTGCAACACTGATGTCAGGTATGTAAGTTTACCCTTGTGTCTTCTATTTGATTTCAGATATGCTTAATATAATCTTGAGTGGTTAATTTGACTTTATAGATTTGTTAAAAATGTTAATTACCAGACCTCAAAAATCATATTTGTGTTTGTTTCAATCTGCTTAAATATCGTAGAAAGAACTTGGGTTCAAAACATTTTCCCACACAAAATTAAAACTCAAACTAAGGTGTCTGTTAATTCCTAAGCCTGAATTATTATTTATTAATTAAATAAATGCTAAGATATGCAGAGAGTTAAAGGAAACAAGAAGAGTTAGAAAAACATTAAGATTTCTTTTAGAAGCAAAGAAAAAGTATTCCACCAAACTAACTACTTCCAAGTTAGTTGCGGGGAAGAGAAAAGCAGTTTTTACCCTTTCAAAAAGATGCTGTCTTTGTCACTAGAGGAAGAGGTTTGGAATGCAGCTTTTGAAATGCAAATGTGCTTGGTTTCTGCTGCTGGTCTCAGCCTCTGATCTCTGCTGCTCAAGCTGTGGCAGTAAAGCAGCCACACGGAAGATGCAGGGACGGGATGTTTCACAACTCACATGTGGAACCCGGCTGGTCCCTGTTGCATGTAGCATAGCAGATCTCAGGTTTTTTTCCGGCTGGCAGATCTGAGTCTTCAGTGGGAGGCAGGCAAGCAGCCTGGTTGGCAAAGAAGGAAGAAGAAGGTAAGGTGAGGTGAAGGCAGGGCAGATAGGAGAGTGGTTATTGAGTACAAGAAAGGTTAGACATTGTCATTTTGCATGTAGTTTGCAAATTCCATAAAAACAGCTTAGCTTAGCTTAGCTTTGCTTTAGCTAAGTTATTACAATAGCAGGATACTTTGGTGAGTTCTCAGCAGGCAAAAAGTTCATGTGTATGAGGATTCCTTGGCCAAATCTGCTGACATGACTTGCAGGAAGCTTTCTGGCAGATACTTGTTTGTAAGAGAATTCTGGCAAAACTGCTGATAGAAAATTTCTTCCACAGGATGTTTTTTCCTGTCTTACAGAGGAATAATGGAGGAATATTATTTATTACATTTATATGTTATCTGATCATCACAGTGTTGTTTCAGAATCCAGGGATGGAGATTGATTGATCCCTCCACCTAATGGCATTAAGCTTTTTTAAATTATGTTGCCTTTCTCGCTGCTGCTGTCCTGCTGAGGTAAGCCTTGCTGGTGCCCCACCACTACTTTGCAACTGTTTTAGTTCAAGGAAGTAAACATTTTATTGTTATTCTCTTTGTTTCCTTGTTAAGTGTCTTTTGGTGTGCTTTATGGATCCAGAGTGATGGGATCTATTTCCAGTGGGAGGTAGAGGATTGTTATTATATCTAACTTGTGTGGGTTGTGTGTGTTATATTGTAGTCTACTTTTAATTTTCCTTTTTTTGTGTGTAAATATATAACTAGTTAAGTTCAAGTGTCCAGGGTTTTTTTCTCTCAGTTTTCTCAGTGAGGTGGGGAGAAAGCTTTGTCCTTTGGTTTATACTTGGCATTTTGCCAAAGTATTCAAACCAAAATCCACTTCATTCCATTTCTTAAGTTTTTCCTACAAATAGTGCTTTAAGCATGTTTGAGGTTTTCTTTTCTTAGTCGTTTTTTAGTCACTGGCATGTAACATGCTGCCTTGTTGATTTTAAGAAATTTTAAGAAGGAAATTCCTAAGTACATACCTATTCAGTTAGACATCTCCTACTTTATCTACATTTTGTGGATTTGGATTTAAATCTTACCTTTTTAATATGTGTGTCTGGCCAAACACTAGTCCTTTAAATTCATAATTTTAATTAAATAGTTAAAATATGCTATGCCCAGTTGAAAGTCCTGTTTAAGAAAGTCTCTGGATTACATCTGTCTTCTAGGCTGCCTCTGCTGAGGACAATTTCTTCCATGTATCTTGCAAATTAATCTTGGAACAGGATAGGATGGTAGGGAAATGTCCTCTGTGGTGTCTGTCTCTGCCTTTTGTTTTTCTAAGGTGCCAAAAACTTTTTTGTTTCCTAATAGTTATTTTTTTATAGAAGATAGCAGAGAAGAATACTGCCATGGTTATCTCAATAATGTTGCTCATCTGTAAAAGAAGATTATTTAAGGTATGCTGAACATATTAAAACTACTGATATTTCATGGCAAAGAGTATTTTCCCAGACTAAATGTGTTTATTTCCCAAGATACAGTCTGAAGACAGAAATCTTAATTCAATTGTTCATACAGAGGCATTTTTGCCATTTTGGCTGCCCCAAGAGATCTGAAGCAATCAAGCAGAGCTGATAAATTTGATGCACATGATAGCCTTTTGTTCCTACAGAGAAGCAGCTGGAAGCTAGGTTGAACACTGCAGGACATCTCAAACAAAAATGTGTGTAGATGTGTAGCAAATGCCACACTTAAAATCTTGCTACAGGCAAGAAGAAAAAACACCAAGAAGGTAAGACAACAATTTATTCTTCATGTCATGAAAATCTTTACACTTTAGTGAGAGAAGCATTATTCAAATACATTCATTATCAAAATAAGAAAAAAAGAAAAAGAATAGAAAGTATGCCACTTTACAAAGAGTCTCAATAATAGTAATTCAGTTAAAAATGCTACATACAAGTTGCCATTACTTTTTCTCTGGTGTTATGCTTACCCTTATGGTAGGTACCCTCCCTAGTTACTAAGAGTTTACAGTATTGATCATCATACACAGGAAAAGAGAAATTCCAGTAAGTTGTACGTGTCTTTTACAGGAAGAAGTGAGATGTATATGATAAAGGTTTTTCTTTCTCCTCCCTCTAAGATTCAGTTTGGATTATTGGTCCAACACACTTTTATACCTTGATATTTCTTTGCTGATCTGCATCTCCACATTGCATCCAAATTTAGTGTACCAGATGGATTTTACATATGTCGAATGCTTATCATTTATTTCTCTTGTTATCCTGTAACTGTTCTTGTCCAACTCCTATTTCTTTCACTGATGATTGGCGAGTTATTCATAGCCTTGCAATCACCAGTAACAACCTGTTCTTCCCACCTCATCATCCATGCATGCTATGACCTCTTTCAAGGCCCTTGCTATCATGCCAACTATTTATTTCTTTGTGTTACATCAATATATATTGAAGTAATAAATAGCCTGCTTTACACAGAATGACTGACTACTTGCTACCACTATCTATATAAAAATTATGATTATAAAAAGTTAATTATGAAGACTTGCTTGCTAGAAAAAAATGTCATTTCAGTTAAATCAAGGAAAAATGAAACTACAGACAGATTGAGAAAAGCTCAGACAAAAGCTGGCAGGTTTGAGGTCTGAGGTCTTTCAAACTTAATACTAAGCCTGTGGCTGGCAATAATGGCACTGTTACATTTATTGGGGGTTTGGGCTAGAGAAATAATTAAGATATGAACAATTGCAAAAGAGAAATGGGAATTAAGCCTCTGGATGATACCAATATTGATATTCTGCATTTGCTTAATCCACTGTTGTTTAGCCACCATGGTCCTCTCTCTATTGAATATTTCTTTCACATTTTTGCACCAGCTTTTCCTGTATTATACTATTTTCTGACATTTCAGTACACTGAAGAAGTCTGCAAAGAATGACAAAATATAATTCAAGCAAGTGTAAGTCAAGAAGCAAAAATATGCACCCAAATTAGAAGGAAACTGAGACTTCAATGTACAGAGGTTAGATATAAATAAATTACAATGGAATTGCCTAAATTATGAACTGTTATGCCAGCTCTCATATAAAAAATTCTCTTAATTCTCTTAGAAGTCTCTTCTACATATAATTTTCATGGTATTTTTCTTCCAAATATGATGCAAAAACAAGTTAATGGGTATACAGGAATTTGTGCTCTTATGTTACTTAGACTTGAAGGTCCTTATACTTCCTATGAATCCAAACAAGAACAGAACAAAACAAACAAACAAAAAAAAAGTGAACAAAATTAAGAGGAGGTTCTTATTGTTAATGTTAAAACAGAGCTGTATGTCCGTTCATATTTCTACAGACATCTGAGTTGTAAAGTTCATACTTTCTCCTGTATTTAAACTGAGAAAAAATAAAATAAAATTTTAAAAACCCCCAAAACCAGTAAGCCAGTCTGAAAAGAAATGACTCATGTCCTCCCTCAAAAGACATTGTAAAAAAGGGTTTAGAAAAGTATGTAAGTGAATTAGTACCACTTCAAAAGTTTTAAATCCATAGTCTCAGTTCATTCATACAGAGTTTTTGTGCCCTTAACTTTGGACAGCAGCATTTGATTTACATCCAAAATTTTGCTGAAGCCCCAAAAATGATCTGTAATACAAAAGGGATTTGATGCACACACTGCAAAATACACTGTTGTGTGCAGTAACATATATTGTGCTACACAATTCTGATATAACAGAATTCTGTAAATGGTTCCTTGTCAGGGAGCCTGCTAATAGGAACTCATGAGGAATACAGTTTTTCATGAGCAAGCTATGATTGCATTCTCTTTACTGGATAAACAGTGAAGGTACTGAAACAACAGGCAATTTAAAAAGAGGATGTAATAAACCATGCTATTTCAGAAGACATTTCATGCAGATATGTACTATTATATTTTGAAACTTATGAATACATTAGAGAGAGCTATTAAGATGATATGGAGAAAAAAGAGCTTAAGATATGACATAAGTGTAAAAGAATGTCTATACCAAATAGAAGGCAGTGGTATAGAAATGTCTGATTTATGCAAAAGAACCTTCCTGAAGACATTGTATTAACTCTGAAAAGAGGTTTGCTTTCTCAGACTGGCACTGTGCTTGTGGATCAGAGATTATTTTTATGAGGAAATTAGTATCCCCGTACAAAGATATATCTTTGTGGTAGTATCTTTTCAGTGGTGCCCAGTGACAAGACCAGAGGCAATGACCACAAATAGAAACACAAGAGGTTCTGTCTGAACATCATAAAACATAGGTTGCCTGGAGTGTTTGTTTAGTTTCCCTCCTTGGAGATATTAGAAATCTATCTTGATATCACCCTGAGAAGGCTGCTCTAGATGACCCTATGTGAACAGGAGTGAAGCAGATGGCCTCTGAAAGTCCCTTCCAATCTCAACCATTCTGTGATTTTGTTATCTTCTGGTTCTAGAGAAATTTCAGACAATCTTCAATAATTTCTACATAATCATTATCCTCCACTGTTGAAAGTAGTCATGACCAAAAAACATTTATGTTGTTAAAACTGGAAAAACAAAAGTGGAGAGGAAACATGACTGCTGTCTAAAAAGAGAGTTGCAAAATTAGCATCAGGGAAGAAGAGATTATCTCAGTGCACGGTGCTAACAAAGCCAAGGCTGCAGGTTTGATCCCTGTATGGGCCATTCACTTAAGAGTGGGCCTCAGTGATCCTTGTGGGTCCATTCCAACTCAAAATATTCTGTGAACTCTGTGACATAAGCAAATGAACAATGATAGCATGAGAATGGGAAGGTATATAATGCCACCTATAAATTTGCATTCCAAAGTAGAGGTAGATTCCAAAGAAAATTGTTGAGTGGTAGTAACCAAAAATAGGTAATAGTGCTGTTTGCTGGAAGAGTAGGGAAATTGGACCAAGCTGCTTCTAGAGTGGAACTCACACATTTAAAAAGTGAGACACTGAGAACCTCTCCTAACCAGAGGCTGAGTCAAGGTTAGATTCACTGAGTATATCTACACTACTAAATAAAGGCCAATAAAAAAGTGAGCTCAGAAGCTGCAATTTTGATTGTTATGCACTATGCTTGAAAAGTTCTGCTACAATTATTTGATTTTAAGGTTATAGAATAAAAAAAAAGGATGTTTCATAAGACTATTTCATGTAAAGATATTCTGGTCGGAGAAAGTATTTTATATAAATAGCATAGGATTCAAAGGTCCAAGTAATTATTAAGAATTTAGAGATATCCTTTCCTAGTGTCTTGTTAATAAGAAATTGGAGAATTTAAAATTGTCCCCTTTACTTCAAAAAAATATGTAGATAGTGTGAAGTTCTATTGGATATGCATGACAAGGTTTTGGTAGCAGGGGGACTGGAGGAGTGGCTTCTGTGAGAAGCCGTCAGAAGCTTCCCCTATGTCCAACAGAACCAATGCCAGACTGCTCCAGGATGGGCCCCCATTGGCCAAGTTTGAGCCCATCAACAAGAGTAGTAGCACCTTTGGGATAACAGATTTAAGGGGAAAAGTAACTGCAGAATAGCAATTGCAAGTGTGAGAGAGGACTGAGAATATGAGAGAGAAACAGTCCTGCAGTTACCAAGGTCAGTGAAGAAAGGGATGTGGAAAGTGCTCCAGGCACTAGAGATTCACCTGCAAGCTATGGTGAAGACCATGGTAAGGCAGGCTGTTGCCCTGCAGCCCATAGAGGTCCGTGGTGGGGCAGACATCCACCTGAAGCCTGTGAAGGATCTGTGGATGTACAAGAAGTAGGCTATAATCCTGTGGGAATCCTACACTGGAGCAGGTTCCTAGCAGGATCTGTGGCCCTGTGGAGAGTCAGTCCACACTGGATCAGGTTTGCTAACAGGATGTGTGACCCCATGTGGGACTCACGGTGAAACAGTGAGTGAAGAATTGTTGCTCATGGGAAAGACTCACATTGGCTGAGATACTGGAGGATTGTATTTTGAGGGAGAGATCCCACACTGAAACAGGGAAAGGGTCTGATGAGTCCTCCTCCTGAAGAGGAAGGAGCATCAGAAAAAGCGTGTGATGAACTGGCCACAGCCTCCATTCCCCATACTTCTATGTCACTGCAAGGGAGGAGGTAGAGAATTAAGGAGTAAAGTTAAGCCCAGGAAGAAGGGAGGGGTGAGAGGAAGGTGCTCTCAAATTTGCATTTATTTCTTCTTACGGCATTGTGATTTGACTGATAATAAATTTAGCAATTTCCCCAACTTGAGTCTGTTTTGCCTATAATTGGTAAGTGATCTCTTCCTGTCCTTATCTCAACATACCAACCTTTGATTATAATATCTGTCCTCTTTGCAGATGAACAGGGGAGCGATAGAGCTGCTTTTGTGGACACGTGTAATCCCGCCAAGGTCAATCATCACTGAGCTGGGAGCAGAAGAAGCTGCAAGATCCTACACATACTGAGAACTTTCCTGAAAACAAAAATTTATTAAATGTTCAGTATATTACAAGCTGAGGTAATTATCAAATAAGAGTGTTCTAAGGCTTAATTTATCACTCTAGATCGGCATCAACCTCATAACAATTCAAAGCTAACTATGCTATTATGTTTTTCATCCCTCCAGTTTGCTTAGCAGTACAGGATTATAACAGCAGGGATATTAAAAGTCCAATTAAGTTTAATTGGGCTTCAGCTTCTTATCAATGCTTTTATATTTCTACAGTGTTTCTGGATATCATTAAAAATACCTAAAGCCAGAACTAGTAGAATAATAAGAAGAATTTAAAAAACCTCAAACAACCACAAACCAAACAAAAACCCACAAACACAAAACAACCCCCAAAAAAGTCCAGATGGTGCTGGACAAGGAGCATTTGCACAGAATAATATCATCTAGCTCTTGAAAGAGACAAAAAATATCAGTGGGATGCCAGAAAGTTTAGGTTTCGACATTAAGATCATAGCAGATGTGCAAGACTATTCAATTTAAGTATCTGAGATCACCTGTGATTCTGAAAAAAAAAAATACAGCTGTTAATGTTGGAGTCTGAGCTTCGTGGAAGACTCAGGTTTTCATTGTGAAATGTCTTAGGCAACAAATTTTTTATTTTCATACATGCTCATAAATGTTTCACCTTGACAAGTAGAAGAATTCAATACTTCTATATAGACTAAACAGAGTCTATGTGCAGAAACTGGGCAATCATCCACCAAGAAGCTCATGGATTTCAACCTACTGGGCATACTATGTGCATGAATAACCAATTCAGTTGCACACAGCATGAAGTGACTATTGCCACTTCCTTTAAAAAAATGCTTCTTGATTTTATTCAGAATTTTTATGAGTATTACAGTTACACAGCTTCTAAGCAACATAAATTTGGTTACCCTCTTCTGTTTTAGAATATTTTCTTTGAAGACTTCAACATCAGAGATGAAGCACTCCATAAATACTCCGATAAATATTTCAGCTTTCAAAGAACAAAAGTAGAATTAGGTGATAAATAAAGATGTGGCAAACACAGATGAGAGTAATTTTATAGCCCATTATTTAATATACTTGCCTAGAAATGGAAATCTTAAAACTGTTCCAAACACATAGCATGGATTATTTGCTAGCCAAGATGGACAACAAGGCATCTATCAATGTAAGATACCTAAACTCCATAAAAGAAGAGGACTTAGGCTATACCAACTCATATTGATTCTCCAATACGTAACCAGAATCAACTTCCCAATCAGCATGCTAGATACCCTGAATACCAATTTAGTGAAATGCTGAATATTCTTAAACCCAATGTAGGGGACTTTAATCAACACAAGGTGTCAGGTAGATAAATATATAAATTTCAGATCTCAATAATGTTGTCCATCTTATTCGTTATTGGCTCAGCTTAGGAGAATCTTGAAGCACGCCTCTTTGCATTGTAGTCACAGAAGAGATGTGCTACAACTGTCTGCAAAAACCTTTATAAGTATTTGGAAATAGCCAGACTTGTGGAACTGCAAGCTGTCAGTCAGACTTACCTATCTGTCAGAATATATACCAATATTGGCAACTATCCCTTAATTTACTGAGACAAAACAAAGAGGGAATTTGCTGGGTGTTTTTGTTCATTTTTTTTGTTTTGGTTTGGTTTGGTTTTGGTTTTGTTTTTTTTTGATTTTTTTTGTTTTATTTTGTTTTGTTGTTGGGTTTTTTGGGGCTTTTTAGAGAGGAAACAACTTCAGAATGTCTCCTGGTTTTGATCTGGAAGAGATTTAAATATAATATTTGTAAATCACTATTCACTCTGTCTAAATGTGAAATGTGTTGAATATTTAGTCTTCCCCTAATATTTATGATAACAGTCTACACATAATGACCTCATAACCTACTGTATCCTTCTGATTACACACTGTAGATGCTGCAGCAGCAGGTGGTCCTACAGATCAGCTCCAATTCCTTCAACTCTCTACTTTCTCACAGTACATAATGGAGTGAACAAAATAAATGTGGTGAAACTTCTAGTAATCATGACTGTGCACCATGCTTTCCCATTTTCACACACATAAAATCTGTAGATATTAATTTTTTGGTTTGGCACCTACTCTGCGAACAACTGCTGAAACACAATTTGCCATATGGAAGAGTGTGAGATGGCAACTTATTGAGGGTTGGATATTGCTATGCCTGAGCAGCTCTTGGAACAATGTTAAGTTTTACACAGTTAAGCAGAAAAGTGTTATCATTTGTCTTCAGAGAATACTTTGAACAGATATATTGCATAACCTTTAGGTATCATGTTAAAGAGATTCCTGGAAATAACAGACCCCCAAACTAATTAAATACAGTCAGGCATAGCTATCTGGTTAGTTAATAACTCCAAAATTAATTCATTCACTTTTATCTGAAAATTAGAATCAAGAAAATTCTAGAAACATTTGTCTAGCTTAAGCTAGTGGCCCAGGTTTTCTCTGTGTGCAATAATGCAAACTTTCTGAATAAAAAAATTATTAATTCCTGCACAATAGGTGAGTAAACACCTATATCTGCAGGCATAGGACTGCTTTAGCCTCCCTCAATCCAGGTGTGCATCGACCAACTGATTGTGTACAAAAGCATAAGGGGATACATATCAGAATTTTATTCTATTCCATTTTCTGCTTATGTTTATATATACAATCTAAGTGTGTGTGTATATAAATATACAATATATATAAAATAAAAACTAACCTTTATCTAAAAACTAACTTTTAAAAGGTACTGAAGGTAGAAATCTGTGCACTTGCTGTCTTTTAATGTAAAAGATATACTAGAATTCATCTGGAAGGCATACTAGATATAAATTGGTGTGGCAATTGTGACAGGAAAAGTAATAAAAAGGACTAATTTTTCCTCTAAAATATCCTGATTCATTGAATATTCTATCTGATCTTTTCAGCATAGAGATACTGCTGGTTTATTCCTTATTTTGAACCTTATTTTGAGTTAGATTTCTAATAAGAGTCAATTTATGAGGTTAATCACAAATTAAATAGTGATGCATTAGATGTTAATTTTAGTATAGATTGCATATAGCCTATATTAAATTCTAGTATTAATTTATACATGTAAATATTGTATGAGCATGTTAGGAATAAATGTAAGTTCAATAACAGAACATGTTGAATGATGGTTTAAGACTATAGCTTCAGGCAGACTGCTCACTTGCTAANTTTCAGTAGCTGTCTAATGTCAACATCTAAGCATGGTGATATGAATCCCACTGCAAAATCTATGGGATTTGAATAAACATAGAAAGATCTTATTTAATTATATTTAATCTTATTTCTACTGATGACTGGAATCACATTTTGAAATAGAAATCAACAAGTTAACTTTCCTGAAGTAAACTTTCATCTCTCAGGGGAAAGAAATGCTTTCTATGTTGCATATTATAAAAGAAGGGTATAAAGACAAATAGCTAAAAATAATTTTGTAATAAGACATTGAATAGCAAACAGTTTTCTGCAACAAAAAGTGTATGTGAAGAATGTCTTTAAACTCAGTCATTTGTGTAGGATCAATCTTACCCAACTTTAGTCATCTAAACAGTGTTACTCAGGATTCATTTATTGACTAATAGAAACTTCTTAAAGGTGATTCACTGGCTATATATCCAATTTTTAGGTGGCACAAACAGTGAATTGGTTTCCTTTTAAGATTCTGGAATTCTCTTAACCAAATAATGAAAATATTTTGGTAAATACAGGGTTTTTTAGCATTTAGAAATCCAGGATGGAATTTTACATAATATATGATCTGTGATGAAACTGTTGTTCTGATTCATTATCTTAGAATGCAAATGAAACATCCCGCAGACAAAATAATAAGCACAAATTTGAGCACATATTCTCCTTAAACACTCTGTTCTCTAGAACATGCAAGGTGCATAACCTTGTATAATAAATCTATTATATAGCTAGTTATATATCATAAATGAAATCCTAATTCTGACATAAGAACTTGTTTGCTTGCTTGCAGGGTCGGGAAGTAGTATCTGGCTGGTTGATTTGCTTTGCTTTGGTTTGTTTTTAAGTTTCACATAAATGTGTATTCCAGAATTTAAATCCCTGATTAATATATTTTAGGCTGGAAAGGTCTGCTGTAGCAAATATGTAAGTGTCATGGTTAAAGTAGGTTTTCTTCTTTATCACTTTTTCCAACATTTTTTTGGAGAAACTATTCCTTAAGAGTGAACCCCTCAATACAGCTGAGCAGGGGAGTGGGAAAGGAGCACACATGGTAGTCCTGGTTGGGGGGCAAAAGCAGAACTCCCTCGATCTGGGAACCACCTCTCTTCCCCATCACGAGACAAATAAAAGGCAGAAGCCACATGAACCCTGCCAGTCATGTGGCTCCACACACTTCAGCCACTGTTGTGGACAGAAATCATTGCCACCAAGCTGGAATGGAACTTAGCCTGAGCAAGTGGTGCAGAGAAGTGGCCTCTGCCACCTCACAAATCCCACTCCAAAAAATCTCTCCATGGAGTTCCAGCCAAGGGGAAGCTGCACAGAGCTGTCTGCTGCTCCAGGACTTTTGCCCCATCATTTTCCATTTGTGCAGTCCCTGACAGCTATCATTGTTGCCACCTGCCTCCAGAGAGAGACAGAGAAAAAAAGAGAGAGCCTACACCCATACTGCTGCAGCACCAAGATCCACTCCACCATCTCAGCAACATTCCTTCTTTTTGGACAAAAATAGCCTTCCAGGATTTTGTTTTGTCCCTGTTTCCTGGTGGGTTTTGTCCAGCTGGGGAGGGCACTAATCTTCAGGAACTCTTCTGCCACAGAAAGTTCTTTATTCTCCCTGGGGGAAAGGTGGAGAGAGAGCACATATCAGCCACCAGCCACCATCTTGTCTGTGTGCCAAGGAGGAACCGGCTAGGAATTATTTCTGTCTATTATTGGCTTAAACCATTTTGGTTTTATTGTTACAATTGTCATATTTCTTGTTAGTAAATGGTTAGTTTTTCACATATCTCATTTTGTCACCCTCTATTGGTGAAAAGGGGAGAGGTTTTAATAAAGGGGGAGAGAGCTCATTTGTTGTGATCTCCATCCCAGCATTTGCCTTAAACCAAGACCGTTAAGACATGCAGTTGGAAGACATTGAGTTGTACACAGAAGGCTTCACCCACTTCATCTTCTCAACCAAGTGATTTGTAGGAGATGCCCACTAACTTGCTCCTTCTTGTTGGCCTCTTCTCTGATCCTGCTCCATGTATGTGAGCTACAATCCTCTCACCTTGCTTCCCCTTCCCATTTTAGCTACAGAGCCTGTGAGCATTCATAAAAACCACTCCACTGCATCTCTGTGATCCTGTGTGATGAGGTCATAGCTGTGCAACTACTCATAGGTTTTCAGTTCCTTTTCTTTGTTTCTCATGTTGCCACAACTCATATATGCTGTTAGTCATACCACTTTTTTGAAGGGAGGTTGTTTTCTCCTATAGTTTTGTGCCTGGAGCACTTCCTGCAATCCACCCTACCCTCACTTATCTGCAGGCATTGATCTCCAGTGTCTGAAAACCCTGGGTTAAATCAGTCCTCACAAGGTTAGCAAGCCCATTGGGAGAGATACTCCACATCGCTCTCCTGGACAGTGTCTCCTCAAAGAGGTTCACACAGTCATAGAAGTCTGCAAAGAACACCTACTGCACAGCCAGGGGGAGATTTGTGAATTCATTTGTCTCCTTATTTGACCTGTCCCCTTGACTGATAGTACCAAGAACAGCAACTCCATATTCATTCCCTTTGCCACGGATTACCACAGATTAAAGACCCATATAGTGACTATTTATTCAAGGTCTCCCCTGGCAATATCATCAGAATATGTGCAGATGATCAGAAAAGGGGACAAGATGACATTTAGGATCTTGCCTCTGTAGAGTTTCCATGAAAATCATAGTGATTTATCCTTTATCTGCTACTATGCAATATCCCTATCTGGTTACTCAGCTCCATAAACTGGTGTTTGCCCTCCTGAAGGGGTGGCAGTCACCACCCAAGCCCAGGACAGCTTCCAGAACATGAGGCAGTGCCCACAGTCTGCAACTGAACATCTGAGTCCTTTCCTAAGATTTTCTCCTGGGTTAAGGCCTTTGACATGATGGAGTGGTCACAGCATGCTATACCCTGTAGTTACCTAGTGGCTCCACCAATTTTTGCAGCATAGAACAGAACCTTCAGATTGCCTGTGCATTACTCTGTAGACCAACCAAAAGGGTGGGTTCTTGGTACCTGTATACATGTCAAAGTGATAGTGCTTTTGGTCACTGATGTTCCCTAGGTATTAGTTAAATAGGAACCTGGACATGAGCCTCCTCAGTTTCTGCATAAATTTCCACCAAGCAGACAACTCATAGTATCTTTTGGTTCACAGCTGCTGCAAATGCTGAGTTCTAGACACTATCCCTTTTGTTCTGTGCACCCCTTGACCTCACAGTGTGCTTATAAGAAAATGCGTCTGTAAATACCCTCTGGTAAGAATGAAAGCATTCAATAGCTATTTGTAAGACCTGTCTTTCAGTAAAGGAAATGAGGAATAAATGTTTTCAAGACTAAAAGATGCAGGCAATTCTAGATCTGCAGATTCTGTGCAAGATGTTGCTGTCATTGATATCAAAATAAAATAAAAAGAAAATGAAGCTAACTAAAAATTTTCATCGACTTTAATGGAAGAAGATCAAATCTGTTAGGCAGACTCTCAGTATTGCGTATTTACAATTCTCAGAGAGCTTGGCTTCAGGGGCAGTAATTTTGTAATTTTTTCCATCTTCCAAAAAAAATGCTCCTGTTTTGTTTTTGAAACAAACATAATCATCACTTTAACTTCATTTTAATATGTATGGCATTGAAAAGCTGCTTGATTTAAAAAAACCAAAAAGTATGCCTTATTAGAGGTGGGGCTTTGAAACATAAAATCATAGGATGATATGAAAATTCAGGTTGAAAGAGTGTTTAGGATTTTCTAGTTTAACCTCGTGCTCAAAGAGTTACAATGGTGAGGTCAAACCAGTTTGCTCAGGTTGTGTCCATCTAGGTCTTGAAATACATCCAATTGTGGAGGTGACACAGGCTCTCTGGGCAACCTTTTCCACTGACATTTTGTCCACATGGGGAATAATTTCTCTTTATATACACTCCTAGTCTGTCTTGTTTTAATTTATGCCCCTTGTCTCTCATTCTTCCATAACACTCTGTGGCAGGAGGACCTACCCTGAAAAGGCCTAGCATGTGGTCAGAGAAGGCAATGCAAACAATGCAATCTGTAGGACAACCTACCTGTGGTGAGCTAGGGTGTCGTTTTGGTGTTGAATTATGCTAAAACTATCCTGGGTCACCAAACTTCAAACATACATCCTTATTTTTAAAGTAGGATTTGATAGATAAGTTTCTAGCTGGCCTGGAAATGTATGACTAGTGTTCAGTCACTTTATACTAGAAAAGTCCAGTCCACTTCATAAAGTCAGGTTCTTCTAACATAACCTTTCTATGGGTGTACGTGTGAAGATTCCTCCCTTGATCTGAGGATGTCCTCCCAGGATACTTCTCAAGGTTGAGATCTCCGCATAAGCACTGATATGGGTGAGTTACATTGATCTCTAATTAATAATTATTTTTTTTTTTGCTAGCTTCAATGTAAATGCTTCAATAATTGCTTTAATACTGTGTACTATCTTACATTATAGTACTAGTAGTTTTAGTGTTTATATTGTGTAGTAAATAACTCTGACTAAGATATTTTGTCTCATCATTTGTAATAATAATTTATTTCATATACATATATATGATTTGTCATCACTAAAGCCTGCAGGACAAAAGCGGTTCAATCACATCTCTATAATTCCTTAAATTTTAACTGTTGACAAAATCTGAGGCTAAGACTGGATCCAGCTGCACCTTGACTACTCTCTGAGAAGGAATTTAGAAAGCAGGGAGATCCTTTCTGCACCTTGTGACTCAATGGCAGGGCTTCCTTAACAAATTTGGCCAAGACTTCCATTCCCACCTGCAGCACATACCACTGTGAAGGGCCTAACTGTCCCTTTTATGACCTTCCCACTGGCACTGTGGGCTGTTGCCTTTGATTTCTGGAGTTTTTCACTGACTGTGGGCAAGACTCCCTACATTACTGAAAATAGATCTACATCCAAAGTCCCTGGTTGTGAGAGGTTGACTGGCTTGCAGCTGTACTAATGTGGATGGCAAACAGGTGGTGATATTCTGAAGAGTCTGACATATTTTAGAAACATGTCATTAAACATGAGTGACACAGTAGTATGTTGTCACTGCAAGATCTGTGTAAATAAAAGACAGACTGCAATACACTACTTTTCCTAATGCACACAATTATCTTAATATACAAAGAGCAGACATAGTAAAAATGTTTTAAGATGATTCTGTAGATGATTAAAAAAGTTTATGGTACATTAACAAGTGATGAAAATAAAAAAAAATACTTCAAATCAATATAGACATAATAATACTTTAATTACTTATGACATCATACATGGTATCACTAGGTAGGTGACATTTTAGGCAATTCATAACTTCCTGAGAGCTAACCTTTTCTGTAGTTCAAATTCTTTTTATGCTAATTCCTACAATTAAGTGGTCATTCCCAGAAGTCATGCCTTTTTAAAGCAGCACTTTTGAGAATGATTTTAATAGAATCTAGAAGATCAGCATTTTTAGCTAAAGAATGCCATTGCCAGAATTACACTATACTGAAAACATCCCTTACAGGAATTGTTAAAGAAAGGTGTAGCTGTTCTCCCTCATGTAGACAAACACTCAACTAATGAAATTACCTATGCACTTGTGGGTCAATATCTATCTGGATAGACAAAGGTTAATTAATGTCTTTGGATGAATCAGAATTTAGTATGAATCATCAGCATTTGATTCCCTTTAGCCCTTTGGGGAAAAATAATAGTTGACTTAAAAGGAATATACAAAATCATATATATTGAAATCTGTTGTCAAATTAACCATCCAAATTAATGTTAGGAAGAGTTTATACATCCTGTCTAGTCAAATAATTTCTTGGATTTCTATCTTGGGTATATTTGTCTACGGGATGGTAATGATGATGACTGTAAATGTAAGCTTTTCTCTTCTATTCTTAAAATATTTTCAGAGCTGCAATTCTTCATATATTTATATGCTTCTGTGCATGTATCTGTGAACTTTCAGATAAATATGCAGATATTAATTAGGGAGCTGAGAGAAAGGCTGTAAAAAAATGATCCATCACATGTCCATACAAAATATTTAGAGTATGTCCTGATTACACATTACACAAAAGCATGGTTCGGCTACATATAAAATAGAGGTGGAAGGGGTTTGGGAATCATCTTACAGATTTGGAAGACCTATACTGTATAGATACTGGTGCTTCTTGGCTACCAGAAATAAAAGTTACCAGTTGTCACTGCAAGGAAGCAAACATGTAGTAGAGCAGGAAGCAAAGACTCATGAAAGAGAGACATTAAACATGGGCAGAGACATTGAGAGCAGGGAACCATTTGTTTGAAAAAGTTGGCCAAGAAATAGTTCCTTGCATAATGTGATTGTTCATTTCAAGCCTTTCCCATGGTTCATGCTCAAGAATACTAGATGACAGAAAGGAAAAATGCCATGGAGACAGACTAGGGAAGCTGAGGGGAAAATTGTTTTAAATGCAACCTGTCTTTGAAGCACTTAACTTTGAACTGATCTCTCTGGACCTATTTTTCTCATTAGGCAGGAGTAAGATGGCTAAGCAGCAGCACTCATTAAAGAAGCATGAGATTCCCCAGGGCTATTGAATCAAACTTGAAGTAAAAAATGTCTTAATCATCTCTTTTAATCTCTGCATTTCACTCCGTCTTCTTTGCTTGCTCTCCTTTTATCCATCATAGCTACATAATTACCAGGTGTAAGTTTCTAAATCCTGGATTCAAAAACAATACATTTTTCAAACAGTAGAAACCCTACAGTTTTGCAATCTCTTTTGATAATTTTGGTGGAAGTATGGCAGAAACATGAAAAAGGTAAGCATTATCTATTTAAATGCTAAATCTGTTTCATGCTGGTAATGTCTATACTGCAAGGTAAAGAATGAGACCTCCTCTTCCCAAGGTGCTCATCTGTGTCCTAATTTCACCTTGGGAAAAAGTCTAGTTTCTTATTCATGCTTCTCTGAAAAAAAAAAAAACAAACAAAACAAAAACAAACATGTGGAGTGGGTAGGAAGTGATCACAATAGTCACCATAGCTGTCCTTTTTTGGATATTTCAGGTGGGGGAACATCAGTGTGCAAATCAGAGTACAACCAATGCACAATCATGTCATAGCAAAGTTTCATGTATTCTTAAAGAATATGAGAAAGTTATGTGAAACAGCACACTCCTGGAGAATCATGGTCTGGACAGGTGCACTCCTCACTGGGTTAATAACTGACTGGATGCGCAGACCCAGAGGATGGTGGTGAATGATACTACATCCAGTTGGTGGCCGGTCACTAGTGGGATTCCCCGGGGCTCAGTATGTGGTCCAGTCCTGTTTAATATCTTTATTAATGATCTGGATGAGGGGATCGTGTATACCCTCAGTAAGTTCAGAGATGACACCAAGCTGAGTGGTGTTGATCTGCTGAAGTGTAGAAAAGCACTGCAGATGGATTTGGACTAGATGCATCAGTGGGCCAAAGCCAGTGGCATGAGGTTCAATAAGGCAAATTGCTGAGTCCTGCACTTCAGTCACAACAACCCCAGGCAAAGTTACAGCCCTGGGGAAGAGTGGCTGGAAAGCTTCCCAGTAGAAAAGGATCTGGGTATGCTGGTCGACACCCAGCTGAAGACAGGCTAGCAGTGTGCCCTGGTGGCCAAGTAGGCCAGTGGCGCCCTGGCCTGTGTCAGTGTGGCAAGCAGCTCTTTGGGCAGTGTTTGTACCCCCATACACAGCACTGATGAGGCTGGACCTCAAATACTGTGTTGTTTTGGGCTACTCACTGCAGGACAAGCTTTGAGGTGCTGGAGCATTTCCAGAGCAGGGCAAAAATGCTGATGTCTGGAGCACAAGACTTATGAGCAGCAGCTGAAGGAACTGAGTTTGGTTACTCTGGAGAAGAGGAGGCTTGGGGGAGATCTTATTGTTATAGCAAGGTGACGGTTGGCCTCCTCTCCCCGGAAACTAGCAACAGGACAACAGGATAACTGTTATCCTCAAGGTGCATCAGGAGAGGTTCTGGTTGGACATCAGGAAGAATTTTTTCACTGAAAGGGTGGTTAAGTGTTAGAATAGGCTGCCCAGGTAGATGCTGGAATCACCATCCCTAGAAGTATTCAAGAAATGACTGGACATGGCATTTAGTGCTATGGTTTAGTTAATATGGTGGTGTTCCATCAAAGGTTGGACTCGATAATTTTGGAGGTCTTTTCCAGCTTTAATGATGCTATGATTCTATCCCTGCTAGAGACATCTGGTGGATTGAAAAACTCCCTTTTTACTGTTTCACAGCTAGAAGATAAAAGGGGAGAGAAGCTTTAATCACTTTATGTATATCCTTGCTTCTGCATATTTAAAGAATCATAGAATCACAGATTATGCTGACATTGAAGGGACCCACAAGGATCATCAAATCCAACTCTCTGTCCTGCACAGGACAGTCCCCAAGAGTCACGCCATGTGCCTGAGAGTGTCATCTAAATTCTTCTTGAATGATTTATTTAGTAAAATAGTTTTCTCCAATTTGTCCAGTGCGCTAGCTAGCATGACTTTACAAGGATAAAAGCAAGCACTAAAGTCCTGTGTGACAGTATCACAGCAGATATTGGTTACCGTTTCCCTAGAGATGGGACCAAGTTCCAAATTAATTTACCTAAATTTAGTTTCTTGCATATGTGGTGGGTGTCTGAAATTCCACAACTGTCAATAGATATAATCACTGACTAAGTCTTCATCCACCTGCCCAAATGTAGGCATCTAGGGCCATTTTAGAGCCTGTGGTATATTCTTCTCGCCTCCAGATCCGTGAATAACACAGATCTCCTGTAAGTTATATGTCATTTTCTCTCATCTCGGACAAATGTATTAGATGACTTAGGGAATCTCAGGATGCTTGGTTTTGTGTAAGTAAACCCATCTCTGTATTTCTACTGATTTAATGCACATTTTTGTTGAGGATACATTTAGCACAGGCAGCTCAGTGTGCAACTGCAGTACTAACTGCAGACTGAGCTTCAGAGTGAAAGAGCCCAAGGCAAGAGGGTGTGAACTGCGCACCCTTTGCATAGCAAATGGCACAGACACCTGTGTAGCAGCCAGGTGACCAGACACCCAGAGACATGGCTGGAGACTTTGAGGCCTGACTTTTGCACGCTTGAGACTGTGAGGGTATAAAAGCCCAGGGTATCGTTTGTTTGTGACCACTCCTCAGTGGAACTAGCTCGAGGTGTTATTTTGTTATTTATGTATTGAACCAAGATTAAATTATTTTAAGGACTGAGATTGTCTGAGTCTCTGCTGTGGGAAATCTGTGGTTGAGCTGGTGAGGAAACTTGGTCTGACTGTCCCAGTGCATTCCCAGTGCAGGGGGTGCAAGCATGACTGCCAGAGTGGCTCCTCGATGGTCAGATAGGGAATTTTCCTTAGCATTTAGACATCTTCTTCCTAACATCTAATTATAAAACTTGAGATGTAAGACCTGAATCCTACCCCAGAAGGTAGTTCAAGCAGAATTTAGATTTTTAAATGGATTTGTTGTGTGATTCTTGGGGCAGTTGAAGCTGAAATAGACACATGAGCCAGCAGTTAAAACAGAGGGCTAAAACAAATCCAGAAGGTTTTTTCATTAGTAGCTAGTGGAGGCAAGTCCTATATCACCTAAAATGACTGTAGATAGCTAATTATGAACAGTTGATTCTTCCTTATTACTTCCATGTTGCCTCAAAGTCATTGCTCTGTTTTACTTGTGGGTATACTGAGGATTATTTTTATTTTTCTTAATGATTGCTTATGTCTTAAACATAAAAATCTCTATGTTCATTTACTACTGCACAGTAAGAAGATTACTAGAAATAGTAATGCTTGTTCAACACATTATTGGGAAGAAATGGTTGAAATGTATTAGGAATATTGAAAAGATGCAAAAAATTTGTAGATTTAGACCATGTTAATTTCACCATTAAATAACCACTTGTCCTGCTTTAGTCCCAGACAGCAACCAAGGACTATGTAGCCTTTTGCTTACTCAGCCCTCCCACATGGGATAGGGAAGAGAATTCATATTGATGAAACCTGTAGTTGAGATTAGAATAGTTTAATAATTGTAATAAAGTAAAATATTATGATAACAACAACAACAACAATCATAGTAAAGAAAAGGGAAAAGAGAGAGAGGAATAAAGACCAAGAACAGCAAGTGATGCACAATACAGTTGCTCACCACTTGCTGACTGATGTCCAGCCCATCCATGAACAGTAAATTGCCCCTCTCAGCCAGCTCCCCCAGTTTTTATACTGAGATAATGTTTTCTGTTATGGAATACTGCATTTGGCCAGTTCAGGTCAGCTGTACTGGCCATGCTCCCTCCCTGCCTACTGGCAGAGCAAAAGACACTAAAAAGTCCTTGACAGAGTAAACACCACTTAGCAGCAACTCAAACATCAGAGTGTTATTAACCTTATTCTCATACTAAACACAAACCACAGCACTGTACCAGCTACTATAAAGAAAATTAACTGTACTCCCAATCAAAACCAGGACACTTTAACAAACAATACTCTCTGTCAATGTGGGACAAATCACTTCATCTAAGCTGAAATAAAAGTGAGAATTAAGGCTTCATCCAACTAATTACTCCAAAGGTCTACTGCATAAACCAGAATTAGACAATGCTTCTACTACAGGGTTATAGCACTGTTTGGATATTTCTTTCTCATCTTCCAAAATTAGAGTTAACTTTTTTCCCAATTGCAACAAAAATATAGGACATTCAGTCACACAGTCATCACTTTGATCAGGAAAAACTCAAGTTATTTATTGGCTAACAGACATTGTTTTTGTAGAGTACAAAAATATCTGGCAATTTTAGTGATAATTTTTTAGTGATAATGACAATAATGCTTAAGTTATAATGAAATAGTTTTAATTTCTGAATATTTAACTCACACTTAAAATACCAGAATTTATATTTTGGTTTGGGGACCTAAGTTTCCCCTAACCCATGCAAGGTTTTTTTGCCCCCTTCTGAAGGAGTTGATGATTAGGAGCTGATTTCTTCATGAGGAATAATTATCCCTCTATCACAAGAGGTATTTAACAAAATGCATATGCCTGATTTAGAAGATATATACAAGAAAAATATTCTACTAAAATCTCATGCAAACTGAGCATGTAAATTTCTTAAAATACATAACAATTCATATACTACTTATGGTGCAACACTAGAAAGTCTGTTTAAATATGTAAAAAATTTAGACTGTAGAAACATTAAAAATATGGGTTCTGTGAAATCTGAGTTTCATTTAAAGTTAAAACCAGTTTTGAAGTTTAAGTAGCATATGGAGTGATCAACAAAAAGAAAAAAGAAAAAAAATATGTGTAAATATTTTAAAACTGTTAGTAAGTGTAATGTTGTAATAATCATATTTATGAAGGAGGGAGAAAATCACATTGAAAAAGTATGTGTTTTTAAAAAAAGTGTTTCCTCTTTAAAAGCTTCTTACAAAAATATTATACTTCATTTTCAGATGAAAATTCTTTGTTCCTCTTAAAAATCTCTCCTCAAGCAAGTGCAGTTCTATGCTGCAAGGTATATTTAGAACTTCTGCTGTGGGATTTTTTTTTCTTTTTTATTTGTTTATCTTAACTCATCACTTTACTTCAAAGCTCAGAATAAATCCTTACTTACAAATTAAACAAATGCTAAAGACATCAAGAAATTAATAGAATGTAAGACCTGTCTCTGAAGAATAGTGATTAGCAGTTTGAAAGATTATGAGCAAGAACTGGAGACTGAGACAACAGAGAGAACTTAGTGATTGGTGTTTACTACAGGTGACCCAGTCAAGGGGAGCTGATTGACAAAGCCTTTTTGCTCCAGCTACAGTGCAGGTGATCTAAATAGTGACACCAAGATTACAGGCAGCCTTAGCTGTGGTGGCCATGCACTAGTGGAATTTGCAGTCCTGAGGGGTATGGATCAGGCAAAGACTAAAGTCACAACCCTGAATATTAGGAAAGCAAAATTCCAGCTGTTTAAGGAGATAGTCAACAGGACTCTCTGGGAAACTGCCCTCAATAACAAGGGAGAAGAACACATCTGGCAGATCTTTAAAGATAGCTTATAGAAAAGCAGAACTCTCAATACTCAGGAAAGGGGAAGTTAAGAGTCTGGCATGGCTGAGTCATGGCTGTCTGGTCAAAATAACATGCAAGAAAGAAAAGCACAAGCAACTGAAGCAGGGACAGCATAAGACCCCAGAACCTGAGCTACAAGCTCACCAAAGGGGTTTTACTTTAAAAATATACAAGGTTCTAATAATTCATTCACCACATTTATTAGAAGAGCCTTCAGTTCTTTTAAATCTTTAAGAGAGACTGCAAAGGAAAAGATGCTGCACGTTTCCTCAGGAGGTACTTCTACTGGTAAACTTTAGAAAAGAAAGGACCTTGGCAAAAGTTTAGAGAGTAACATTCAACAGAAATAAAGCATTCCACAAAGCATTGATTTAGCAGATGCTTACTCATGCAATTTATCATAATCCAACCCATCTGGTCTCAAGCTACCCAAAATATTATGAAAGAAGATTAGGAGAAGAAGAAAGAAAGGGAGAGAAAAAGAGAATTATAGCTGCCGCCTAGAATCCTCCACAAACCCAGCTTGCACATGTCCAGAAGGCAGGGTTCAAACAGCATGAAGAGCATATGTTGCTGCTTTTATTTGCTTTGTCTCCCTGTGGCCACACCCCCACCTCCAGGTGGGACTTCATGCCCACTAGCTACTCTGAAGTCCAGGCGGGGTAAGGGGCAGTGCTCTAAATGTGTTAGCCAAACAGAGGCTGATTTAGGGCAAAAAGGGCATGAGGTATAAGACAGTGTTCCTGGGCTTGCTTTTGACTGACAGCTGTTCCAGGGTGGCCCAAAGAGACTCCAGGGGGCTGGGGTATGGGATAGGGCATTACCTCACCTTCATGAAATTCAACATGTCCCTTCCCCCACCACACATACACTTGAGTTGGTCCAAGGCAATAATTAATATAATTATCCAATGTTTCACAGACAGGTATCCTGGGAAGTGTATAGGGATGCTGTCTGGATGTGTAGGGATGGGATCAAGACAACCAAGGAGCAACTGGAGCTAAACTTATCAAGAAATGAAAGGATTAACAGGGAGGGCTTCTATAGCAATGTCAGCCAGAAAAGAAAGGTCAAAGACAGTGTACACACCTCAATGAGCAATACTCCTGAACTGATATAAAGAGAGAAGGAGAACAGTAGAGTACTCAACAAATGGTTTTTTTTCTCCTTAGTCTTTATTGGCAGCCTCACTTCCCATAGCTCTCAAGCAAGTGGACTGTAAGAGAGGGACTGGGGAAGCAAAGTTCCTCCTACTATAAGGAAAGACATCCTTCATGACATCCTGGTGAACCTGAACATACATAAGTCTATAGGACCTGATTAGGTGCATCCCAGAGTCCTGAGGAAACTGGCAGATGTAGTTACTAAGCCACTCTACATGATATTTCAAAACATATGTCAGTCAGGTGAAGTCCCTGGAAAAAGGGAAACATTGCACCCATTTTAACAAGGTTAGAAAGGATGATGCCAGGAACTACCAACCTGCCAGCCTCACCTCTGCACCTCTATTCCTCATGGAACAGATCCTCCTAGTGTTGCCTAAAATATGAGAAAAGAACTTTCCAGACAATATCAGTATAGATAAAACAGAAAGGGGGTCCTTTAAAGAAATTGCAAAAAAATACGTATGTGCATGATAAAATGTGACTTTTTTTACAAATTTATAACACCATTTAATTATTATATCTAATGGATACATCCAATCAGAAAATTATCTGCTTCTGGGGCCATTACCAGGTCTGCCCCTTTGGAGTTTCTCTAAGGGTTTTGGACCTTCTGTCTTGCTTTGACTGCAACATATCTTCCAGGTGCATGTGTCCCAAACAAGTCATCCTTGCCTCTAAATTGGAGAGAGATGCATTTGAAAGGTGAAATGTACTTACGTTCACACTGTACACCTACATCATACACACTTGTGTTAACATTATCCTGAAAACAATGGAATTAATGGAAGCTTTTTTTATCATGATTCTTAATCTGTTCAACTAAATTTTATAACATAACAAGCTAAGACTGATGTCTTTTTCCATAGTTGTGATTTAGAGTATGTGTATTGTGTTTAATCTAGAATACTTTATGTCAGTGAGATTGTTACTGGTATTTACATTCTTGGTCTGGTTGCTTATTTTGACAAAATATACAGAGAGTTAACTTTTTTTTTTTTAGATTTTTTTATGTTTTTTTCAAATTTCATAAATAGAAGCCAGTTAGTTCAGAACATAAAAAGAGAAAAAATCCCCATAAAAATCCACGCGATAAGAAACATTTGAATTAAAATGTCCACACAATTAATTAATGGCCTTCACACATTCTAGTATTTACATCTATCTTTGTTATTGCTCCTTGAGTTTGATCTCACAGAATTCACTTGCAGAGCAACATGTGCATTAACAAGTGTAATTTAAAGCCCTGGAAGCACACAGGAATTTATATTAATGAGAATCCTGCTGGAAATCACTGCTGAGAGCCTTAGAAAAAGTAAGGCTTCTAAGAGGACAAGAACTCAAACATCCTATTAACATGAGAAAGCTTTCTCTTTTTCCTCCTGCCCCCCCGCCCCCCAAACCCCATATGTGAGTCTTTGCACTCCCATTTATATCTAATCAGCTATTGTTACCCCTATCATATTACCTAAAGGAGTTGTGTAGACACCCCCATAACACACATTAAATGCATACCTGATGACTGATAATAAAAGATATGATTCTGCATTCCTTTTAGGCTCCTGAATTATTAGGCAAAGGGGCAAAACTTTGTATAGTTATGCATAATGAATCAATACCAACTAAAGTAATTATCAAAACCACTCTGCCTCTCCCCAGTTAAGCTAACTCTCACATTTTATGTCCTTCAGATCACTTAACTGTTGTGTTATAAGTCTAAATTAAAAAGAAACAGATAAAGTAAAGGTCATGACCAGCCTTTGGTGATTGAACTGTTCTCAAAAGAAAAGAAAAAAAACAACAACAAAATCAAAAATCTTCCCACAAACCCCTAAGTAAACACAAGTATAACCCACAAAAAACCCTCTAAAACAGGCAGATAAACAAACAAAACCCCAACAAACAAGAAACAACAACAACAACAAAAAAACCCCAAAACCCCTCAAAATAAGCAAACAAAATAGCAAAATGCAAAATCAAAAATAAGAACCACAATAAACTCTTACCTTAAAAACAATACCAACAGCCAGCAGGGTATAGTGGAGCAGCCAACATGCACAACTCACTAATCACGTAGTGGTTTGCGCATTTTATCAATAAACAGATTTTTCATAAGGCTTATCTTACATGCGGGAAGCTTAGGGAGAATTTCTGCTCCTGAGAATGCCTAGCTATTAAATGAAATTCTCTTTTCCCAAGCCTAAAGTTCATTGAGATAAAATTAGATTGAGAACATTATCACTAAGTGAAAGGGGGAAAAAACCCTAAAAAATAGAAAAAAAACCAAAACAAAACAACAAAACTGAATCCAGAAAACAAAAATTGTAGGTATTGCATAATCAACAATATCAGATTCTTAACTTTCAGTGAGATGTATATTTTTAATTTGCAACAATTATTTTTAAAACCCTCTGTTTAAAAACTTCAGAGAGTTTTAAAAACAATATGTTTTACATCAGCATTTTAAGTTTAATGGCATAAAGAATATGCTCACATATTTCTTAATTCCCAACAAATCCTGAATTTCTGATGAATTAATTACTTAATCCTTTTTAATTTTAAAGATTTTTCTTTGTTAAATGTCTGGATCACCAACTGCAATTGTGGGGTTTTTAATAGTTTTATTTTTTTCTGGGATTCTAATTATTATTAATAGATTTTTTACTAATTAGTACCCTCGCTTTTAAAAAGTCACAGTTGCTCAAATATAGCTTTGGTATAAGAGTTTAATGTATTCTCAATATGCATAAAATCTGAGCTAGGTGTTCTCTCAAATAGAAGATTATTTTTTTCTCTAGGAAACAGAAGATTGATAATGCAGCTGTATTTCAAGAAAAATTTACATTTTCCAGTCTTTTAACTCATACTCACTTACAAATTCTCACAACATTCATCTTGTCCTTACAGGTAAGATCTAGATATATCTGTAGGCACTAACATGTCTGATTTAAGACATTGTCTTATTCAGAACAGACAGTTCATGTAGCACAATAGCACCTCAGGAAAGGAATTAACATCTTCAGAATAGTTGATTTTTTCCCTGAAAGAACTTATTCTCTTCCATTATATTCAAAACTTCCATGAAGTGGCTGTTAGTGAGGTGCGTGAAGTTAGGTATGATGTATCTAGTACTAGGGTTCATGGAACAAGTTTAAATGATATATCATTTTTGTCATCTTTGTAGAGCTTCTGTTTAAAATGATGAATCAAACTTTGTGATCAAATGAGAGAGAAATTTAAAAACAAGACCAGTTACTTCATCTGAAATGTTTAGACATCTCTGAACCTCTAAAGTCTTCATTCTTTGAAAAACTGGATATTTATGAGTGTTGTTTTGCACACTTGGAAGACAGATGTATGTAAATTTTCAATTTGCAGATCTTCAGGGATGGCAGTTTCCTGGATCTGATGGGGAGCTACGGGGTCAGGACCAGACCCAGTGATGGGAACAGAGTCAAAAGCAGCTTTGGGATGTACATGGAGGGCCATGGGGACAGGATTATGTAAGCCAGTCCAAGAGGTTAGCCCACTTATAGGGGTCTGGCTCAGTAGGGCCAGGCAAGGTGGGGCTGCACTGCAGCTCTGGTAGGGCTAGGGAGACTGTCATATTAAAGCAGTGCCCAAGGCCTGTAGGTGAATCCATCTGTGACCATCCTGCAGCACTGACTGGGGATTTCTTCCCACCACCACTGGCTGGATGAGGTCCACCCTTGTCTGCACTGGCTCTACTTCATCCTTGAGCTGCCAAAACCAAGCCTCTAGAGAAGGTCAAGATTTGAATGCTCTCCAAAGTCTTCCATTGATAACCTTTGCAGATATCTCTAAACATCTGTGCAGCTCTCTCAATTGGCATTAGTTGCTACTTTTTTTTGTTTTGTTTTGGTTTGGTTTGGTTTGGGGTTTTTTTGAGATGATGTCTTTGACAGGTAAATTAATTTTGAAAAGGACTGGCCTCAAACACTGGAACTTCTTTATATCAAGAAAAATTACCATTTTTATGATTTTTCACCCGAGAAAGCCCAACAGGATGCTCAGAGGAGTCTGATTCAGTAATTCTTAGTAACATTGAATAAGTATGAAATCAAGGACAGCTATATTAAAGCATCCACCATAAAATGGTTCACTGTCCATGGGACTTTATAATGCTGATTCTCTTCAGCATATGCAAATTACTTCAAAAATGATAAATGAAATTTCTGTGTTTGTCTGTAACTGTTGATGAAGTGAAAAAGAAATAGAGTTGTTTATTGCAACTTAATCCACATTTCAAAATTAATATAAATGATCTTTTATTGTTCCCTTATTGACTGTCAAAATTTTAAAAGTATTTGTTTGGTAACTTATAAGATTTTTATTTTTCAATGCCTGTACTTCAAAATTTAGAGGCAGCATAATGAGTTCTTTCTCACATACTCAGCTGTCAGAGTAAAAAATACCTAAAGATTAAATAACTAATATTAAATTTATTTACAATCATGCATTTTTTGTGCTTATAGTTCTCTTCTATTTCTGAAGTGATATTAAACATTAAAGGAAAATATATCAGTAACAACAATAATACAGTTATTGGACACTGTGCTGGAATAGTAATGCTTTTGTGTTTGACAAACACAGCTTTCTGGTTTCTGAGGCTCCTGTTCATTTAATAGTGAAATTACTTAAAAGTTTCCTTTTTGTCCCCCCTCCATTCCTTCTGTCTTTTCTTTTTTTTTCTATTTTTTTCTTCTCTTTAGTAAGAGCATTTAGGAATAATGTAACAGTTCTTTAAGCAGATTTTAGGAAATTATCTGATATTGATGAAAAGAGAAAGAACCCTAACTGCAATTTCTACAAATGCTACAATTGACTGATAGCTATTTAGCAACACTGACTTAATTGAATTATAGAAGCTATTTCAAAAAATGTTGTATTGGTCTAAGTCAATGTTGTCATAGTTTAACCTCGTAGACAGGTAAACAAAACATAGCCATTCTCTCACTCCCTTAGAGAAGGATGGGGAATAGGATTTATAAGAGTAAAAGTGAAAAAAACATGTGGGCTGAGATAGAGATGGTTTAAAAGAGAAAGACAAAGCTGCACATACCAGCAAAGCAAAAAAGGGAATTATTTCCCTACTGCTGTCAGCAGGCAGGGATGCAGCCATCTCCAGGAAAGGAGGGCTTCATCATGTATGTCAGCTGCTTGGGAAGATAAAGGCCACAACTGCTAATATTAACCCCTACCTTCTTTTTCTTTGAGCTTTTAATACTGACTAAAATGTCATATGCTGTGGAATATCCCTTTGGTCAGTTGAGTTCATTGTTCCCAGCTCTGTCCACCTCCTAACTTCTTGTGCAGGTCCCAGCTCTGTCCACCTCCTAACTTCTTGTGCAGCCCCTGCCTACTCGCTGGTGGGACAGCATGGGAAGAAGCTGAAAAAGCCTTGGTGCTGCATAAGCACTGCTCAGCAACAGCTAAAACATTAGTGTACCATCAATGCTGTTTTCAGCACAAATCCAAACCATAGTCCTGTACAAGCTACTATGAAAAAACCCTAACTCTATCAAAATCAGAACAGCCAGTTACAATACTTACATATATAGTGGTATTAAAAATGAATCTCATTATGTGTCATGCCATCCTGCTTACATTGTCAGGGAAAGAGTGACTTCTCAGATACAAACAGAAGTGTATTTATTAAATGCTGCAATCATTCAAAGACAAACAGATGGCTTCTATTCAAGCAGGAAAAGGCAGTGATTATACACATCTGTACAATACCAACAAACTCTAATATATTCGGAAGCAATTAACTGCTTTTTTTAGAATAAAGCAAAGAGTTACTCAGAACAGCTTTCATTTCATTATTTGGTCGATTTTGCATAGGAGTTGTAACTATGCATAAATGGTTTTCATAGCAGTGCATGCAGTAGTCTTCAGTGATTGTCTACTGTGAGTTGGAAAATGTATCTACATCTCACATGGAAGAATATTATGATTTTTTTTCTATCACAGCTCCCCTATGTTATGGATTTGCTGTTTATAGGAAATTGAGTCAAGATCACTTTGCACAATTATTGCCTAGTTGTCTCTTAGCGCTTCACTGGACTCATATGCCAAAAATATTAACAGAAAGCTCTTGCCTGAAGACTTATGGTCTCTTGTGAGTTCTAATGTATTGGCATCTATGTCTACTACTGAACTTCTGTTTCACAGTTTATAGTACCAAAACAAAAGTTCAGCCATCTGGACAGTAATGTTGATGATCTATATTATCCTACTATGTTCCTGCACAGCTTTGCCAATCAGAATTTAAACAACTAAATCCTCTCTCTAGAACTAACATCCACTGGCCATGGATTGTTGTTAAAAGTAAATTGTTATACTTTGCCTAGCTAACCTCATTTGTGTTAAGATCTAACTTCCTTTTACTGTCTAATCCAGCTGTATGTTATCAACTCCCATATCTTGACTTCTACCCAAAAAGCACCTCTAATCAGTGAACTCCATCTGCCCACCGTCTTAAACAGTTAGTTTGTCTCTTGGTTCCATTTGAGAACATCCACGTTGTCATGTCAAAAGAAAATTTGTTATACAGATGGCTAAGTTTAGGCAACAGAGATGTATGGTAGTTTGTCTTAATTGTCCCTAATGCTTGAAACAGGTTCTTTGCTGGTTCTTTATCTCCTTTTTTGTTAGTGAGGTAGTCATGGAAATCCAGGTAAACTGTGAATATCACCTTATTCAATTTGACTTTATGAGTATAATATACTCTATATTTCATGCAGATATTTGATCCTAAGCACAGTTATATTAGGTATCTTGTATTTGCATAGGTAAGCCAGATCTTTTTTTCCTGTATATGACTAAAGGCATGGTTTAGAAGCCACATGATTGTGTAAGCATGGACCTCTGAGGGTAAGTTGATTATTAAGAATTTCCTTGTTCTCTAAAGCAGTGACAAAGTTTCAAGAGCGGATGTGACTTTCATCCTGTAAGGTGTAACTCAAGTCAAAGCAGTGTGTGTGTGTAATCTTCCAGGGATAGCAAAATTTCCTGATTCTCTAGTAAGTCACTTTTATTTTTCTGATCTTAACCAGAAACTGCTCCAAATAATTTGGTTCATTCTGAACTATTAACATGAAAGGGCTTAGTTTGTTTATTTGCTTATTTTTAATAATTCAGCTTTGGATCACTTTTAAATTTTCTAAGCAAAGGTTTTCCAAAACCAATCTAAATATAACTAAGCACAGCAACTGATTTCTCAGAGATTCCATGGGAGGAGGAGATCTCAATATGACTAGATTAGTAGGTATTTGTCAGTAAGCTAGTTTTTTTTTTTTGTCTTATCTAACATACATACTACGAATTTCACTTGATTCATATTTTTAATACTGTAATTGTAAATCATCTGATCTGCAGATATCCAGCTATATTGAGTCTTCACTGTTACTTCCATCAACGAGATGTAATCCTATAGAAAATAAAACTCTAAACAACTGAAAATCCTAAAGACTTACAGATATAAAGATACACTTAGGCTTAAGTAAATTAGCATTCATTGTTTTTATGCAGAGTAAGTGTTTATAGATTCAAATTAAGGAATACAGTATTGTATTATTTAACTGAAACATGACTAATAATGTTAATATATAAAGAAAAAAAATGGGGTTTTTGATGAAAAAAAGAAAAGTTGGAAGCAACATCTCTTAGACCAAGCACATTCATGAAGACATGTCAGTTCCAAATACATCTTTCTATAGGATGACATTAGCGGAAGATGAAAAGGGAAACTTGAAAATCAAATTTTAAGAGTTTATTGAATTCTGAAAACAAG
>VWZD01006782.1:38548-72297 GCA_013396695.1 Sakesphorus luctuosus | reverse complement strand
CCTCCCCCCCCCCCCCCCCCCCACACACACAGGTACAGGGTGGTTTTTGTTTCTTATTTTTTTTTCTTTCCTTAACTTTGAAAATGGAAACTTTAGCTGAAGTTTAACAGGCTTTTCATTTTAAATGTGGATACATACAGTATAAGAAGACAGAAGATATTGACTGTGTTTTTATGCTGTTAAACAAAACAGGGGAAGACACACAAACCTTTGAAACCTCTGTAATTCTAAGAGAAGACTGCCTCTTTGGTGTTTTTTCTTTTGTTTTCTCTTGCAGCCCAACCACTTTGGTATTTATGAATTATAAACTTCAGGCATAATTTTTCAAACTGGAAGGAGAAGGGAGCATGTGGATATATGGGATTGATTAAAGGTGTGAGAGTCCATCTTCTTTGGTTGAAAGATTATGGATTTGGTTGAGTACTAGGTAACATACAAACAGTTGAAATTATTGTTTTGAAACTGGGTGCAGTCTTGGCCATTTTACTGTTTGGAAGAAGTCTGCAGAGTGACCAATCACTAAAGCAGTTCCTACATCTCATCTTGGATAAACCTGTTTGGGTTTGTCCAAAGTAGAGGAAGGGAACGTAGTAATACTTAACTACCAGTAATATGATGGTTAACCTCAGTTCCTTGATATGTTTTCCATATCAGTATACATGTGTCACAAATCTTCTGATTTTCAGTTTGCTAAGTCCAGAAGCTGAATGAAACCAAAAATGATTGGTTTTTAAGTTATTGGAAAATTTGAAATTATTTTCATAGCATTTTGTCTTTCAGTACTCAAACACAAATAGTTGGGCAAGAAAGGGAAATTTTATTTGTACAGCAATACAGAATCATCTATTTAGCTATTTGCAGAGGATTATTTTCATAAAAAGTCCTTCCTTAACCACACACTTCAGTGGTGTTTAAGTATCACTTAAGAACATCAATAATAAACAAAGTAAATGTTCAGACTATTTATTCATCACTGGTGGGTATTTTTTAATTGAAAGCTTCTTCCTCCATGTTGGAGATAACAAAAAAAAAATATTTTTAGAGAGTAAGATATCTTAGACTTAGGATTATCATCAAACTGAGAAGTAGAGACTTCTTTTTGCAGTTGAATGTAATAGAAGAATTATTAGAGAAAACACTGGAAGATTGTTGGAAGAATCAGATAAAACCCCCTCAAAACAGCAGTCACTGATATATTTTAAAACCCTCTAGAGTACAAGTAAATTTGATAGGGAGGAAAGAATGTTGGCTAGACAGTGTCCAGACAACAATGGTTATATGTGAAATTTATATGATAATGTCAGGATAATAATCTCTGTAAAGATGAATTATGATTAAAAACATGTGGTTAAAGAATGATAATACTGTAGTATTTAATTTTGATTTATTTGAATTTTAAAGAGGTTATTAGAATTTCTTGAATAATTAAGAAAATGGCATAGTCACCTCTAAACTCCATCTCCATATCCTATATATTTCATGATACCTTTTCAAATTGTACAGAGGAAGAGAACCTGCTCAAGAATTTTCTATATTTATTTTGAAGGGCCTTTCCAAAACAGTGCAGTGTGAATATTTCCTTCTCATTTCTTAAATTTTATCTTTCCTTTATTCTTCCTCTTTTTTTTTTTTATCTAAGTGTCACATTCATCTATATCAGCTTTAACTTCACCTAAATTCTCTCGCTGAAAACTAAAGTTGTGTGTAAGACTTCCTATGCTAAAGGTTGTTCCTTGCTATCAATCATTCAAGACCAGCACAAACATGCCCAGCAATAAAGTCATCATAAAGGGGAAGTTATAAGAAGTTAATTTTTCATCTCTCTGTAGGTTATAGAAATTTTACTCCATCCATTCCAATCTATCTACCTGTCAGGTGCTAGGTGTTTCTCTGGGTAAGACAAACCCTAAGACATTCTCTTTGTTTCATCATTTACTTTACTCCTAAAACAGGAGTAGCTATACAAGTATTTAAAAAATATTATTGCATATTAAGTTATCTACAAAAAATAGAACAGTGTGCACAAGCTCAGTGACTTCCAAAAATGAATTTAAAGAGAAGGCTTCAGAAACAAAGGCAGAATTGCAAAGCAGGAAATTAAAACTGTCAATTAAATATAGAGGGGGATTTGTTTGTGTTAGTTTTGATGTGAAATATCAGAAAAGGGATGGAAAGAGCTTTGAATCATTACTGAATCCCTAAGGAAAGACATATTATTTGGCTCTGAAAAATGAAGGAGCACAAGGTGAGATGACTGCACAGACCACCGAAACCTTTCTGCAGGCAGCAGATGCAGTCCCTGGTGAGAGGCACAAAGGTGATGAGAGAGCCAGTGCCTGTGTATGACCAGTCTCAGCTGTCTTCAAACAGTCTCAGTGATTAGAGGTGTTCCTGAAAACTGGAAGTAGGTGAAAGTCACTACTACCCTTGTCATAGGTTGAGCTAGGCCTAAATTTAGGCTTTGATTTTAGAGTAGGCCTCAGATGATCAGCTGACTCGAGCTGGGTCAGGCCAGCTGACAGCTCTGACTTCTACTGGCCAATGGTATTCCATACCNAAGAGCTTTGAATCATTACTGAATCCCTAAGGAAAGACATATTATTTGGCTCTGAAAAATGAAGGAGCACAAGGTGAGATGACTGCACAGACCACCGAAACCTTTCTGCAGGCAGCAGATGCAGTCCCTGGTGAGAGGCACAAAGGTGATGAGAGAGCCAGTGCCTGTGTATGACCAGTCTCAGCTGTCTTCAAACAGTCTCAGTGATTAGAGGTGTTCCTGAAAACTGGAAGTAGGTGAAAGTCACTACTACCCTTGTCATAGGTTGAGCTATGCCTAAATTTAGGCTTTGATTTTAGAGTAGGCCTCAGATGATCAGCTGACTCGAGCTGGGTCAGGCCAGCTGACAGCTCTGACTTCTACTGGCCAATGGTATTCCATACCATATTCTGACATCATCTCAAGTACAAAAAAAGAGGCAGGTGGAGCTTCTGCCTCTTTTGTTCTTCGCCCCAGCCCTGAGAGGACGTGCTGCCGCTGTTTATGCTGAGATAAGGCCTCACTGTCACCCCATTGCTGTTATCTAAGGAGGTGAAACATTTTCTTGTTAATTTTCTCCTCTCTTGCTAGGAGTTTTCTCAGGAAGAGTTTTTTGGGGTGTTTTGTGTGTCTGGGTGGTTGGAATCTGTATTATTTGGGTGGGTGACGCCATAGGATTGTTGTTATTTCTTTTCTCATTTGTATATATGTGTTGTATCGTATTCTCTTTTTTAATTTTCTCTTCATGTAAATATAAAAACCTTGCCATTTTAAGTTTTACTTCTAGGGATTTTTTTTCTTTCCTCTCTCCCTTTCCCTTGTTTGAGTAATTGGCATTTTGCTAGCTCAACCGAACACAACCCTCAGGAACGTCAGAAAGGAAAATTCAGGGAACCACAACCCCTTCTGGATCCCTGGGATAGAAGTGGATCAAACCCTCCTGGGTGTGATGAACATGTATCAGACCTTAAGGACACCACTCCAGACTTACTGTTTGTTACACGTCTCACACATTGAAACCCCTGGATTCAAGCTGAAAACAATCTGTGATTGTCAGTTACTGGTCAAGACAAAGGTACAAACTGGAAAGATGGGAAAAGACTATGTGAAGCAAAAAAAAAAAGCACAAAAAAAGTTTCTTTCATCACAAAAGAAAAACCCAAGCAATAATGTAAGGACCCTGTGTGGCCTAGAAGAAACAGGAAGAGAAACCTTCAGAAACCCATAGAACATAGTTCAGAGTTTCAAGGCCAAAGGTTACGCACTAGAAGAAAAAAACCCCATCCAATAAAAGGATAAGATCACAAATTTTGGACTGTCACTATAGGAATAGCTGTTGCAGAATCACTATGGGATTTTCAGAGCTGTGTATGCTGCCTGGTCCCCCAGCCTGTCTCCAAGAGTCCCTATTTCTTCCCTGTGTCTACCTTTTTCAGGTGGATCCTTGACTACTCAAGGATCTTTTTATTTGCTAGTGAATTTTCATGGACCATGTGAAGCAGGAGAAGTATGTATCTAATGTCATACTAGTTGGGACAATACAACTGTTATAATTCATTCATCTTACTTGCTGTAGCAGTAACCATCTACAGTAGACTTGTTTGTGGGCTGTTTAGGAGTCAATTATGCTTCTCTATCCATGACCTTTTCTACCTTTACATGCATAACAGGATAATCTCCAAACAAGAAACAAGTCCCACCGGCAAACCCATCTTTGTGGATGTGTTTTTTTCTGAAATCATATGAAGCAATGAAAGCAGTAGAGGTTTCCCTTATAAAACTGCACTTTGCTAATACAGGTGTTAGTTAAAGAGAATCTTTCAAAAATTAATTAAGATTCTTGCTTTCACATTTTCAAACTGTGACAAATCTGGTTTTCATTCTGCATTTTCCATCTTCATTTATTCATCAGGGCTAACTGTACTTATCAATAATGAAAATCACACAATATAGCTAAATGATCTGAAGCCCTTGGAACAGAAAAGTTATGACTAAAGTCTAGCAATTTTTTATTTTTGAAAGGAATTGTTTTATGAGCTAGCATCAGCATCACTAAGAATAGTTCTATAAGGTCATCTTTATTTTCATCAGTATATAGCTTGATAAAATCAGTACTGAGCCTCTCTGTCAAAGTCCAGATACTGTGATCTAGAAGTCAGAAGGAATATAACCACTAGCAACCTCTGATACTAAATTGGTATGCTCCTTTTTGGAAATTCATTAAAACTCAAATGAAAAATCATTAATAGAAGTCAGGAGACTGACATCCTAAAAGCCTGCATATCCATGAGACATAGACTTGAAAAAGAAAAAGCAACCATAGATGATTTAAAACATGTTTAAAAGAATCTTCAAAGTTTTTAAAAGTGGAACTTTATATATTACCCACATTTGCATATACAAAAAAAAATGATTGCTTCTTAGATGATATATGAATACATGTAAGCAATTTTCATAAGTGTCAGTGTGCAGGGATGTGGGTGTATGTGTGTACAAGTGGAGGTGTGGAGTTTAACACATACACTGTTCAGAATTTGTCCTGGAGTCAACTCTTATCTAGAATGATATTACCATGTTGTATTGTCCTTTTGCTATTTAATTTCCATGTTTAACAGAATTCTCTGGAAAAGAAAACTTAAAAAAATATTTCTTTCTGTACATTGTTTGGCAGTTCTTCTACCTGCTATGATTGCCATCTGGCATATTTTCTGTCAGGATATTTCACAAGCTACAACAGCTGTTTGTGGAACTGGATGGTATGAGAGTGTTCTTAGATGGCATTAGTAAAAGGGGAAGATGAGACAAAGATGATTGCTATAGATAACACAGGATGACTAAATCCATTGTAGGAATCAATTTCCTTAACTATTTTGATACTTTGGTGTTCAGTTTTAGACTATACGAGTTTGAGGATTGAGTCAAGCATAAAAGAGAATGTTGTGGGGAGGAACAAGGAACTAATTGTCCTTTGTGTGTAAGAGATGTAAGAGGTGTTTAATTGAAAATGTGCAGTACATGGAATGAGTCACTTGGAAAGATTGTTTTTGCAGAACGGCTTCATGTCAGAGGTCAGGGAAATTGTGGAATGGGATTTTTGTCACATTTTAGGTGCAGAATGCATGGAATATAGTACCATATGTATTGTGTACATTCATGTGTATATATCATGCATGAGATCAGTGATTATGTGTCTTGGTTCACTTAATTTACCTACAGGGTATGAAAAGCCAGAGAGGTAGAACATGTCCCAGACCAAGGAAAATATGATGTGCATTTGCTACACTGAAAGTTTCTAATGGTTAAAAAATAAACAAAAAGACAAACAAACAATTTACAAGTGATGAAAATCATATTAGTCAAATCAAAAAATTAATGGTAATTCAGATTTTATTTTTATAGGAAAAAAAGAAAAAGAAAGCAAAGAAAGTAATAGTATTGTGGAAAATATTAATAGTACAATTAGAACTGTTCCACACACACCTCCTAGTAAATCCCCTTTCCCTTGGGAATTTCTCCTTCTTTGCTGTTACGCTCCTCTTTCCATTGCCCTTCTGAGTCCTAAGGTTGAGAGTTTCAGTTTTGGGAAGAGTCATACCCGGCTGTCCGTATTGTCAGTTCTCAACCAGAAGTCTGATTTTAATGACAGGGTTTCTTTTCCAGGAGTAATATGATGATGATTTCCTCTTCCTCATTGAAGGGATCAGTTGGGGATATTTTTATGTTTCCTGACATGCTTTTACAAATAAATAGAAAAAATGAGGTTTGTGTTATTTTCCATAAGGTTTCAAGTGCATGTTAGCATCAGCTGTATATGAAAACTTTATGCTTTTCTTCAGATATTTGAACAGGGATATGCAGCAGCCTTACATGGACTAAAGGTGCAGCTGACATCTCCATAGGTTTAAATGAAGCTGGCATGACAATATTACATTGCTACAGGCCAATCATACAGCTGTTCAGACATATTTTTCCATGTCACCATCTTCTGTTTCATCTAGTGCCAAATACAATTCTGTACCTGAGGCACCTAGATATAAATCAGGTTGAATACAAGGAGTTTCCTAGTAGGTTACTTGAAACTTTCTATTTGATACATCCATAGGATGTTTGAAAAAAATACACCAGGCTCATTATCTTTCTGGTTTGAACAACAGGTGAATGAAGGAAAGAAGAAGAAAGGTCTTATCTACAGTCAATATAATATGATATAATATAAATGCACAATATAATTATAACATAATCAAAACTTGCAATTTATCAAAACTCAAAGGACAGGTTTTGGAGGGATTTTGTGTTTTAGTTTTCTAATTTTAAAAAAAACCACCTTTTATTTACATTTTATTAGCATATATGTAATTTATTGAAAAGCAAACATGCTTACAATAATTAAAATAACAAAAGCATTTAGTTTTACAATATTTATATCTACTTATGCCTACTCTACATGCATATTCTCCTGTGAAAAAACCATGCAATTTATAGCCTTAAACTCAGAATCATCCATTTGGAGTTGGAATTGAACAGCAACAGAACAAATACTTTGATATTTTATCTGTGTTTTGGTGGACGGTCATCTCAGTGAACTGCTATTAAGTTAAGGGACTAGTCCCTTTAATTAAGTTTCAGAATAAAATCTATAACGAAAAAACATCAATGTACTGCATATTATTCAGTAGTCAAGAAAATTTCTCATCAGATTTTTTAGGTAAGTCAGTCATGCTAAGATTTTTCTGTTCATATTGAAGACATAAATCTTAATGAGATCACTTTAGACTTGAAAAATACCTGGTACTGCAATTTTGAGATTAAGCAACTCTAGTAACAGTCAGAATCTCCTCTATTCTCTCAGTTAAAATATAAAAAAGCAAAAATAGCAATGCCCTGTACGTATAGATTACATAGAAATGTTAAGATTCAAAACTGTATCTGTAAAACTCTAACTAGGTATTATTCTATCCTGGTATCATATTGCATGTTAGCTCAGTGGGAATGAAACAAAACTGTTATGGTGCCAATGAAAGTCTGCAATTTTATTATATCTGAATTATTTTCTTTTCTAAAAAGCTTTATTTCAAGCTTTTTATTATGTTTTATTTCAATACTGTAAACAGATGTCAAACTCTCCCCCTGCATTCTAACTGTATTCCTACTGTGTTAAGTGATCATTCATTTAAGTTCTGAGAACATGGCATATAGCATGAACACCTTTTAGCCCACTGAAATATTCCATCACACAAACAAATATTACACTTTTAAAGGAGTCAGCAGATAGACTTCAAATCTGCATGAGGCTCAAACACGAAATGTCAACTTGATTAGTTATGAAAGCAGGAATGAGTGTATAGATGTAACAGCAATGAACACTTAGAGTTTAAAATGACTCAGTCACACATCTGTACTGTCAAGATAGCTATCCTAAACTTAGATCTCTAATTAGAATATTTATACATTCTCTTGCTCTTGGTTGCAAAAAGATTCTTTTTGCTATAAGTCTAATATAAAATGATCATATAGAGTTTCTCATTTCCCACATAGAAATTCTAGATAGGTACTTTCTTAATTTATGACTTGACATGGACTAGTAAATGATGTAGATAGACTGCTGACTGCTTTTGGATGACACATCAGTTTCTGATTTTATTTTCCAGGATGAAAGACAACTGCCTTGTGGGGAGATGTTTATTAGTATGAAAATTATATATTGTTTCTGTCAGCATCTGCACTAAACATTCAAAAGTACTCTGATAAAGTATTTATAGAGCTTGCGGACAAACTGAGACCCAGTATACTACTGTGTATTTAACTTGAAATATATTTCTCTCTGGAGTATTTCTCTCCTGTATCAATATGAGCACATGGGCATGGATGAGATCAGTGTACTGCTAACCGTGATCACAGAATCATAGAGTTCTTTAGGTTGGAAAAGACCTTTAAAATCATTGAAATATTGAAGAGATGTATCACATAATCTTAGAATTATAGAATATCCTGATTTGGAAGGGACCCACAAGGATCACTGAGTCAAACTCTCAGTCCGGCAGTCCAACATTTGAAGCCTCAGTAATACCATGTGCCTGAGAGCATTGTCCAAAGTCTTCTTGAACTCTCTCAGGCTTGGTGCTGTGACCCCACTTCCCTCAGGAGCCTGTTCCAGTGCCCAACCACCCTCTGGGTGAACAACCTTTTCCTAATATTCAACTTAAACTTTCCCTTACACAGCTACACACCATTACCTCAGATCCTATCACTGGTCACCAGAGAGAAGAGTTCAGTGCCTGAGCCTCTGCTTTCCCTTGTAAGGAAGATGTAAATCACGCCCCAGGATGCAATGGCCCTTTTGGCTGCCAGGGCAAACTGCTGTTTCATATTCAACTGACCATTGACCAGGATCCCCAGATCTCTTTCTGCAGGACTGCACTTCAGCCTCTCATTCCCCAGCTTGTTCATTCATCCAGGCTTGCTCCTTCGCATGTGCAGAATCCAGCGTTTGCCCTTGTAAAGCTTCATATTGTTGGTGATTTCCCAGCCCTCTGATTTGTCAAGATCTCTCTGCAGGGTCTCCCTGCATTTTAAGGAGTTAACAGCTCCTCACAATTTTTTGACATCAACAAACTTAGTATGCTTTCAAGTGCTTCATCCAAGTAATTTATGAAGATATTGAAGAAAAGTATCCCTACAATGGAGCCCTGCAGGAGCCAAGAGTGACTGGTCACCAGCCTGATGTAACTTCATTTACTACAGTCCTTTGTGCTTGACCCATGAGCCAATTGCTCACCCACACATGGTATGATGTGTTTATCCAGCTGTGTGCTGGACATTTTGTCCAGAAGGATATTGTGAGAGAAAGTATCAAAAGCTTTACTGAAGTTAAAAAAAAAAAAAATCTACTGGCTCCCCTTGATCAGCTAAGTGGATAACCTTTTCATAAAGGAAATTAAATTTTTCAAGCAGGAATTTCCCCTCAGTGTATCCCCTTGATGTAATCCCAACGTATTTGTGAGTGCCTGCAAAACCAATTACCCACTGAGACGATCAATTACAGCTACAGCAGAGATGATGTCTTCAGTTTCAAAAGAAAGGGATCAGAGGGTGAGGTCTCCAGTGCTAGAAATGAGATGAAGGCACACTATAAGTCATTTAACTCTTGCTGTATGCATAGATCTAATAGGGTCATCTGCAGTAATTGTAATAACTCTTTTGAAAGATATAAGAGTTGAGAGGTTTTCTTTGGTTGTTTTTTATTTTGGTTTGGGGGTTATTTTTTTGTTTGCTTTGTTTTGTTTTTGTGGTTTGTTTTGTTTTGTTTTGTTTTTTGTTTTGACTGCATCTGGAATGAAGAAGTTAATACTTCTAGTGCCATAATGCTACAGAAGAAAGCAGCAACAAAGAATACTCTTCGGTCATCAGGGTATTAACATTGTGTAATAAATTGTTCAGGAGGAAAGAGAAAACCTAATAAATTAGGTCTACTTATGTGAAACTCCATATATTAGTTTTTGTTCTTTATAAGAACTCCTCCTCCTAGTCCTGCAGGTCTTCTTTCAAATACAGTATAAAGAAGAACTATAGAGACACAAATTCAATTATTTCACCCACCTGGGAGAATACCTGAAATGCCAGATAGGGCTGTGAAGCTTCAACTCATCTTATTTCCTATCTGCCGTTCCCCACTGCTTAACCCTCCTTTGATTGTTGAGTTTTAACCCGACAGGCAGCTAAGCACACAGCCACTCCCTCACACCCCACTTGCAGTGGGACAGGGTAAAGAATCAGGAAAAAAGAAGTTCATGGGTTGGCATAAAAGCAGTTTAATAGGACGGAAAAAGAAGGAAAAAAACTGTATAATAATAATAAAAAAACCCCACTAATATGACTACTACTACTACTAGAATTAGAATATACATACAGAACAAGGGATGAACAGTGTAATATATCATCACCAACTGACCAACACCTAGACAGCTTTTTCCACAGCTGATATCCTAAGCATACGATATGGCATATCCCTATGGTCAGTTTGAGTCAGCTGTCCTGGTTGTTTCCCCTCCCAGCTTCTTGTGTCCCCCAGATTCCTCATTAGCAGGGCACTGTGAGAAGCTAATGAGTTCTTGACCACTGCTCAGCAACAACTGAAACATCAGTGTGTTATCAACAGTATTCTAATCCTAAATCCAAAGCACAACACTGAACCAGCTACTAATAAGAAAATTGACTTTAACCCAGCCAAAATCAGGCAACTGATAAATTCCTATCCAGTTAGTTGCTTCAATGAGAGAACTTGGTTTTAGGATAGGAGTTGAACCTTAACAGTAGGAAGGTTAATAATAACTTCAAGTAGCCAATTTACTTAAAAGAAAAAAAAAAGTCTGAGAAAAAACTACAAACATTCAAGCCAATATTCTGAGCAACATAAAAACAAATATAGAAAAAATATATGTTAAAATACAATGAAATCAGAATTGTTTCAATAATTATGGAATGATTTCTAGAGTGTTCCAGTAGGCTACAGTCATTATTGAAAAATATTATCCTTCAATTATTTTGGGGGGGATTTTTCCACCTGAAAGAAAATCACTGAAATAAAAAGTATAAAAAAGCAAATAAAATGGAAGAAACAACATGCTCCTCCCCCAGCAACAAGCACTCAACTCAACAGAATGCTAAGGAAACAACTTAGGATTTTAGATAAATGTTTAAATGGAATGGATAATCTTGATTTCGAATGAAGTAAATGCAAATAAGGTTAAAAACTGATTAACATCTGGACAATGAGAAACTCTACATATGAACACTTTGAAATTAAAGATAATATATTTCAATTACTTTGTTTGTTTTAGTGCTAAGCACTGACTCACAAACACCAGAGGAATATTACAATGAAGATGACGATATTTCAATAAACAGAATAAAACGCTGTATACCAATATTGACCGACTATGTATTTTCTTTCTGAATATTCTGATTAATTCTATTTAGTCCACAATTACAAGAGGTAAAAAGTTGGGATAGAAAAATAAATTATATGTAGGTATTATGGTTTCCAAATCTAGGTATCTGATCAGGATCAAATAGGCTGCAGATTCCTAACCTAATTTAAAAGATCTTATTAATGTTGTTCTGCTCATGCAGCTGAAGAGATCAATCTGGTATTTGGAAATATGATTTTTTAAAAATATTTTTTCTTCAATATCTCATTCCACTGTCTCTAAGATTTAAGAGTATATGGAAAGAAAAGCAAGAATTATGATATCTCTGTGCCAGTTTAGTATTTTGATCAGGGAATAGTCTCTACTGACTGTTTACAGTGCTAATCTGTACAAGGCATCCACAGCAGATCTAAAGACGTGAATTTTTTTGCAATGAAAAATCTTTCCTCCAGTGGCTATTGAGCTCTATAGAACTAAACAGCACGGGAAATCAAGATATATATCTGAATGTCTGTCTGTGTATGTGTGAAGTCTATAATTTTTTTCTGCTCAGATTTTTTTCCTCAGTAGGAGAATTAGATGATGTACTTTAAATTCTGAGCAGAAATTAAGGGGGTAAAAATTTCTTAGGTAAAAATCTATCTACTCCAAATACTTTATAAATGAAAGCATTTTACTAACTAACTGTTTAAGACTATATATATCTCTCTGTTTTATGAGTCTAAACTTCACATGTCGTATCAGTCTAAAGACATGAGAATGAACTTTTCTGAATTGAAATGTCTCATGGTTAGGTACCTTAATCCCTAAACCCAAGTCCATGCTTTTGGTTATGATCAAAGGAATCACCTATAAGAATGAGTAATGGGATCAAATTTAGAGGCTACTTTTAGGATGTTGTAATTATCTTCTGAAGGTGCCTGTCTATGTTTTCCAATTACAGCACACTTATCTTAGTTGGCTGCTTCTGACAGTAGCCTGTTGCAGAACTAGGCTTAAAACAGTCCGGCCAGATTCCAGCAATTAGTAGAAACTGACTTTTTTCCCCTGGCAATTAGTAGAGACTGTATTTATCAACAGACTTGTATTTTGAGTTTTATAGTTCCCACTATAGTTTTCACTGTGACAGAGGACAAATTATTTTTAACCTATTATTTAATCAGAAAACTTCTATTTGCTTATATATTTTATTTTAATAAATTCTATTGTGAAAGAAATTAACCTGGTAAAGTAAGTTACAGTGTAAGAGTGAGTTTTGTTATACGTTGAAGTGCTGTAGCTCACAATTTTAGTATGTTCCAGTCAGTGTGTGGAACCACCAGTCACCGGATCTGAATGTAAGTAACCAGGTTGCTTATTGTTACGCTTCAGTAGTACCTGACCTCAAATATACACTTACATAGGTTTATTTGAGTTATCATAAATACCTACATCAATCTATGCACAGCAGGCAGAATTTCAGTACAGGGTAGCTTATAGCCACTTAAAATCATAGAATTGTGGTTTGGCTTGAAAGGAACCTTAAATATCATATGGTTCCAACCTATCTGCCATGGGCAGGGACATCTTCAACCGGACCAGGTTGCTCAAAGCTCCATTCAGCCTGGCCCTGAACATTTTCGGGGGTGGAGTATCAACAGCTTCTCTGGGCACTTTCCAGGGAAGGACATCCCTTTCTTGGCCTTTTTTTTCCCTCCCTTTGCTTTACACCCCACTCTGCAGCAGCCTTCCACAAGGGCCCTGCCATCAAAGCCTGCACTCCACATTGGCATTCCTCACCCTGCATGCACCTCTCCCTACTGGCCTGCCCTCAGCCAAGCCCTCATCCATGCCACCACGTAGGGGCATGCATTCTCACCTGCATACCTCCAGACCCTGCTGTCCATGGGTGGCAGAGGGCTGGAGGGCTCCTGTGTCCCAGCCATCCTCCTTGGGTTCTCTGCTTGTTCAGAGCTGGGACTGATGGCATGTAGGAGAAAGATATGCTGGTGAGAAATGTGACTGAATGGTTTCTCAAGCACCAGATGAGGACAGGCAGCAAGCCAAAATATGGACAGGCTTGTGTGAGCCACGTGGCTGCAATGACATTGTGTGTCCCTTGATCATCCTGGAGTTGAACTGTCACCACAGAGAAGCTGGGGAAAAAACCACAACAAACCTCCATAGGAGATGGATGAGCCAGTCAGACTTACATCCTGACCCTGAGAAGAATGTGGCCTGAATTTATACCTACATGTGCAGCTACTCCTGGATCTCTTACTCCTGCTTTTGTTGCTCTGGAGGGAAGAAAATGCTCTGGGAGAAAGAAATGCTGATGAGACTTCACTTCTGATTGCAGCTTGGGCCAAGGATCTGAAAGGAAACTGTTCATCTTGACAGAAATTGGAAACGCAAGAAAAATGGTCAAAGTTGAAACTCAGGCCTTCAAATAAGAATAATAGATTAAGCCACAGGGGTTAAATGGCCAAGAGTTCCAGTTGGTGGAGCAGCAGGTATTTCAATATCACTGATGTGTACTGGTGGGTTGACAGCTATGTTCCCTCCCTCCTGATGGTTCCCACTGCTGCTGATGGGCAGGTGTAAGTTAGCCTGAATTTGTTTCCCCAGGGAATCTGTGTCATCTACCATGTAAACCAAAACCTCCTCCAGAAACACTCAGCACCTCCCTGTTGCTGCACTGCCTGACCACGTGGACAAGGTAGTAGTTCTCCTGGGCACAGTGCCACTCTCCAAGGCCTCTGTGTCCTCTGGAACCACTCTCCTACCCAGCACCTACCTGTGCCACAGCCATCTCTGTTTGCAGAGTGTCCTCAGGATTGTCTTTACTGAACATCCTGAGCCAGGATCACATCTGAACTGTCATTCCCCAGGGAAGTCACAGTCTGTGAACGCTGCGCACCCACGAGAACAAACAGTAATATTTTCTCACCAAGGGTGCTGTCAGTGGCAGCAGTATTGCCCAGGTGCTGAGATTATGGAGGAGAGTTCTGGTTTATTGAGTTCATTAGCTACTAAAAAGAAAACTTTGATTTCTATATTTTATTATTCTGCTTTCTAGTTTCAAACTACTATATGAAATAACTTCCCAAAGTGCAATGGACATTCTTCTCACATATGTACAAAACAAAAAATAATAAAAATAAATCTTATGTTACATTGTTCTTTTTTCAACACTGACTACAGAAAGTACTCAGAAAAACCTGAACAAAATGAAAAATAAAAAAGCCAGAAGAAAACAGTAATACAAGAAAATAAGGAGTTTAAATTGTTTGTGTTCCAGTCTCACCCTGAAGCAAAATACACTTTTGTCAAAGGAATCTTCTGCCTCTGAGTAAGTGCAGCATTTCATATCGTTGTACCAACTAAAGCACAGATCTACTCACATAACGAATGGATTTTGGATTAGAATTCTGTAATCAAAAGAACATAACTGTGTAGTTTAGAGAAAAGTTGTAATCAATATTCCGCTTTTGTCTGAAAGGAAGTCCTATTTTCCACAACACAGTACTAAAATTAATTTTCCTATGAAGATGATTCATAAAATGGACCCAGAAAAGACATACCTCCTCACCTCAAAATGAAGCAACCAACAAAGTAAATAGAGAAAAGGTATCCATGACAGTTGCACACATTGATTTTTCTTTGTATTTCCATTCTAATTAATTGGTACATTCTAACAATTCTTCAAAATCAGAGTTTGCACTGAATAAACACCACTAAAATGAAATTGTCCCCATAGAAATGAAAAGTACAGCCAGAAGGGTTTGGAAAAGCAGGCTCTACTTAAAATAAATAATACCAAAATAACAATTGATTTTGTTTTTTACAACCCATGATTCCACTTTACAAAAGCAAACTATTATCTGAGAACATGGGTAGATTGTCAATAAATATATCTTTTCTACATTAAAGCTGAGAAGGTTTTAATAATAATTAAGAGTATTTGAAAGGTATCTCCTAGGAACACTTCTAAAATCAAAGCTCTATTGTGCTTGTTACTGCATTATTATACAGAACAAAATTCAATACAGAAGCTGGGCACAGCATGTACCTCAAGTCCTTTGTGAAGAATGTTTTTTTAGCAATCACATCTGAAGTGTAGGTGATGGCATAGATATATTTTTGGTGTTTTCTCTTGGAAAGAGAATTCTTTTCCTACTCCTCTTTTATAGTAGTAATGCTTGCCTGTTTAACATTTAAATACAATATCATAACTAAATGTTGCAAATGTTTTTTTGATGCATTCGGTATTAAAACGGTAATGTTTTCTATATTCATCTGTTTAATACATTATTACAATTTATGAAATAATATTGAAATAAATGTACTGTACTCAAGCAATGTATGATTATGAAAAAAGGATATATTTTTGTTGAGTTGCAAAATATTCAACAAAAACTTTGTCTTTAAGCTGCCTCTGAATCATCTTCAGAAACATTAAGAACGTAGCAACACACTGCATTTTGGTACTTTTATTATTTTTGCACTTAAACAAAAAAAATGGCTTAAGGCATAGCATGACATGCAGACTTCTAAACTAAAGCAAGAGTGGTGAGAGTATAACATACTTTGTTTACCTGAAAAAAAAAGGGAAAAAAGTAAAGAAAAAAAGAATCAACACGAGAACTTTTTTTTCCTTTTACTAGAGGGTGTCATGTATGTTTACTATGGGAGTCATTGTTACATTTAAGTCTCTCTTTCACCAAGGAATTAATACATGATATTTCTAATAATATGACATTTTTAAATCTGATGAAGAGACAGTAATATTAATCTATAAAAACTTTCTGAAATTAAAGTATTGAAGTGCAGGATGCTATGCTGCATGTGTACTGCACCTATACAGACCATGTGTCTGCTGATAGCTCTATACCTGATAGTTTTATTCAGTTGCTTATTTTTATGGCTCAGTGTAAATATAAATTATATTGCCAATGTAATTTGCGTTAAAGAGAGAGCGGCATTCTTGAAATGTTCAGCATATAAACAGAGCAGAACAAGTAAACTATGATGCATTACTAACTAAACATGAAAAAAACCATTTTGATACAGATTTGACAAATATTTTTCTCTTATGCCCTTTGGAAAGTAACCTTTTGGAGGAAGTTATTTAATATTATAAAAATACAGACTTTGCTACCTCTTCTAAATTTATATAACCAGTCTACCTGTTTCCATCACCATTATTATCTCAGTGTGAAGCAAAATACCTTATTTTCAAATGCATAAAAATGATCACATTTTGGTGAAGTCTGTCTGCAGTAACTACTGCTTCAGATTTTGTTCTAACAAAGAAGTTATATTGGCATGCAAATAACTAGATCTGAGTCCCTAAAATAGTGCACGTGGCTTCTTATTAGAAAGTTTTCTATAAATTAATGGTTATAATTTAATTAAGTCTATTTTCCATGGTTATGCTTTTCCCCCTTTTTGTTATTTGGAAAGTAAATATTTAGACCTACTGAAAATTAAAGGGGAAGGGAGAAAAGGGAAGGAGGAGAAGGTCAGGGAGGGAGAAATTAAAGTAAAATGAGAAGAAAGTTAGAAGGGGGAAGGCAATGGTGGGGGGAAGGGGAGCAAGGGAGGACAGGAAATAAAAGGAAAAAATTAAAAAGAGAAAGAAGAAGAAATAAAAAAAAAAAGAAATTTGAGCTTGGATGATGGATAAATTGAGTAGGAAGCTGAGAGATATTTTTCCAGGAAAGTAAGATGCTCAATGTGATAAGTGGAGTTCTTCAATCAGTAACAATACCAGCTGCACTACTAAATATTCACTTAGAACAGACATTCAGAAGTGGGCAAGTCAGTTGGGAATGCTAAACAACCCTACATCTGTTTTCTGCCTTTCTTTTGCATTAAAAATAATGGGTTTTGAGAGAAAAAATAATATTTCAGATGCCAGTGTTTTTCTATCAATAATTAAGTAATTTTATTTTCTGTGGCAAGGTGAAGGGGTAAAAGTGTTCAGGTATGTTCCCTTTCTGTACTAGAATCTACAACTAACAGTTGTGACTGGAAAGTGTTGCACTGCGGCATTTTTTGTCAGATATTGAGATTTTATTTTTTATTTATATGATGCTTTTATGTGATAATATATTATTTTTCATCCACTTCAAATGCTTCACCTGACTTCTGACACTAGCTCCAAAAAAAGATTTATCAAACTGCCAGTTGGTAGAAAGAAGTGACGGGTCATTATTATGCTTGTTCTCTCTCTGGTTTAGACCTCTAGTAAGGCCCACACAGTATCTTTCAATCCTGAGAAGATCTTTGGAGGCTTGAATATTACTTGACATTCAGATATATTTCTGTTGGCTGTTAATGAAATACTGGTGTTTAGAAAACAATTTTTGACCTGGGATTCCAAATAATATGATCAGTGAATCCTAGACAGCAATGTCATTTACGAACCACCTAGGGACGCAATTCAGTCACCTAAACACAGTTTCCTGGCTCATCTCAATGTCCTAAAACACACTCTCCATAAAGACTGCGTTCAGTCTGCCAGTCCTGTGCAAGTATTCTGCAAAGACAGCATATTTCAGAACAGTGGCCAAGCTGCTCTGATGGGAATAATTATAAAAATATACTTTATGTATCAGTGTATCCCCTTGGTCCAAAATTGACATTCTTCCAATAAATTATATCAATGAAAAGTGCATATCCTGAAGATACACCTGTATAGAAATACACACAGAACAATACCAACGCTTTTATGGAAAATCAAGTGCTGAAGTCAGCAAGCCCCAGAAGTGTTGACTATACTGGCAGTAGCACAAATAAAAGCATAGCCATTTGCTTTTTAAGAAGAAGCAGTTTTGGGGATGTAGTACCATATATTAAACTGATATCAATACAATTTCTATTTTTTTTCTGCAATATTAATTAGACAGAAAATATCACTGCTGTTATTACATATTAGAATGTTCTGCCTTTTGAGTACCGTACATGCACAGGAAGCTTCCTAGGGCCACCTCCCTCAAACAGTACCATCTAAGTTCAGGAAGATGTCAGCAACAGATCATCATCCCCCATTCTGGTGTATAAATTGAACCATGCTTGTGGAAGACCAGGCATAAGCATGTTTCATCTCAAACATTCTGACTGTTTTGAGAGGAAAGGTGTGATTAGAGGAGAGGGTCCCATGGACGTGGGGCAGTGTTGTTCTGAGGCACCTTCCTGTTCCACCTTAAGACTCCTCCTCAGTCCTCTGTCCATCTCCCTTCTCCCATCCCCCCAGTCCTGATTCCCTTCCTGGAGAAGGGCTCAAAGGGCTGGCTGTGCATATGTGAACAAAACATTGTGAAAAATCTAGTTTACATAAGAGGTATGCACTGGATTAACTATAAAAGGAAGCAGATCTGGCCCCCTGTCTCTTTCTTCTCTTTCCCTTTGCTCACTTTGTTTCACAATCACAGAATCACAAAATCACAAAATCACAGAATATACTTAATTGGAAGGGACTCACTATGCCAACTCTGGACCATTCCTACAACAAGACCAATGTGGGATCTAAGGACTGGTGATCTTTGGTATCTTTCTGTCTTTTCCACTTTTATTTCTCTCTCTTGCTTTACCTGGGCAAAATATGGCTATCATATTCTACCCTGTACTCCATACTGAAGTTTGTTGTGAGAGTGGGGAGCTCATGGAATTGTGTTGCAACTTGTAAGCCAGCACTTTTGAAAAGTTTATTGTCGGAGTTGAGAGATTATTGAAGTGTATTGTAAAAATTAAGAGCTTCTTAGCTACCACATTTGAGAAGTGTATTGTAAAAATGTAGGGGGGCTTGTTAGCCCCCACTTTTTGAGTTTAAATAGTGAACAACTGTACAATAAAAGCAGAAGAGTTCCCTGACAGGTCTGATGTCCTTGTTATAAATGAGAATTTATAACAAACATCATGCCCTCTATGGTTTGGAACAATGTTAGACATCATAACAGCACTTTTGATTGCAGTTCATGTTTTAATGGATGTGATAAATACCTATCTTTTTAAACTTTTTATCTACTCCATTGTCACTGCTGGTGGCAATGCTGATGTTTCCCATTTATAAAATATATAACATATAAAATTGGGCATGGACACAAATCTCTGTTTGTGGAATACAGTTTTATTCTTAAAAGCCCTAAATATTCCCCCTTGATGCATACAGTAATTTAAATGTGGTTTCAGTGTTTGGAACTCCTCTGGGACAGATTTTATCTGTGAAGGAAATCTTACTTTCACAGTTTTCCTTATGTTTTTATTGCTGATTTAATTACATTAAAAATAATAATAAAACTGTATTTTGACAGTGACAAAGAAAAGATATATCTTCAATAATGCACCTTCAGACCTGAAATACTGGCAAGGTGACAGAAAAAAGCAAACCACCACAGGCTATGCTGTACCTGCTTTTCAGCTGAGTAGAAAACTACAGCATACAGCATTTGTCCAACTCAATTACCTTTGAACAGACTGAAAATAATTACATTAAATAATCATACAAATAGGTATTTAGACAGTTTCAGACATATACATTGCCAGAACTTAGATATTGTTTTATATTCCCTGCATCTACAAGCACAGATACTAGAAAGGCAGTATGTGAAAATGGTCACAGGGATTGCTGGATGCCTTTGGACAGAAGGTAAGCATGATGCAAACACTATTTAGATAGCCTTGGTCACATCTTTTGTAGAGACTGGATGGAGAAATTTGCTTGCATTTCCTTCTCCTAAAATCTTTTGCCTTTGTATGTTTAAGAGGACAAGATCATGTAATAAGCCAAATACATTTTATTATTTTTGAGGCTGCTGTGCTTCAGCCATTGCTACTGGGAAACCAATTACAAACCATTTGAAGTTATTTTAAGTAAAACCAAGTGAAAATGGGGACCAAGCATGCCCATGCAGGTATTCCAGATTTTTTGTTTCTCTGGGACAGTTGTAGGCTCCTTCTAAGCAGTACAACATTCAATGCATTCCCAAAAGGCAAATGTGATGCCCCAAATCTTGTTCTGGATCCAAGAAGCACACCAGGTAGATGGAGCTATGAATCTGTTGTTAGTCCAGTTAATGTTTTAATAACATAGAAGCCTGAATTATCTTATTAATATAGGAAATCCTCATTAATGGTAGAGTGTAAAGGGCTCCACTACAAAGCCCAACTTTCCTTCTGGTGTTGTGCACACCAGGAGGAGTGGGGTGCCCACAGCAGGTGCAAACCCCTCAGTCTGAGGTTCTACTCATGGCTCTGGGTGTGCATCTTTCCCCATTCCCCCATCTGGCTGAACCATGAGAGCCCATGTTGCACCCCCACACTGTGACATGAAGTACTATTGTTCCCCTCTCCCAAGGGTCTGGCAGCTCGTGAAAAAGCTACATGTCAAAAAGCTATGCCAAAAATCTTACCACCCTGGGTTGTGGGGTAATTCAATGAACAGATCCTACTCGAGCAGTGAGTATTCTTTTCCACAACTTTTGTAGCCCCTGGTTGAGCCATATGTAATATATAACACTGTAAAAGCAAAGGAAAAAAAAAAAACAGAAAGAAACATCAAGGCTACTTTTAAGTAAAAGATATAAATACAAAGAAATGCTGCAGATCAGTAAACCTGTAAAGAGGTAAATGCATACCGTTTTCATCCAATTCCAATGCAAAGAAGACCAGAGCTCTGACAACACAACCAGGAAGATCAGTTTGCTGCACTCCTGGTGGATCCATCTAGTTTTATATCTTTGGCACTTAGCAGCATTGTTCTGTAGCCTGCACATCCCACTGTGTTAACAAGATAGAAACCTGTTGGTGATTCTTCCTGTTACTTATTAGGGCAATAAAGGTGCCAGCTGATGTATGCTGTGGTTGCATGACCATCTGTTCAGAGTAAACAAGTCACTTGAACGCTGGAATAAGCATCAAGAAGCTTCTGTATGTTATGGATTCTGCAGTAAATTCTGCCACAAAAAGTGTAGTCATCCTTTCAGACATTTTAAGATAACAGGCTGGCAACAGTTTCAGATATCCTGAATTTACCTGCATAGAATCGAATCCTGAGGCAATTATGTGTTTTGTAAGAGAAATGCTGCTGATTTCACTGGACAAACTCCTTCACAGATGGCATATGTTTAGCTACATTTATGCAGTTGATTGCCCCAGGATAGATTTTGTGCCAGCACTCTTGCTCCCTGAGGATGTGTTTTTATTTTTGTGGGTTTATTTTTCTGGGTAACTCTTGGAAACTGGTGTTACTTACTCTATGATCAAAGGCTGGGAGAACTGACTAGGCTCCATGGTGTTCCTTGAATGCTGTGAAGTGTAAGAGCTGTAAATAATTGCTCTAGGTTATTATGACCACATTTTTAATAAATTTGAAACAGACAGAAAACAGTTTTTCTGTTTTTATAGAGCTCTGTGGGTTTGAATTTTTTTCTCTGTAAATCATAAAAGAACCCCAAGAGTGGATTTTCACTATGTATGTAAAATAATTATTGATAATAACAAATAATGCATTTAGGTAGAAGATGATCAATTACATTTAATTCTACTCTTTTATATAATGAGAACTACATTTCACAGAAGAAAATAATTTCAGATTGAGCAATCAAAATGTTCTGTGCCATTTGAAAGGGAACAAACTGACATTGAAATATTCCACTTAAAGAAATTATCAAAATAGTCATTTAACCTAAAACACATTTGGCACAAGTCACTGTTTTCAATCTCCTTTGTAACTTTCCCAACTTTCACTGTAGTCACAGACTACTTACTTCCAATGTAAAACTTGTCTTTAATTTGAGTGTTCTGGACACACAGTTTCTGCATCTCAATAAAGATTTTCTGTTTTCCTAGGCTATGTTTTGGCTCACTCAATACGTTTTTATTTCCTGACAGGCAAAAAACTCTGCATCTAGTCTGGATTCAGGTAGGGTATTTACTATTCATGACTGTATAGCATTGGTAGGATTCATGGTAGCACAGAATTCCATATTCCCACATCTTCCTCTCATCTCTCCTAAGTTCGTCGTTAATTCTGAAACTGCAAGTAAAGACTTTTTTAACCATGGAAGACACAATGGGACAATTGGTAACTTGAGCAACCACTACCTTCAATGATTCCTGCAATAACTCTTTTTCAAGTGTGCATGTTTGGATCGTATTAATTCCTAGTTTCCTATTAGGGTACCATTATTTTTGGCAGGGGAAGAAAATATGGGTTTTTTTAATTTTTAAATTAAAGTATCCTAAAACCAAATTATGATATATTAATAAGGATTTAAAATTATTTCTGTAAAGACAGGAGCTCAGTGTTTTCGTTTTTTCTCTCTAGTTTTCCTTGCTTTTTTCCTATCTGAATACAGTGCCACATTCTAAGTATTCAACAGAGCATGTTGTTTTGATGTTTAGAATTTTTTTCCTCTGTATCATTCCTTTCCTTTCCAAGTGTCTGTTCCAGCTTCACCATGTATTCACCTCACACTATGACTTCACCAACACAGTCTTCACAAATTGCTCTAGTTCCTTAAGGCTGCTGCATCTTGAATGTCAGAAAGAAAACTCAGATTGAACCAGCCAGAGGTGGCAGTGGATTCTTTTATCCTGGAAGCACTAGATTCCTGTTTCACTTTGTGGTATCAATGCTTTTGAAGTATTCCACAACAACTAAATTTTTTCCTTTCACCAACATTTCTCACAGCTTTTCTTTTAATACCCTGGTGTTAATGGCAGCCTGTAGATGCCAGAAGTACAGGGAAGGAGGGGAAGACATTATGGTAAGTCTGAGATATTTATTGTCATAGAAGCAGAGATAGCAAGAGATAATCAAGTATATTATTATTTGTGATATATTTTCATATAAGTTCTATTTTAGATACCCATTTCATTTCTTTGCTACTTCTTTAGCCTTACATATAGTGTTTTGACATGCTTGAATACTAAATACTGTAACATCTCTCTTCACAATAAAAATTGAAATATGAATGCTTGCTGCCTCTTTCTCTACTCCACTTTTGAAATGGTCTGTAGAGAAAGAAGGGGCAAGAGGCAAAAGTCTTTTACATCAGTTGTATCCTGCATTATTTTCCTCTCTGCTTTCAAAAGCCTAGGGACTGGGGTTCATTAAGTGTGGCATTGCCAGCTAGTCAAAGGAGGGGATTTTCCCACTCTGCTCTGCTCTGGTGTGGCCTTGCCATGAATATCGTGTGCAGTTTTGGGCAGCACAATGTAAGAAAGATATTAAGCTCTTAGAGAGTCTCTGAAGGAGGACAATGAAGATGGTGAAGGGCCTTGAGAGGAAGTCGTATAAGGGACAGCTGAAGCACTTGGCCTGTTCAGCCTGGAGAAGAGGAGACTGAAGGAAAATCTCATTGTGGTCTTCAGCATTCTCATAAAGGGAAGCCAAAGGGCACGTATAGGTCTCTTCACTTCACTCTTGTGACCAGTTGAATTCCACTCAAGGAAGTGGCATGAAGTTGAATTAGGGGAGTTTCAGGATGGATGTCAGGAAAAGGTTTTACACCCATAGGGTGTTTGAGCACTGGAACAGGCTCTCGGGGGAAGTGATCAAAGCAGCACTTGGACAAGGCTCTCTGGCACTTAGGGTGATTCTTGGGGTATCCTGTGCAGGGACAGCAGTTGGATTTACTGATCCTGATGAGTCCCTCCCAAGTCAGGATAGTTTATGATTTTGTGACTCTTGTTCAGCTTCTGAACAGGACAATGTTTAGGAACAGGAAGGAAAATGTGAATTCTGATTTTAAACCTAAAAGTAAAATTTTAATGATGAAAGATATACCTTTGGAGGTTTTTTTTTCATTTGTTTGTTTTTTAATTCAGTTTGCCCATTTCTTAAGAAAAGATAACTATTTTTTGAAATATTAACTCCATTTGTGATACTTTCTCTCCTAGTTTTCCCCTCCTATGCTCTCTGTAACTGTTCTGTCTGCCTCAATGGTAATAAAGATAAAAGAAGCAAATACAGGAATGCAAGATAACAACTCTCAGTTTCACATTTGGAAACAGAAATAGTAAATTTAATTTTGGACGGTGATGAAACAAATTATGTTAGAGATTCTTTGTTTTCAAATAATATCTCTAGTGACTTAATGAAGCAGAACATCGAGGCACAGCAGGTTCAATAAATTTTACACCATAAATTGAAAAAATGCCAAATAGTAGCATGATGAGGTGACCTCAAGTATTTCTAAACAATACAGGAGCTTCCATTAAGTTCATGGCTATTCTAAGCTTTTGATGACAGAAACTGGATCAAAAGTGAACTAAATCCTTAACTTTGTAAATCTATGCAAACCTACTGATACAGGTGTGACATTACACTTTGCTGCAGCAATTGTAGTGCTTCTCCAGTCTGAGATGTCATGAGTCCATTGAAAATTAAGTCACACAAGGAATAAGCCAACAGGAAGCCAGTACATTATCTTATTTGAGTTTCGTTTATTAACTTGTTTACTTGTTTGGGATTTTTTCTATCTGTTTCCATATTCTTTTAGAGATAGAGCCTCAACCCTACTATTGAACAAAAAGCAAAATGCAACATTAACCATTGCAATAAAATTACAGGCTACAGTGAAGAAATATTGCATTGCAGATAACATAAATTATAAATGCTGCTAATTCTGTGTGACATTCACTCAGTGCTATGATAGATACTGAACAACTCAACATCTGCCAGAATTAGTGTGTTCTCAACCACTTAAGAACTTTCAATTGCTCATCCAGTTCCAAATGTTTTAGATCAGTTATGCCATTTGAAATGATGCTACACAAAATGTATGCCATCACTCTAATATACCTAGTCTTTCAACAGAGCTGCTAGAACAGCAGTTCAAACTGAATATTCAGACATTGTTTCTGCACAATAGTTATAGCCTGGAAATTATTTCTGTGTAAATAATGGCCCTTGTGGCTTTTCTGAGTTTAACATCATGGGCTTGCTTGTAAGCCTCTACCTGGGCACTAAACCCAAACCCTACAATGGACTCCATTAGTGGCATCCCATACCTCAACAACAGTCACAGTTTCACTTTCCTCAGTTGCAGCCTGAACACCTCTGCTGGCTCTCACTGACATTTAAGCTGTGATGACTATTTTTAATGCTGTGGTATTTGTTTCTAATTACTTCACATCATTTTTACTCTTGCAGTACAGTAATTGTATAGTATACCTCTAAAAACCTGCTCAAATGCATTATAGTAACATATATGTGTTCTTGTTACTTTTTCTGTAGAAAGCTGAGGACTTAAAAAAAACAAACAACTTCTCAGACATCTATTAAAGTTGCAAGAATATGCTTGATAACATGTTAAAATTAGTGTGAAAAAGAGATTGACTTGCCATGCAGCTTGGCCTTTCAGTTGGTCACAAACCATTGGTGCAATTAAGACAGGTGTGTATGAGTAGTAAGCAGAGAAATCTGAAGATTTTAACATAGCCTTTTATGAACTGATTCAAAGCAGGTGAAGATACAGTTCAGCACATGAAAGCACAAACTGTGAAGTATATTTTCCATGTATTCTTGTACCTTCACTCTTCTTTGCAACATGAGCAGTCAGTTATTTGCATATGCACAGTCATTGTTTGTCTAATGATAGCTCATGCAAGGATATATATATATATAAAGAAAGCAAATATGTGGTAAAGTGGCTAAGACAGCATTAGCATGATTTTATTTTAAATAGTGAAAAATAAGAACAAAACTAAATCCAAATTCCCTCCACCCCCTTCTTCCCAGGGTCAACTTCACTCTTGACTCAACTACCTCCTCCCTCTCCCCTGAGCATTGTAGAGGGGACCAGGAATGGGAGTTATGGTCAGTTCATCACAGTTTTGTTTGTTTTTTCTCTTTTTCCAGCTTCTTCCTCTTCATACTCTTTCCCTGCTCTGGTGTGGCATTCCACCCATGGCAGACAGTCCTCAGTTAAATTCTCCACCAGGAGTCTTTTCCACAAACTGCAGTTCTAGAACTACAGCAGCAGAGGCTCTTTCCATGGGGTAAAATCCTTCAGGAACAGACTGGCCCAGTTTGTGTCCCCAGAGGATTCCCAGGTCCTGTAAGGAAACATGCTCTGGTTCCTCTATGAGGTCACAGTGTCCTTTGGGCATGGGCACCTGCTCCAAGGTGTGGTCCTCCACATGCTGCAGCCTCCATCTGCTCTACCATGAACCTCCATGGGTAGCAGGTGGACAGCCTGCCTCACCATGGTCTGCACCATGGGCTGCAGGGGAATATCTGTTCCAGCTCCTGTGGCATCTCTTCCCCATCCTTCTTTCCTGACCTTGGTGTCTGCAGGGCACCAAATTTCTCACTGCTCTCTCCTGCTTTTTATCCTCTCTAAATATATTAACACAGAGGCACTATTGACACTATTGATGGACTCATCTTTTGCCAGAAGTAGAGCTGTCTTGGAGCCAGATGGAACTTAGTCTTGTCTGACATAGGGTCAGCTTCTGATGTCTTCCCACAAAAGCCACTTTTATAGTCTCTACACTAACGAAAACCTTGCCATGGTAATACAGGATTAATAAAAATAATTTCCTACAACGAAGTGAAAATAACATCACAAAAACACCAACAAAGATGGACAAGTTATGCACATTTCATCCCTTGCCTGTTCATCATAATCAAAATGGAAAAAAGTCGCTACAACTATTCTGCTCTCTGGAAACACTCAATCCAAATTTTGCCTGTTACCTCTCTCAATTATTGTCCTTGTCTCAAATTTTCAAGTGCCCCACCTAGGTCAAGGACTGTGGTGGGCTGACCTTGAATGGCCATCAGGTGCCCAAGAAGCCATTTTGTGACTCCCCTCCTGAGCAGGACAAGGAAAGAAAATAAAATGGTAAACTATTTGAACAAAATAGTCTGTTTAATGATGAAGAGCACAGGTCACACGGGGAAGTAAAGTAAAACGAAAAAAATATTCTCTGCTTCCCAACAGCAGGTGATGTCCATTTACTTTATGAGAAGCAAGGCATCAATATTTGTAGCAGTTGCTTCTGAATATGAACACATTATTAACCAATATCTTCCTCCTCCTTTCTCTTAGCTTTTGTTGCTGAAAACAACATAATATGACATGGAATGACCTTTTGATCAGTTTGGGCCATTAATCCGGGCTATATCTCCTCACAGGCTTTAGCTCACATCCAGCCCACTGGCTTTTGGAGCAGAGGTGAGGAGTGGTAGGAGAGACTGATGTTGTATGAGCACTGCTCAGGGATAACCAAACCAGAGGTGTGATATAAATACCATGCTGGCTACAAAGCACATCACTATAAGCATTGCTGTGGAAAAAAATTCCATCCCATTGCAGTCACACCTTATACACCAGCATTCAGGTTATAGTGAAGAGAAATTTTTATTTAAACTGTTGTCTTCCTATTTAGATGATGCATTATTGTGAAAAGAAGTTGAAGCTGGGCTGAAAGAAGACAAGAAGAAGATTAGCTGTTCACTTACTATTGTGGCATTTGAAAAGAATGGAATCCTCTGCATTTCTAGGAATCCTTATATATTTTATTGTATAGGAAATTGAAAAAATACACATAAAATATAAAGTAAAACCATCAGAGATTTTTGTAGGCCTTGTGACAAGAATGGTTAGATACACCTTTACCAAGTTTCCAAAAGAATAAAAGAACCCCAGAGAAAAGACTTAATAACTTAAATACTTGTTAAAATTATTTAAAATGTTTAAATTTTGTGAGGGGGTATATTTTTATGAAATTTAACATTAAAATATTCTGCTACCATGTTTATATTTCTAGTACAAAGCCACTTGCAATTAGAACAGAAAGTTAATAGCATGCATTAATGAAATCACAAGCTTTGATTTCTTTCTCTAGCAGACACACTTTTCATTTTAGTCTGGTACATCTCAGTGGTAGTTCTAATATTGCAATCAAGCTCTGTAATGAGCCTTCTTGAGTAAAGGGAATCAGTGACAGGCCCTTTCTCTGATTAATATTTGAAATACTGATTAGGTATGAGGTATTGGATTTTTAAAAGCACCTACAAGTATTATAGACATACCTAGCCACTTGTATGGTAATAATCTAATCATTAATTCATTTCGTCTTCCTACTAATATTGCATGTTTGTTTCCTACCTCCTGCTCTTCGAATTTTGAACAGTCTGTACAGAGATCCTCCAAATACATGCTGCAGTTTTCTTTCAGAGTCTTTACCACCTCCAAAGACATCAACTGGTCAGAAGAGATTTCTGCATCATCTTTTTTTTTTCAATTTATTATTTCCAGAAATGTATCTTGTCATACTAAGTGTCTTTCATTTCTGAAAGTTTCTCTTCTTCCACTATCTATGCAGTGTCCATGTAGTAACTGAGCCCCTTCTTCATCAAGCTGTTTGATATGATAATCATGTCTTCATAGAGCAAAAAATTGGCATTAGACTTTCCTGGAATCATGGAAGAAGTATGAATCAGTAACCTTATTTATCCCTTAATTATAAATATTGGGCTACTCATGTCTCCTTCCTGTCTACCTTCAATTATCTTTCTGCACAAATTTGCATGACCATTTTGCAATTTATTTCTTGGTTCCTGTTGATTTATCATTATTATTCTCTTTGTAATAGTCATAGGATCCACAGCAGTATGCTGTAGATTTTAGCTGTATGGTAACACAGTGCTGTATGTAAAAGAATTTGTCATTACTAGTTTTATGAGGAACATTACTAGGTATGTGGTGCAGGCCTGACTGCAGATTCATACGCAAATATCATGCAAACTATCATCTCTTATTCTCTTTTATTCTTTATGTTCTCCAAATTTTATCTTTAAATTCAATAACAGTGCTTCAAATAAAGATGCAGTATCATTCAGGACTTTTTCTCCCTACTCTAGTAAGTAATTCTTTCTGACTTATGAGTTTGTATTATTTTTCTACCCTGGCTAATATTTTCACTATCTCTCAATTTAGAATCAAATGAACAAAGACCTCTTTATTTTCCTGAAAATCACAATGCTAAATAATCTTAAATAAAATACATATTCCTTTACTATCCCAACAGACAAATCTTTTAGTTAAATACATTTACATTTTCTTTACAACCATTTCATTTTTGAGTTCTTTTGACAGCACAATATGCAAATAAATTTCATATCCTTTTTTGAAACCTGCATTCTGCAATTCCATAATTATATTCAAAATGGTACACAGTATTTGATATTATGCTTAATTTTTAAAAATAATATAAAATAAATGAATATAAATATATATATATCTAAAACTAGAGGGATTTACCATATCATAGCATCAAGCAAAGCAAGGCATTTCCATTCAGGTTGAATGGAAATGTGAAGAAAATTCTTCCTTTTTCAGATTTGATATCTTTTATATCCTCTTATTAAAATAATTGATCAAAATAGTCTATATCACATAATCTGAATCATAGGCAATACTAATTTTACAGCAATGAACTTTCAAGTCTAATTCAAAATGTCCAGGTCATATAGATTTTTGTTCAAATGTTGTTTTATCGTAGCTTTATATATATACATATATATTTTCTAATTTACATTCTTAGGATGAAAAGACATTAGTAAATCTTCCTGTCCGTTTGAACAATGCTAAAGAACAGTTTCACCATTAATTTTATCTACCTATGACTTCTAAAGCAAACAAATAGTTAATGCTTTTGACAGTAATATTGAGTGTTTCTTTTCAGAAACCATTTAAGTGAAAAACTAAACTTTATTTTTTGTTTGTTAATATCTGCTTTAATCTTTTCAGTTCAGAAGCTGTAGTAAATTCAGTAATGTCTTTCAAATACAAAAAAAAAGGATATAAAAATATAATTAATTACAGTATTTATAATTTCTCATGACATTGAGGCAGTGAACTGCTCATTGTCAAACAGCAGACAGTAACATGAGAAATTCCTGAGGCAAATGTTCCTTGAAGGTAGCCTAAGGCTCTGCTCTAACTATATGCCTGAGTAGCAGAAAATACTGCATTGGTTTTTCAGCACTAATATACTTCCCATTTTCATATTGTGTAACAGAAGGAAACATGTTTTTACAGTAAGAGGCCTTCCCAAATAATTTCAAATCATTGCACATTACTTTATAGCTCAAAATCATCTATGGTGAAGTATAGTGCTGAAATACAACAAATTAAACTCGAATGAAACATAGCATGACAAATGCTATCTAGTTTCATGTTTGTAACACAGGCCAGGCTTCCATGTGCTGAACTTACCAGTAGTTTATGTCTTTTCTTTGAACTACAGGAGGTGAACATCTAAGTACTATTTGTGAAGTAAAAACAGTGACCTGATTTAATTCTCTCCTTTCGTGGGAAACAGATTAAAACAAAGAAAGCTTAAATGTTGCTATAAAGAAAGATCAACTCAAAGTTTAATTTCCCTAAAAATCATTGCAATTTTTGAGAGGGTACCTGCCAATCTATAAATGTTCCTTGAAAACTGATACTGAATCCACTACCACGTGAATAAAAACCACCAGAGGACTATCAGGAAGCATTTTACCTCGAGGAGCACGGGATTTGCAGATTGGCTTAAGATTTCTGAATGATTTGATAATAAGAATGGTCCTAGATTAGCTCACATATTTAGTAATGACAAGGAGAGTGTGATAACTATAAAGAATAAGAACAGGCTGACCCTAAAAAGATTCACTGTTTTGCGTTAGAGACCCTTTTCTCCCTGACATTTTTTCCAACAAAGAAAGTATGCAGATCATGGATGAAGTGGGTCATAAAGGCTTATGGTAATTTTAGATGACACTGTGTTTGGAAACCCCTGTCTGACTGCCCAGGAGCCACTAGCAGTCACTCCCACCACCAGAGACTTTCACTGCTGGGACCAAGGCCCCTTTGCTGTGGGCGGATCCAGAGCTGACAGGTGCCCTGCTTGACTCCCCACATATCCCACACTCAGACAGTCACTCCAGGTTTCCTTGCTGGCTTGGCCCCAGGTTTCTCATAGTAGAGGCTCAGATACCTTGTTCCATAAGGTAATTTAGTCACAGCACAGTAAAACAGAAACAGCTTGAGCTGGTGCCCTCTAGAGGGGACCTTGAAAAAAGGAATTTCTGGGCTTTTATACCCTCACATTTTGCGTGTGTTAAAATTTGGTATCTTCCAAGTGAGTCCTCAGCTCCTGCTGGGCCTCTGGGTGTCGAGTCACCTGACTGGTGCCAGAGGTTCCCATGCTCTTTGTTCTTCAAAGTGTTGGCTACAACTCACGGCATCCTGTCTCAGGCTCCAGCACCCAGAGCTCAATCTGCAGCTCCCTCCTCAGCTGCACACTGAGCTATTGGCACTAAATTTATTGCTCAGCAATTGCAAAAGCCCCTCGGTTGAATAATTCTGAAACAACATTACCAAAGGCAGAAGAGACCACTGAGGCCCAGATATTTCAAAGTAAAAACACTTGTAACTAACATTTAGTGATATTACCTCACTACTGTGAGAGGGTAAAGAGGGAAAGGCACTGTCTTCATCACTGTCAGAAAGAGACCAGTTTACTTTGGAACAAAACAAGGGGTTTGTCCGTTGTACAATCAAGGAGTCCTTTCAAATTCAAGATTAGTTATTTCTGATTAAACATTGAATTTCCTTCCAAGGTAATGAAAATATGTATTTTTTGTTAGGTTTTTATAGGGAGAAATTGTGAAATTATTTAGTAGAACCCAATAGACTGTCTCAGAAACGAGTAATGAATGAAAGTGAATGACATAAGCAAGACATGGCAGAAAGTAGCGACAGTAATGTGAAAAATCATGCCACTGTAGCTCCAAACTTGTTCCATATTTCTAAACAGTAAAAGGACAGAGACTAGGTTGGCCAGAATACTAGTCTAGCCAGATTCAGAGAAAAACATATATCATTATTTAATCCCAGAGGATTTTTTTTTCCTTTTTCTCCATCTTGTGCTGTAATTCTGGAAAATTACCTACTCACAGTACTTCAAGAGGAAAGCAAGAGGCTGAGCCCAGAGCCCCTTGCTTTTCTGGGACAGGGCACTTCTATGACAAGCATACAACCTTCATCTCTTATTAAACAAGTAAAATAGCAAGGCTGGCTGTGTTAACGTGGACAAGGCACAGCTATAAACTATCCAGTGTTAAGGAATAAATCTATTTTTTTGAAATTTACATTTGGTCTCTTGACTTTAGTCCACTTTAGGTTTCCTACTGTCTGTTACTTTGGGGCTATTGATTTAATGGTTTGATATAGTAGCATGATCTCTGTATTCCTACAGTTTACATAGTTGGTGGAACTTTCCAGTTCCCCAGAGTACTATCAATAATATTGCAACATTTTCAGCACATTTTATCAGCATTCTTAGAACAAAACATCTGACTTGGCAATATATCTCTTCCCTGCACATGGATGTTGATATTGACTATGCCACCATCTGAAGCTACTTTGAATAGTCTAAGTTTTCCCTCATCTAAACAATTTCCCTTTTGAAAAAGAAAAGAACAAGAAACAAGTAAGATGATAACACTTTTTCTGTGCTTCATGGCTTTGAAACTGACACACCAGAAGGGTTTTTAAAATTCACAGTAATTAGAACTTTTCATTCAAAGTACAGGCCAGTGAGAACTGAATCAAAACCCAGTTTAACATCTGGGGGAAAAAAGACCCAAAAAACAAACACCAAAAAAAAACACACATAAAAAGAAGCATCAGTCACCAATTGGAAAAAGCACTTCAAAACAATGAAATATTCAGTTACAAGAAATTTCCAGTCTCTCAGCTGAGAGGAAGGAGCTTGCATGAACTGCTCTATTAAGAAAAGAAGAGAAAGTGTTGCAGTTCAGAAGGGAAAATTCTTGTCACATATAAATAGATTCCTTGTAAATTGGGGAAATTACAAGGCAAATTTTTCAGGGGAGGCTAGTTATCAAAACTTTAAAAACCTGATTTTTGCTTGTATTAGGTGTTATTGCTTGACAATTTAACTAAAATTAAACACTAATTTTGTGGAAGTGTTTATCTTTCCCCATTATTATTAATGGAATTTAAAGATTTAGCTTAGGTATGTCACAGAAATGCAGATATTCAGAGTGAGCCTGCCATCTCATATGTATGAAAAATAGAATCTAATTCAAATCTATAGAAATAAGTATGTATTTATGTCTATGTTTATATTTGTGTGTAAATGTATATATACACATATAAAATGTTAGGAGAATTACTTGAATGATTCACAAACTAGAAAAGAAAATACTAAAAATATAGTCAAAGTTCAATAAGCTTTGGACAGTATGAACTGGGATAGGGAAAAAGCAAGCA
>VWZD01006782.1:23820-38483 GCA_013396695.1 Sakesphorus luctuosus | reverse complement strand
AATAAAAGAAAATAAATTCCACCAGACAAATATTCCCAAATCTGCTAATGCAAATATTGAAGGACATTGAAGGAGTTGAGAGTAAGTCAAAAGCTTTGAAATCTACTAAGTGGAAAATGTAAAACAATGAAAGCAGAACGAATAATATTTTTTAATATTTTATAAATAAGATTTTATAAATTAGATATATTCATTGTGACAAGCATGTTTTTCCATTTCTGTTCTGTTAAGTTCCCACATAATTTAAAATAATACTAAAATGATCACATCTACTTACGTGACAGGATCTGTTAACATTGTTTTGCTGAGCCTGAGGGGTATCTGGATGCCTGTCTCATGTTCTCAGAATTGAGATTTGGCAGTAGTTCAGTCCAGTCATAAATATAATGTCACCTACCTTAAGGTTATTTCTATTTGTGCTTTTGCTCACAGCCTTTAGGCTCATTCTGGCAGCAAGAGATCTTTGACTAACCCCATTTTACGAGGGAATCTTCTCTGGGCATAAACCCAAAATATACACCATTATAGTAGCTCTATAGGGAATCCTCAGGAACTTAATGAATCAGCTTTATGACTTCTTTGCACTCAACCATTACAAATTTGCTGTGGAGTATCAGTGAATCTGATTCAAGAATTAATGTTATTGACTGGTTTATTGTGATTATTGTAGAGTTAACCTTTAATCCAGAATTAAAGAAAGGGATTTTTTAACTCGAATCAGATGCAAACATGCAAATTTAAATTAAGATCTACAAACACTCATTCAAACCGTAAAACAAAATTATGTGGAACTTGTATGAAACTTCTGTGGTTATAGGCATTAAAATAATCTTTTTTTAGGGGTTCATGCTACTACCTTCGTATTAGAAACAGAATTTTTAAATGTTGTGAGTGTTATTACCTCCTGCTAACTCCAGTAAGAAATGAAGGTAGTACATCACAAATATGAGACTTTTGCTATTCTGTAATGTTATTTAAATTGTTGATGCAGTTGAAAATATTTTTTAAAGTTATAAAACTTTTAACTAGTTCATTCATGGAATTTAGCTTTGAATGCAGAAAACTGTTGTAGTTTACTCCATCAGAAATATTTTTTCTACTCTAACCTACATTAATTAGATTACTATTTCCTTCAATTTCCTATTTTAGCAACAAAAAAGATTTTTTAAAAAAGGCTAATGCCTTTACTTACTAAGTCCGAAATTTCCTTAACATTTGTACTCAAAGAGAATATTTTTGAAAGTGTATTGTATTAGCTGTTTATTAGTTTTCCTGACAGCTTAGAAACAGGGCCTCCTAACGTGGTGTCAATATAAAGTGAACTTCTTCCGCAGCAAGTGATTCTTATTTGGAAGACATATCATATTATGATAAATGACACCCATAGTATTACAGATAGACATTTCTAAAGGGGTGCATAATGTTCAAGTGTTGCTGAAAGAGATGTGGACAGCTACCACTATTTTTTTTCCAATGTAACGTCTTTTATTAGGATATATTTTGTGAGGTTTTCCCTTTTTTGGTGGAAATATGGCACTTAAAAAAAAAAAAAAGAAAAAAGGTTTCATTTGTTTTTATCTTGTTTTTAAAATTATTTCATAAGAGAATACATTCACTAAAAAGAAAACACTTTAATACAGAAAGATCATATTACTTTTGACTTTTAAACAGTTAAGAAAGCAGTTGTTTTTAAAGTAGACTTTTTAGCTTTCTGATTCTTCTTTTCAACATACTATAATATATTGCTTAATATCTTCACTCAAAAGTCAAATAGTTCATCCCTTGTAGTTCTTAGCCTTTTTAGGGGTCAAATCCCTTTTTGTATCTGAGTTAAAACCAGATTGCTAAACTACGCCATAGTATTTTGTACAAAAAGGAGACAGCTTTATGCAAGAATTTATACTAATAGTTCTGAAATAGTGAATTATAGCATGAAAACTGGGGGAAGTTAGGGGAGGAAAGAGGAGAGGAGGGGAGGCAAGGTAAGGGAAAAGGAAAAGGTCCACTGGAGCATTAATAGTCTTCCCCTTTCTACAACTAGGTTATATAGAAAGCAGAGCTATACTCTTCTATTCTTACAGGCATACAGCAGAAAACACACAGTCAGAAGCTGCAGCATGGAAAATCACAACAGGTATCAAGGCAATAATACTTAAAATAAGAGCGGCTCAGTACTGAAACAAGTTGTCCAAAGAAGATGTGTAATCTCCATTGTAAGGGTAGAAGACCATTCTGGAAGATATTACTGTGAGAAGATTATGGGTTTTCTCTTAAGAAAGCTTTCCTGCCTAGAAGCATCTTTCTCAAAGACAGTTTTTGATGTTTTCTCCTCCTGCATTCCAGGGAAGTACTTGCTGCTATGAGAAAAAGGTAAGTCTTGCAGATATGTTGAGGGCCCCCACAGAAGTGGGGGCCAGTGATGATAAAAGGCCTGAGAGGAACCCAGGGCCATTAAGATTAATGTTCTGTAAGTCTAGTTCTTGAATTTGGAAATAAATTTTCCTACAATACTTCCACTGCCTGGTATTTTGGGGGTATCTCTGTGTTATATTATTTATCATCCATCCTAAGAAATTCTTTGCATAAAGTCTTGATTTGATATCTCATGGTTAGGCCTACAACTGAACAGAAGGCTGGACTAGGTGACCTTCAGAGATCTCTTTCAACATACATTTTTCTATGGTTATGTAAACTGTCCTGTTACAGTGTACTAGGGAACATAAAAAATGGCACATTTACAAAACTGCAGCCTTCTGGGGCAGGAAAAAGTATTAAACTAATATTCCTCATTCATTAAACCTAGTATTAAAGTACTCTTGTAGTTGACATTCTGTGAAGAGTATAGAAAATTACTAACTTACTGAAAAAAGTTGCAGAACAGCTCCTTCTTATATATAATACTGTTTGCCTATGTCTACTCTCTTGAAGACATCATGTCAAATAAAATAGATTTGAAGATTTTGTTTGGCTATCTGTCAACCAGCCAAACAAGTAGACATTCAGAAGAAATTGAGTTTTTCTTCAAATTCAAGCCAATAGCATGTTTTGTGAAAACATTTTTTTTTCCCCTGAACAGAATATCTCTTCTAATTCAATGACTTTCAGTCAATCTAGTTTATATTGTCAAGCAGTAAGTTATTTGAGGGGAAGATATTTGTGGAACAGGGAAATAATAGCTCATTTAAATGAGGAAAACTTAGTAACAAGTACTCAATAATTTTATCAAGTGGTAGTCTTAGACCTTGTTTTTCCACTTTGTATCTCTCTATTATTTGTCAAAATATCTGTTATTATTTAAGTATAAATTGTATCTATCTGGAGGAGGGAGATGATTCAAGTATTAAATGTAGGATTTTGAACTTGTCTGAGCTTTTTTACTACCTTAGAGGCATCTAAATCAGCTTGAGGAATAACTGGATTTGGACATTTTTAATCGATTTAATATAGTTTTATAGAACATTTGTATTTTTCATTCTACATATTGTACATCTCAGTGAAAAATGTACCTATACATGAAGGCCCAATATGATCTGAAACACTTGCAATAAGGCAAGCAATTTGTTTGCAGAATTTTAAGGTGTCAAAGGAATTATCTCAGATATAGCCAAAAAACTCTTTTACACTGAACATACATGAGTTTGCCTCAAAGTTATAATTTCTATCTAGGGGTTGTACAAACCACTTCAGTCCTTGCATGCTCTGCTGCATCTCTCTGAAACATATTGATGTGGTTAAGAAGCACTGATGAGAATAAAAGACCAAATACCTTTGTCGTGGACCAATTATTCATCTTTTATTGCTCATTATCCAAAGCACTCCAAATTTCTCCCTGTAAGAAGTCACTGCTGAGACATAATTTCAATGGATCATGTATTGTATCATAGAATCACAAAATCATAGAATTATTTGGGTTGGAAGGGACTTTTAAAGGCCATCTAGTCTAAAGCCTCTGCAATAATCAGGGACATCCTCAATTAGATCACGTAGCTCAGAGCCCTATCCAACCTGACCTTGAATGTTTCCAGGGATGGGGCATCCACCACTTCTCTGGGCAACCTATTTCAGTGTTTCACCACTCTCATAATACAACATTTCTTCCTTAAATCTAGTCTAAATCTACTCTCTTTGAGTTTTAAACAATTATCCATCATCCTATTGTAACAGGCTCTTCTAGGAAGTCTGTCTCCATCTTTCTTGTAGGCCAACTTTAAGTATTGAAAGGCTACAATAAGGTCTCTCACTACTGATTTCAGAGTCAGATAGAAACTGAGGTGGGCTTTTTAGACCTGCCATAGGATGCCATCTGTATTTGTGATAGAGTTTTTTTGTGGAAGATTGCTTTCCAGACAGATACAAAAGAAACCTCTGTGTCCCAATTGCAATGATTTAATCTCTGCAAGCTGCAACACTACTTTGGGATAACCTGAAGCTCTTTCAAGAAAAATTTGCCAATGTGATCTGCTGTTAATAGTATCTGCCAAATTGTGGCACTGTTCTGACTTGGCCAAGAGTTTTGGTGATCCATAGAGACCTTGCTGGAGTGTGTCACAGAGGCAAACTGTTGCACATGGTTTAAATCAAATCAGGCATTAATGTAGTTTATTGATTTCTTAATGACACTCAACTGTCAAACAGTGAACCATATGTTCAAGATCAATGTCACCTATCGACTAGATACCAGATACTTAAAAAATGTCACTACACTCCTATACATTTCTAAGCATCTTTTAATAACTAATGACAAAACATTCTAATTGCCACATATATCCACAGTTTCATGTACACACACAACCTCCACAGGGCATGTGGATGCACATCCTCTCTACTGTGAGTATGGATTTCCCTTACTTAATTACACCTTTTTTGGGGAGAGATAGTAGTGCTCTTGTTCTACATTCATCCAGCTCCCTACAACCTAGGGATGCTAATGCTCATGCCTGTGAGACAGACTACAAGTCTAATGGGAAAACAAAACAAAACAAACAGTCAAAACAAACAAACAAAAAACATCTCCCAAAAAACCCTCAACAACAACAACAAAAAAAAACCACAGCAAAAACCACCAAAAAACCCTCACAGTATAAAGAGGGACAATCTAACCCAAATGCTGTGGGATTTGTTGTCCCAGAAGAGGTGAGGCTGCTGCATCTCCATGCCCCCAGATTCATTCAGTAGCAAGGCTAAACATGTAGATCCTGTAGGAATAATCACACAGGGAACACATATAAACCATATGTATACATATATACAGCATATATATATGCCATATGTTTACATATATCCACAGCCAGCCACACAGATCATGGACACACAGAGCACTCAGAAGCACAAACAGCACCAACAGGCTTATCCCACTGTCTTCTGATTGAGATAGATAAAGATACATTGGTAAGAATATTTGTTTATGCACACATACATACATACACAAACATGCATCCAGAGCTCTTTGGAACTCCCCTGGTCCCAAGAAGTGAACAGCTCATAGTCCTTCTTTTAGAGACACTCTTTCCCCCCAGAGCACTTCATCTACTCATGGAACAGTTTGGATTTTTTTTTCTTTTTCTGAGTGAACGAAGCCTCACTCCGTTATCCACACTCTCTCCTGGTGCTGGCACCATGGGTTCATTGGCCTCTGACTCCACATCCCACTCTAGTAGCTGGCACTTGATTTCTGTCTGGTCACTCCAGCCTCTGTCACCAAGGCATAAAATCCCTTTATGCACACAGTCCCAGCCCAGCTTCTGGGATGCAGATCCACACTCATTTTGGTTGTTTGCAACACAGATATGTGAGCTCTCCAGCCCATGTTCTGACTCCAGTTTCTTGCATTCAGATCCCCATACATGTGTGCACACACGCAGTGAATAGGGAGTCCCTTACATAGGAAAAGAGCTAGGCATCTAGTAAGAAGATAGAACAGACTGTGCTGATCAGTCACAGAACATGGCCAAGCAAGTGCATAGATCAGCAGCTATTTACCCATGGCCAGACTTTTATATCCTTACCACTCTGTTCTCTCATAGTTGTTCCTCCCCAAATCGACTAAATTCATCCCTTTCCCTGCCTTTGTTTCTTCCTTTGATAATGTCCTTTCCTCTGAATTCATTTGTGTTCCCATCTGTCATTGTGCACTTGTACTTCTCATGTCCTGTGGAGATGGAATTTTATGAGTTGATTGTTCTCTTGTGAGGGATATAGGAGTAACCAGGAAGACTGCGTTCCTCTATCTGCCTTTGTCTCTCTGTGCTCCTTTGTTGTTGCAGAGGTGAACTTTCATCACACAGCCTACCAAGGCTTAGATCAAGACACTGACAGGCAGGGTTCTCACACAATAATGCCTATGTGAGAACCATTTTTCTCATTTGGTATTAGATTCAGTGGGGGCTTGATTTGGCTGTGTGAACATTGTCATCTAGTGCTGCTCAAATTGTCCTCTGATCCTGCCTGTCATCCATCTAACACTCCAAAAGCATGCAAATCCTTCCTGCATCTTGTGTTGTGCCTCCCAACACCATACAGATATCTTGGATGTCTTAACTCATTGCAGTAGATTTAAGTTGCTGAGTCATACACTTTGTGCTTGTCACCATAATCATTCCATAGGCTTCTTTGCTGTACTGTATTTTTACTACAATGTGACTAAGATTCAGGACCTATGTGATTCATATGGAGCCACTGACATTTAGGCAGCTTAATCTGAAACTGAATCCCTACGCAGGTTTCTCTAGCAGTCTTTAACTGCTCTGTAGTCAACAAAAGAGAAAGGGACGGGTAATTCTGCTTTTGATTACAGGGACAAAATAACTGGATAACAATAATATATACTCATTATAACAGAGAGGATAGAGAGCTGAAAGTAAAGAGTCTGATAAGGTCTCAAGGGACAAAGGTGATATATGCACTGGTTTGTGCTGTTCCTTACCTTGTACTGTATTTCACAGGGGTGGAATTAAATGTTTTCACTCTGATAGTCTCTGTTTCTTCATTTTACTGACACTGGAAATATATAAATGAATTATGAATTATCAGCATAACTATTCTGATTAGTTTAAAATCTGCACTTATTAACTTTCAAACAAGCTGTAACATGGTTCATGATGCACTGTTTCTCTCTGTTTAGTTGAAGCAATTAATCTTATGATAAAAAAGGCAGATTCAGCAAACAAGGTTTTAACAAATCTGGCTTTTGCAGATCTGAGACCCTGAAGCACCTGCTCCCACAGCTTGTCCCAGTGTGAAAGGCTGATCAAGCACTATACTGCACTGCTCAGATTACAGAACCACCCTGCCCTCTCTTCAGATCTTTAAGAAGTTTTATACCTCTGGGGTTTCTTGACCCTATGAGGAATTCAGGACAAAGGTCTTTTAGGACTCCAGGGTCCTTCAGTCCTTGGAGACTGAACATTCCTCAGGGGACACTATTGGGTAATTTTGAGGGTGAAGAGAGTTTCAACTGCAACTACTCCATGAATGAGGATTACTAGGAAAAAAAGAATCTATGCATTTCTATCCTACTCTGCCCTCACGTAAAATATCAACCTGAGGTACAGTACCTAATGAATCAAAATATTTCTTAAAGATCTATTATTATTTCCTCAGCTTGCTAAACCAGCAATCTCAACAGATTTTTAAAGGATAAACAATGCTGTGCTGGAGCAGCAGATTTATGAATACACAGGAGAAACAGGTGCAAGGGACATAGGAGGAAAGAAAGATGCTGAGACGATATTACATGAAACTGTATTTCATGATGCATTTTAACTTAAGTCCTTGCTGAAGGATAAACCAGATTTTTGTTTCATCTTTATGGATGTTCAAGAAAACTTTCAAGTAAAGTCCATCACACTGTTTCCTATGAAATTAAATATGATACAAAACCCATAAATTCAGATATTGTGAAGAATTTCAAAAGGTATGGAGAGAAAAAGCCTTGTGATTTATCAAGCAGACTTCTTCACTTTGTTATTATTGTAGGGTTTTTTCATTCAAAAGTTTTATAAAATTTTATAAGTGTGATATTTACCACACAGATTCTCGTCTATCCTTCATTCATAACTGATGTCTCAGTATCTATAGCATAACCATAATATGTCATCTGTAAGACCTAGTATCCTCATAAGGCTTCTGCTTCAGACCCTTCACCATTTTTTTGGCCCTTCTTTGGATGCTCTCTAGCAGCTTAACGTCTTTTTATATTGTGGCGCCCAAAGCTGCAACAGAGCAGAGTAGATTGACACACCTTATTATGCCTGACTTCTGCCATTTACGCACATTTCCAGATCTCTGATACTTCATGTATCTACTTATGTAGGGTCGTCCTCTGCACTAATTAATTTAAATTAGTAGGGAATGTTAACATGGAGATTGTCACTGGAACTGTTCATTTATGTGGTGTAGTGGTTTTAGCTAGGCCTCAAATTAGCAGGCTCAGAGAATCTATGTGGATTGATAAAGACAGCTGTCACCTGACTGGGTAACCAATGAAGTATTTCATACCAGATGACGCAAACTTAAGATATGGGGCAGCAGTGGGAAGTGTTAGTTCAGTTCCATCATGGCTGAACTAGGAGGAGAACGTCTTGCAGCTCTCCTAATGTGCTAGACCCTGCTTTGGCTGCTGCTTCTTGCATTTTGTTTGAGTTCAGGAAAGTGGAAACATTTTGTTGTTACTCTTTCTGTTTCTTGCTAGGTGTCTTTTAGAGTGCTTATGAATCTAAAGGAATACACTTTGTATTAACTGGGGAGTGGGAGGTTATTTCAAGTTATACATAACTTGTGTAAGTGTGTGTGTTATATTGTAGTTTTCTCTTAATTTTCTCTTTTCTGTATAAATACATGTAGTTAGTTTCAGCATAAACCTGGTTTAGAGGGTTTTTTTTCCTCTCCCTCTTCTTTTTCTCTTGGCTGGTTGCGGGGGGAGGAACCTTTTTTCTCTGTTCTTGGGCAGTTGGCATTTTGCCAGCTCAACCCATGGCATGTGGTTAAAATAATAAAATAGCTACTCAGGTAAAACGGTCATGTGTTATTTAACACTTTCCAAAACAAATTCCAGTCTTGGTCCAAGACTTGACATAACCCATCACCTATTTCCAATGGGCAAATTACAACTACCAGCCCTAACTGGATGGGCTTGAATATTTAAAATCTGGGGCATAGGTAATTTTACACTTGTTGGACTGAGCATACAAATAAATAATTTTCTGTGAGTGTAGACATAGCCAATGTTCTGACTAAAATGACTATGATGCCTACACTGCTAAGCAGAATATTTAATATTTTTGGGGTAAAATTCTGCCTCAAGTTAACTAAAACTTAACTCTATTTATAAGTGATGGAAATAAACCCATTTCAGTTGTTCAGAGTGGGCTTTCTTCTGTACATCAGTGTTTCTCACTATGGTTGTAATAGCAATTCCAAAAATACTTAAAACTTTTAATACAAACTTTGTTACTTTGGGATCTCTACAAGCAACAGATTTATGATAAGACATAGGACAACTTTTCAAAACAAGTCTGGTTTTATTACTCAGCTGGAATGTAAAGTTTGATGGGTTGGAATTGAAAAACAAAAGATTTGATGTCCACATTGGCAATATTTTGTTCTGATGAGTATGAGGCTTTATCTGTCTCATTTCTGAGCAGCAGAGTTTTTATCACTAATATCCTATTGAGACAATTCTTCGTTCTAAATTCTGCTCATGCTGTTTTCATATGCTTCCTCAGTCAGGTATTCATTAAAACTTGATATATAGTCATTCATCTTTCATTGTACTGTTAAAGCAACTCCAATTCACTGTTAAAATTATTGTAGTCCTTTTGTGCCAAAACAGACAGGTTCATTTGCATAATGCCAGTCCTTTCTTCAAGCATGGAAATATCTCCTTAGCTATGAAAAATAATAATAAAATGGAATTTAAAAAGCAGATATAGAAAAATGAGATCTACTTAGCTGTTAATGAAAATAATGAAGAACCTCTTAATACCCTGTACACTACCAGTATCTCACTGATTTGTCATGTGCACAGCATGGTAAAATAACAACTGAAAGCCCTGTTGATTGAACATCTGCCTCTACATGTGGAAAGTAGGACTTTGCAAGATTTTTGAGGCTTTTGAATCTAGGCTTGTGCTTTAATACCTCCAAATTCCAGGGGGATAGGGAATGCCCAAAAAACTTTCTCTGTGTATCTTCATTATCTTCTCTAAACTGCCTTCTCCTCCTGCAATTTTTCCTACTGATAGAACATCTAATCTCTCATTTGGGACCTTCAGCATTAAAAGATAAGGTGGGTAGAGTCTTGAAGTGTACTGCTGTATGACTTAGAAGTTAGTACACTCAAATACTTTAGAAATTACTGTAGTAAAGTGATTTTCTTTAGGGTCTTTCCAGGACCATCCTGTAGTATGATGACTGTAGTGTTTTAAAGTCCATAAAAACACCATAATTATAATTCACAAGGATACCAAAGCTAAATTCTTTTTCCTCCTTTACTGTTTAAAACTTTCTCTTTATAAAAAAAGATTATTTTTATTCCTTAATAAATTAAATTTCAGTAATAATGTAATTTTGCAAATACCCTTCACCTAAATATGCAGTTAGGCAATTTTTAAGTAATGACTTTCATGAATACCTACCCAAAGTACATATGATATCTTTTTGTCAACCCTACTTGCTGTTGGTTTAGCCATTTATAACATCAATCGTAAAAATTAGAACATGATTTTATTTGTGAATAAGTTTGACAGTATCACAAAATGACTGAAGTTGGCAAGGCTCCTCTGCAGACCATCTGGTCCACTCCCCTTGCTCAAGCAGGGCCACTAAGAACAACTTGTCCAGGATAGTGCCTAGACGTTTTGGTTTTTTCCTATCTCCTAGGATTGAGACTCCCTGCCACTCTGTACTATTGCAGTGCTTGGTCATCCTCACAGTAAATACAAATTAAAAAAATAAATGAGTAATAATTAAGGGGGGAAAAAAGTGTTTCTTGGTATTCAGAGGAAACCTCCTGTGTTTAAGTCTGTTCCTATTACCCCTAGTTCTGTCACTGGGAACCACTGAAACAGCCTGGCTCAAACTTCTTTGCACTCTCCCTTCAACCCTAATGCCTTCAACCCTAATAATCACAGATCTCTCAGTCTTTCCTCATAGAAGAGGTCCTTTTCTGCCAAGCTTCTTTGCAGCTAGATGGCCTTCATCATGTCTTAGTGCATGGAGCTCTTCCTTCCCATATGCAGGACTTTGAACTTCTGCTTGCTCAACTTCATGATGTTCCTATCAGCCCATTTCACCAGTCTGCTCAGGTCCCTGTGGATGGAAGCATAACCCTTTGGTGTATCAGCTACTCCTCCTGGTTTGGACTGCAAATATTCTACCCTATCACCCAATCATTAATGAACAGGTTAAACAGGACTGGATTTAGTATTAGCCTCTGGAGTTAGCCACTGTTCACTGGTCTCCAAATAGATTTTGTGCTGTTGCTTTTGACCTTTTCAGAAGCATTCAGATAGTTTTCAATCCAGCTCACTCTTTTCACTGTTTGTTTACTGTGCACTTTGACATTCCAGCAAAGGGTAGCTGCTGAGGTTTTAAATACATCACTTCTAGTATTAGCTTGCTTAGAAGCATTCCCAGTTCATAACATCCTGAATCAGACTAATGCTACAGTTTTGATGCATGCCCTGTTTACCTGATTTTTAATATATTGATTCCAATGTATGTGAAAGCTTACTTCTCCATATCTGCTATGAAAATAATCAGCTTCATCTCAGTGCATGAATAACATCATTTTGGTCTACACATGATACCTGGAATCACAGAATCAGCTAGGTTGGAAAATACCTCTGAGATTATAAAGTCCAACCTTTGGCCTAACACCATCTTGTCAATTACACCATTGCATTAATTTCTTCATCCAGTCTCTTCTTAAATACCTCCAGTGATACTGACTCCACTGCCTCTCTGGGCAGACCATTCCAATGCCCAGACTCTTTCTCTCTCTGTAAAGAATTTCTTCTAATGTCTAACCTAAACCTCCCATGGTGCAGTTTAAGACTGTGTCCTCTTGTACTATTGCTGGTTGCCTGGGAGAAGAGATCGATACCCACCTGGCTACAGCCTCTTTTCAGGTAGTTGTAGAGAGCGACAAGGTCTCCTGTGAACCTCCTCTTCCTTCTCTTCTCCAGGCTGAACAATACCAGCTCCCTCAGCCACTCATTGTAGGACTTGTGCTCCAGTCTCTTTGCCAGCCTGATTGCCCTTCTTTGGACATGCTCCAGCACCTCAATGCCCTTTCTGAACTGAGGAGCCCTGACTGAATGCAGTATTCAAGATGTGGCCTCACCATTGCTTCATACAGGGAAAGAATCACTGCCCTGGTCCTGCTGGCCACACTATTCCTGATACAGGCCAGAGTGCCATTGACCTTGGCCACCTAGGCATGCTGTTGGCTCATGTTCAGCTTTCTGTCAATCAGAATTCCCATGTCCCTTTCTATATGGCCAGTCTCCAGCCACCCTGTCCCAGCCTGTAGTTCTCCATGGGGTTGTTGTGGCCAAAGTGCAGGACCCGGTACTTGACCTTGTTGAAAACCATGCCACTGAATTCAGCCCATCTATCCAGCCTGTCCAGATCCTTCTGAAGAGTCCTCCTACCCTCCAGCAGATTGACACTTGCCTCTCAACTTGATGTCATCTGCAAATCGGCTAATGGTAGACTTGATCCCCTCCTCTAGATCATCAATAAAGATATTAAACAGGACTGGGCCCAACTCTAATCCTTGGGGCCCACCGCTAGTGACTGGCTGCCAACTGGATGCAAAACCATTCACGACAACTCTCTGGATCTGGCCATCCAGACAGTTCTTAACTCAGCCAAAAGTACACCTGTCTAAGCTATGGGCTGACAACTTTTCCAGAAGTATGCTATGGGAGATGCTGTCAAAGCAGTTCTGTGGTCTCACATATAGTCTATATATCCAAAGTGTTTTCATATCTAGAGAATGTTGATATTCTAGCAAATGCTCTGTACTGGGCAGGAAAAAGCTTGCACTGAAACTTGTCCCTAAAGACTGGGATTGAATGAGAAAGATTGCACTCATGTCTTCCATTTGGTTTCTTTATTTTAAAGTAAGATAGATAAAACATAGGGAGTAGTAGATAAAAAGCACTTCTACTAAATTACTGAAGTCATGTTAAACAATTGCTCAGTAATACTACTATATACCCATAAAGGTATCATGTAATTTAAGACTATTTTTGTTTTACATTTGACAATTTCATCTAAGAGGACACTAAGGCTATTCTTCTTCTGTGAAATTAAAAAAAAAACCAAAAAAACCAACAAACAGGACCAAGGACTTCCTGTGAGAGTGATAACATGTCATATTCCAGCAAAAAGGTTGTAGTTCTGGGGAGTCCTCAACTGTAAGGGATTCCAACTCTTACATTCCCAGAAGTTACCCTGCCTTGTGCCCTAGGACTACTCAGCACATTGTATATCCAGACAAGGATGCAGAACTATCTTTCATGGCTCATTTGCACAACCATGTGGGTATAAATACAGCCGAGCAAGAAAAAATCCTAATTTGAGTATTTATGCTAAGATGGCACAAATAAGATCAAAAACATGTGCATGTTCACAGACACACAAGAGAGCATAAAGGGTGTAAGTGAAAACAGAAATTAATTCAAAGTTATAAAGATAAAAATAGTTTTGCATTCCAAACAGTGACCTGCTTTCCTAGTCTTCACTGTGAAATCAGTAAGGAACATCAAAGTATAGATTTACAACAGAGGAATGTGATGCTTGCATTACATAAAAATCAAAACCACACTTTTATTACATCCACAGCATTGTCTTTAGTCTTCCCTAATTACAGAGAATATGATTCCTGGAACTATGTTTGCTTAGACAGGTTTTCAAAAACGGCCCTTCTTTCATCATAGTAGGAAATTTAACTGTTTACTTTAAAGAGAACTATTTTAATTTCTGCACTTTTGTAAAGGATCTAGATTTTGGAATTATGTACACTGTATCTGAGTCCTGGTAAATGAGAAAGTCTGTAAATAATTTGAACAAGCTTTAACCACACAGAAATCAGGGAGACAGACAGAGCATACATTATAGAAAGACATGAAAGTAACACTCCCTAAAATTTTTCCCCCTCATAAAAAAAATGCAAGTGCACAGGGCAATCAGTGTATATGTAAATTCTGTACTAAAATATTCAGTTTAATCAGTAAAATAGGCACAAACTCAACAGTTAGAGTGTGCAGCTGAATCTGTGATAAATATCAAGGCATTAAGCATGAGTCATAAAGGAAGAAAATGCAGTGTATCAAAATATTTCTGACTAGTATGTATTAGCTTCAGCCAATTATGTAAATAGCAATATGACCTGAAAAGTGAATAGTCATTTGAATGAGTTGGAGTTGACAAGGAAAATACAGTTTGATCACATTTTGAAACTTAATTTTCAGGATGGTTATGAGGTGCTGTCCTTCAGAATGACATTGACTAAAGCCTGTATTTTGAGATTCTTCCCCAGTGGAGGAAATTAGGCTCAGGACTCAGACTCTTAATATAAATTCAGAGATCTTCACTAACTGGTTATTGAGAGTCTCCTGTCTTATTTTCTATTCCCTCCACTTGTCCCTCTGCAC
>VWZD01006782.1:13127-23790 GCA_013396695.1 Sakesphorus luctuosus | reverse complement strand
CCTCCCCCCCCAGTCACCCCAGCTGTGTTTCTTTAAAAAGTAACTCAAGTTTCTTTGTGTGTTTCTATGGAATTAAAGAGTTAAAAATATTGCTTTATCTTATTTTAATATATAGAATGATAGAATGGCTAGAGTTCGAAGGGACCATAAGGATCATCTAGTTCCAATCTCCTTGCCATGGACAGGGATGCCACTCACTAGACCAGATTTCTTAAAGTCCCATCCAACCTGGCCTTGAACACTTCCAGGGATGGGGAAGCACTTCTGGGACAAGTGGTTTCAAGATACCCAGAAAAACCTCAACTAAAATGTTTCTAGAATTAACCTCATGTTAACAAAATTATATCAATATTTATTTTTTTAAACTGGAGGTCAAGGAGAGTACCTTGAACTCACTAAGGTGTACCATAAACCAACCTTCACTTCTATCACAAGACTCTAGAACTGAAATACTATAGGAATGAATGTGGTGGTTTTAGCTAAGCCTCAAATTGACAGGCTTGGAGAATCTACATAGATTAGGAGAGACAACTATCACCTGAGTGGGTAACTAAGGAGATACTTCATGCCAGATGACGCAAACCTAAGATATGAGTGCAAGAGTAGGAGGTGTTAGTCCAGTTCCATCATGGCTGAAATACAGGCAAGACACGCAGCTACTGTCTTGCTGGAGTAGGTCCTGCTCCTGCTGCTGCTACTTGCATTTTGTTTGAATTCAGGGAAGTAGAAACATTTTGTTGTTATACTTTCTGTTTCTTGCTAAGTGTCTTTTAGAGTGCTTATGGATCTAAAGTAATAGACTTTGTATTAACTGGGGAGTAGGAAGTTATTTCTCATTATTTCTAACTTGTGTGCGTGTGTTATATTGTAGTATTACTTTTCTCTTTTCTGTATAAATATACTTAGTTTAAGTATAAACCTAGTTTGAGAGGGTTTTTTCCCTTTCCTCCCTTTTCTCGGTGAGGGCAGGAAGGCTCTAACCATCTGTATTGAGCAGCTGGCATTTTGCCAGCTCAACCCAAGACAATGAAGTGCATCATCAAATAATTTAATTTCACCAAAAATCCATTAAAGTGAATTTAATTTTATTAATTACAATTATCATAAGATATACTAGCTTTGAAATTCAATATTCTTACTTTTTAGAAACATAAGTAATATTTCTAATGTTCAAGACCAACTAACATCAATAACATCTTCATGCAATTTGTCTCTCAAAGATGCATTGTGGGGTGATAGCCCTCATAAACTCTTGATGAGTTGAGGGAAAAACCTCAGCCCCCCTGAAGGGATGCTCCCAGAACCATTGTCAGAGGACAAAGATATCCCAGTGGCTTTCCAAAAGTGCTAAAGCCAGACTGATAAGATTAACAAAGAGTGGAGTGTTGTGGAGATGATATGGCCCTCCTTTGCCACATCTGGGAACACAGGGAGTTCTTCAGGCCTATGCTGTCTACCATCCAAAAACCAATTATTGACTAAAGCCACTCAAACCATCTAAGGAAAAAATATGTATAAAAGTGATTACGCATGAGCAAAACTGGGGGAGAAATGCCAGCTCTCTGCAGGGGTAGCTGAGAGGAGCTGCCCTGTCTCCTTCCACCTCTTTGGACAATGTAGGGGTGAGAAACTATGTACTCTCTATACTTCTATATTTTACGCTTTACTCTTTTACAGTGGTCCCATGGTGTAATGGAGGGCACTCCGGTCTCTGAATCCCAAGGCTGCGAGTTCGAGTCTCAGTAGGGACCGTCCCTGGCAGTTAAATACCTCCCTGCCATCCCATCCTGTCAGATCTCGGATGCGAAGCAGGGTCAGCCCCAGTTAGTACTGGGTGCTGTAGACAGTCCCAAGGACTTCACTGTCACTGTCTAAGCTTGCTCGGCCATGGCAAATGAACCTTAGGACTTAAATGGTGGGGCCAGTTCTGTGCACTCTGTGCCTCACCTAAAAAATCCACTGCACAGACTGGAAGGGCACACCCACTTGGGGAGAGCCCTTCCCAAATCTTCGTTTGCAAAGGTTGGCCATTATTACTCTTTTACAATGCTTATTACTTTATATGTTCTATCTTATACTATGCCTGTTACGTTATACCTTGTAAAGTACCTTACACCCTTATAATATGCTTTCACTTTTACTTCACAGCTGCTTTGAGGCTAATTTCTCTGGGATATACCTTTACTTTACAGGCACCTTATTTACTAACTGTGTTTTCCTACTTTAATACTAATAATTATAACTTGCCTTACACTTCGTAACTTACTAGGTATATATCTTACTGTATATTAGTTGTTGTGTTCCTTTAAGGTGTGTAGTTGTATTTTTAACTTGTGTGTTAATGGGAAACAGCTATACTCTTTCCTTCTGCTTTGTTACAGAGAAGATTGCGTGCAATTCATTTTGTTTCTCTGTGTTACTAAGGGGGGTTTCAGATTTGTATTTTAGGTTGTTGTGTTTCTGGTTAGTAGTTTTCTGTTGTTAGTTAAGTCTGTTGTGGGGCATCTGTTCTGAAGTTTAAATTTGGTGTGCTTGTCTGTAGAATGTGTTTTGTGCTGGTTTGCATTGGGGTTTTTTGTCATCAGTTAAATAGAATCATGCAGCTAAACGCTATCACCAGCAATGCAAAACCCATAACTGTCACATACCTGTATCAATAAAAGTTATTTTGGAAGCTGCTGCAAAGAAATTTATTTTCTTGTTATTAAGTGTGGTCCTCGCAGCAGAGTCGAAGATCCTTCCTGCCTGTATGCTGCCCAGTGTCAGGCAGGCAGTGCTGGCTTCTTAAGACTTCGATGTTCCGGGATGCATATAGCTAATATCTTCATAGAGATAGTTCTCCCTGGCTAAAGTGTGGTCCTTACAGGAAGGTCAAAAAATTTTCCAGCCTGTGTTCTGTCCAGTGTCAGGCATTGCTGAGTTCATAAAGCTTGGATTGTTCTGAGGATGCTTATAGCTAATAACTTTATATTAATACAGGTGGAACAAGAAATCTTTACATTTCTGCTTCTCCTTTTCATGTGACATGCATATAGAATGAATATATGTTATTAAGCTATTTGATTTATAATTCTTTTTCAGTATCTACTTTTTGTGTTTTTTCATGAAAAAATTATACAAACAATTGTTAAGGTTATTACCAAAATGTATCTACCTTCACTAATTTCCAAAATGTTTATTGCGGGGTCGTAGGAATAAACTCTCTCTAAAAGGAAGAAGAAAAACAACAGAAAAGCCTTTCAGAGATTTAAAATCCTTAAAAATAAGTACTAAATATGAGCATAAGCCTGAAGATTAAGAATTAATCAATACATCTGAGATCTGATAGAAGAGCTGAGCAATCAAGGCAAGGCAAGCCCTGATGATTACACAGAAAAGAGGAAAACTTGATTTTTATTGTCTTATTCTAACTAATAATATTCCCTCTACTAAGATATTTTCAAAGAAAATATTGCATCTACATAGAATGGTGATGCACATCAAATCAGTTTCTGAAAGGCTGCTACACCTCTAGTACCATACTGATGTTTAATAACATTCAGTCTGGGGAACTGAACTGGGAGTTCAAGAAAATTGTTATTCAGTTGCACTTTAGACATACAAGGTGAGGTTGATGCACAAGTGTAATAATTTACTCATTTACAAGTTGATCTTTCTTTGGAGATAAATAAATTTTTCCTGAGAAAGATGAATCTAATTCTCATAGAAGCATGTATTAAGTATCAAATTAAACTCATTCTGATCTCAAATGCATACTCATACAGGTTTAAACTGAGGTGCTCATATTTTTTGATCCCATTATTACAATCCTAAGCATTCACCTCCCCTGAGAAAATAGAGTGAAAGTCTTACAACAGCTTCTGAAAAAGACTATGGAGTCACACTGAGTTATTGAATTGCTGGATTTTACAAATGAAGTACCATGCTTCTACAGCAAACATAGGTTGAAAGAATGTGTGATGATGCAAAGCATAATAGGACAGATATAAATCAGCTGGTGAAACAAACCAATTAAGCACTGTAGAAAACTCATGAGCATTTAACTGTATATATCAGTGATCACAACTAGCTATGTAGAAGGCACAACACTGATGTCAAGTGAAATTGTCAACCCTATTGCATCATATAGAGTTGACCTGTTCCCAGTCTCTTTTCCTCTCCAATGAAAATAAATTTCAGATTAGAAGGTAATTCCTTTGCTTGCAAAAGAGAGAGAAATCCTAGAAATACTTTGTCTGAGAATGCGCCAGGTAATAAGTTGCTGCTGAAATGAATGAACTTACTACAATGGTACTGTATTTCAGTGAACATTCCTAATCCTAAGGAAGAAGGGATTTGAATTTATTTCAACAGTCCGCTTTTAGTAAAGTTTTCAGGTTGATTATAAGCTTTGGAATTTTGTCACACATACACATACAGAGACACAGACAGATATATATATATATATATATATATATACCCACACCCCAATGTGTGTATAAACTGGATGTTAAAAACAGAAAATGTTTGGGCTGCAAAAATGTGAGGTAAATAAATGTGGCTGATACATTTGATGGGATGTTTTTGAGGGCAAACATAAGATAGCCATATGCACCCGTTTCTTCAGCAACTACTTAACAGTAAGTGCTGCAGTACTTAGCTGATGCTACCAAATCCTTCTTTGTGGAGGAGTCTAAACACTATGCATACACAAAGTAACAGGACTTCTAGTTATGTCTGGGTGAAAGCAGGGCAGGCTTTTATAGCCTGTGGGGGATTACGTAGACCTTGTAGTGCATTCCCACATAGAAACGCCAGAAAAGGGGCTGAGCTGAGCAACATCTTTTTATGTCAAAGGCTTGGGAAAACCATGTCACTGAACAGACTAGATAATTGTCATGCATCTTATTCCCAGAGCAGTTATCCAAGGCTAAATCTGCATTATTAAGCATTTACTCTTAAACGTCTAGACAATTTATGCCAGATAACAGAGAATCCATAGCACAGCAAATAATTAAACTAAGATTATCTGGTCAGCAAATTATAGACTAGGATACTCTGCCTTTTGCTGACTTAAAATGAATAAAGGACATTCGCTTTGTTAGTTCTGGTTGCTCTTAAAAAAACTTATGAAATACATGCATTTCTAATGGTTGCTTAGTTTTGGAATAGAATTTTCCTGTGCCACAAACAAGTGTCTTTCATTTCTACTTGATAAGGTTGATCAAAATGCATGCAATTACTTTTTTTCCCCTAAAGGCAAAGCAGTCATCATAAGATGTGCAATATATTTTCATCTCTTGTATCGCATTAGAAAATTAACAGAAAGAAAATGTGAAAGGTTAGTCATTCTAGGCATACATAGCCCATTAATTGAGTAAGTCTGCAGTAGTTTTTTATGTTGTTTATGAAAGCCTTATGAGCTTGTATGGTGCTGTGCTTTTTAGATGTCATCTACATTCATTATACCGCAGTGTCACAGAGTAGTCTAAATTAACCAAGAGCTACTTAAAGGCAAGAACAGGAATACCATTATGATTAACCCTCATTTCTTGCAAGTATAAAAGTTCAGGTGCCTAGAAGCTCCCACAGAAAAAAGGTCCAACAATTTAAGATTTAAGAATTTTTTTTATTAACTGGAACTTGAATTAATCAGCTGAGGAATTAATTAAAAATTAACCTCAATATAATGTCAAAGCAAAAGAAAGAAATATTTAAAATATTTTAAAAAAATGAAGTAGAATAAACAAATGCTTTCCATTGTGACTCACTGAGTGGGTGATTTTACTGCTATCACTCTGAGGTTTTTTCATTGTTAAATTTATGAAATTATGAATGACATCATTAACATTATGGAAGACAGTACATCCTGCTTTTAATTCATTGCCTGTTGAATGATTTTATCCAGAAATATTACACGTGCTGGAGCTCTAGGAATCATGGTTTTCATTATTATGGGATGCAGTCATGTGAGTTTTAATATTGTTTTATACCCTGTAGTCCTCAAGAAATGATATTTTAAACTCCAATTTTTAATTTGACGTTGAGAAAATTTATTCAGGCATCTGGCTTGGCTTTTGACTTTTGCTAGTAGCTTTTTTTCTTTCTAATATTTACATCCAACAAGTGAACTATGAGAAGGTCAACTCTGTGCCAACACAGAGTAAGGACATTATGTTTGTTAAAACTCATTTAACCACTGGCATTAGGACCTAAGGAAAAAGTAATCAAAAAAAAAAAAAAAAGAAAAAAAATGTTATAACGAGTTTATTAGTTGCTACGTACTTTTGATCTGTTTTCCCATGAAAATCATCACCAATTTAGTCCCTGTCAGTTTAATATTTTCTAAGACACATGTAACCATTGCACTGTTATTATTTGAGAAAACACTCCTACTGTTTTGGAGTATTCCTACTCCTAATTAAGTGCTCTAGTGATATAGCTTTGTAAATTACAGAGTCAGAACAGACTTTAAACCTCTTTGAGGTACAATCTCTGTGATCTCATGGTAATTTACCTTTATCACACACTTTGTTATTTGATTGCTTCCCTAGTCATGATAGAAAGTAAATACATAACAAGAATAATAATTACGAAAAATTTCCAACTTAACATAACTGCAACATGACTTTATACCAGAGATGTTACTAATAAGATGTGTGTTATTTTCCAGTCAAGGGGACAAAACACATTGCATATGACTGAAAAGCATGGTAAAATCTCATTACAATATCTATGTGGAGAACAGGAAGGCTTAGTGAAGTTCCATAAAATTTCAAAACTACTACATTATCTCAAACACTAAATAGGTTATTCAAGAGACCATTAGAACAACTTAAATTTCATCATATCTTTCAGCTTTCTGAAACTGAGAATATTACACAATCTAGATAAAATTTGAAATGATGGATGTATAAGAGAATTAAAAGAGCAGTAAAATAAAGTCATATTTTTAGTAAACATTACAAATGTCACTTAAAACTATATCTGTCTTATATTTAGAAAAGGGACTCTTTCTCAGTAATCACAAGGAAATAAAATTATCTTTTTATAGAAAAGTTATATAAAAGTAATAGAGAAAAAAATCAACAGCTAAGTTGGTTTTTTGGTTTTTAGTTTTTTCTTGTGAGGCATATACACATTTTATTGCCATTAAAAAAAAAAAGGCATACTTCTTAAGTGGGATTTTGTTTTTATTTGATCTAATGATGAACAAAAATAGAGAACTGATTTCTCTCAGTAATGGTGCAATTTTTCCATCTGTAAGAATGTATTTCTTCCTAGTGAGGTATCAGATGCAGTATCCCTTCATTTCTTATTTTCCCAGATCATGTCTATAAGGCAGAGATACAGGAAAAAAAAATTTACTGGGGATTAGTCCTTTAAAAAATGAATCAGATCTTTCTGATTTAAGTAACTCACTTTTGTAAAATAAAAGCTTTCTGTTTTGTCTTCCCCAACAATAAAAAAAAAAAACAGGGAAAGCATATTTTTCTCTTAAGAAAACTGCCAGGAAAATTTCTCACTATGTTCTGTTGAAACAAGTAGCTTTTTGAGCAGCATTAATAAGACGAGGTATTACTTTTTAAGGCAATTTTAGAGATGTAAACCAGAAAAGGCTAAATGAGAATTCTTCATGATTGGTCCATTCCTTTTTTATTCTCTCTCAATGACTGGACTTGTTTTCTATTCTTGTGTTGGTAAATACCAGGAAGCCTTAGAACAAAGGTCTAAAAAATGGATAGTGACTTGGACTGAAGAACTATAGCAAGGTGAGAAAGTGATTTACAACACTGGTAACCAAAAGCCATACATGACAGCTCCAGAAATTTTGAGTGGCACAATGGGCTACTTACTTTAGTTTCATGTAAGGTCTCCCTGGAGGCAGTAGAGTTAACACATTTCTTTCAGACGAACAGGCAAGTTTGTACTCAGAAACACTTTTTTTTTTATTATTATAGAGGAGTAGTTTTAAATAAGCTTCTATTGATAAAGTAGTGTAGAATGCTCTGGGATGGTTATTTCCATGTCTCCAGAAAAGTGAGAGAAAGTAAGCGTCAGACCACATGAATCCTTTTATTACCAGCAGTCAGCCTCTAGGCTTTCCCTAATTTTTCTTATCTCCTTTAATAAGTCACTGAGTATATGTTTACCACATGACAGGAGAGCCTACATTAGTTGTCACTACATTAGAAGTGAACCTTCCCAACAGTCATCTCTCAGGGAACACCTCAGTGAAAAGATGAGCAAGAGTAGTTCTCAGTAAACTGCTTTGGGTAGCCCTTGAGCAGTAGAGTGAGACCTGTTTCATGGCTGTTACATTTACTGTAATGTCTTACCTGCCTCATGGGAAAATCCTACTGGTGTAGTCATTTACCTCTGAAGGTGGCATGAGTTTCCCTTTGGCTTTAATAAAAGCATTATAGAATCAGCTGGTGGCAAGCAGGAGACACACCAAAAAGTACCTCAGGGAATTGAATTCCCAATGCCTTTCTTCTAAACAGCTTCCAGGGCTCAAACTGTCTCTTTTACAAGACACTCATACTTTTCTACTCTGCAGAACAGCATGCAATACGGACAGATGCTTGGAGCTGACTTCTTTTAAGCCCTAGACAAATACTATGAGTAAGATTACCAGGTTCTCAGAGATAGGAAGCTAAAGAGGTCATGAGCACTTACAGCTCCTGCTGACTTCAGGGGCACTTGAGGGTGCTTAGCAACTCTCAGAAAGAGCTCAGCAACTTACAGAAGAATAGAACTATGTTTTTAAAAAAGTTCCTCTATTTCTGTTTTCTTTCTTAGAATAGTATGTTATTTGTAAGATACTTATTGCCTTAATTTGATATCTACTAACTGCTTTAAATAGTAATGAGCAAAACTATTCTGCAAAGTAAACAAATAAAAGTTAGACTTTTTAGTAAATAACAGAAGGACAACTGTATGTTGGGATTTAATTATAAGAAAAAAGTTATACTTGGCAGAAGGCATCTGCAATTTATGATTCCATCATTTTATAAAGCTTCTTTTAATGGATTAAAATCACTTCTGGCAGATTTTTCCCTTATGCTGCCATAAATCACAACTAAACTCAAATCTCTACTTTAGGAAAGATAGCTGTTAGAAATGCAAACAGAAAGCTGTGAATAGGAATAAGTAAAAGTAATACCATGATTGCTTCACTTTTTAATAGACAAAGTATTTAATAAGATGCTTTATTTTGCTGTAAAACAAGTTTTCATGTCTTTGCAGCTGTTTTATGAGCACCTCAAGGAATATGAATATACTCAGATAGTCCTAAAAATATTAATATATTATATCCATGTAATCTTACAAACTATTAATCATTATCATACACTATAAGGAATGAAAAGAAAAAAAGGATTGTTTGGGGGTTTTTTTGTTGTTTTGTTTTTCCCCCTTTTTTTTTGGTGGTGGATTGGTTTATTGGTGGCTTTGTTTTACCTTTATTTAAATGTAATAAAGCTTTTGGTTAAGCCTGAGAATTTATAAATTATGTAGCTATATGTACTTTTATGAGATATAAATTGCAGCATTGTAGGAACCGGCCTCAAGAAGAAATAAAAATGAAAGCTTCTTTCATATAATTTTTCTTCTCTTTGTACATTGCGGTTTACTTTTTTCTATTAGTTTATGAGAGTCAATAGTAATACTCGAATTAAAATACACACTGTAGAGAGTTTCTACCACATGTGCTGTGGAAGTGCAAACCATCACCATAAATCTATATTCAAAATAGGAAACAACATTATGATCTTGTCGATCACCAGAACAAATATACACTAGTCCTTAAGCCTGGGGCAGAGGAAGAGAGTAGGAATTTAATCATCACAGAAATATAATTTGTATAGTGCCAGACACCATGTCTCTTATCTATAAAATAGTACTGTAATTTCAAAAACTTGAGCATTTATAGTGGGATGGTGTGAATTTAAAGACCTATTTATAGAAAGTATAGTTTACTTAAAAAAATGCAACAAAATATCAGAAAACTTTGTAAAAACAATCTATATGTACAGTAAATATAAATAATGCCTATAAAGAGCTGTAGACATGATATCATTCCATATATTCTTGTTTTGTTTTCTAGGGCTATAATGGATCATGAAATACATAAAATGTATAGCAGTTAAGCTATTTCAGTAAAGAAAACACCTCAGGGAACTATTGTGCCAGATTCTCAAATACAGCTATGATCCCATTGTGCCACTCAGCTGCTACAAATGAACCATAACCCAAGTGAAAATTGCTGGCAGAGGATTTCCTGTCTTCAGCGAATCTCTTCTGACATATATATATCATTCCCAGGCACTATAGTTTTACATCTTTGCTGTGAAAAGACATTTCTCAAGAGTAAGAAAGTTCATAGTACAGTCTTGCTATACTCTTCTTCTAGTGATATNTTTTAAAAATTAAAAATACATTTCCAAACAATTTGTGTTTGTAGCAAAACCACTACATTTACTATGCTAGTTACAGAGCGACTTAGACTTCTTTTTTGTTTGTTTTTGGTTTGTTGTTTGGGTTTTCTTTCAATATGGAGATTTTCACCAGTAGGATACCTATTTTATCTATCATACAAGGAGGATTTTTGCAATAAAACCAGGTATGGTCTGCGTAGTTTGGTATCTTTTCTTACCCTAATGGCTTTTGCTTTATCTCTCCT
>VWZD01006782.1:0-13039 GCA_013396695.1 Sakesphorus luctuosus | reverse complement strand
TTCATAGTACAGTCTTGCTATACTCTTCTTCTAGTGATATAAAAACCCTACCAAAGTTCTGAAACACCAGTAGAATTGTACCAAGGAACTCAAAACAGTTGATACTGGCTCAGACTCTTCAAGTCTTTTATCCCCCAAACTGAATCAGTCACAGGTAAAGTAGTTGTTCTGTAAGGAATTTTCCTACACATACATTTTTTTAAAAATTAAAAATACATTTCCAAACNATGTAACAAAACTGCCAGTCTATTTGTCAGTGTCAGTAGAGCTTCTTTTTAATTAATTAGAAAATGGAATTTATCTACCTCCCCCGTAAAATAAATAAATAAATAAATAAAGGAAACAAAATTTTGAATTATGCAATTCTCTCTGACATTTCAGCATGAATGGATGGAGCTGTTATTGACCCAGTAGGAAGAAATAATGTAAAAATCATGACATTTACAGTAAATATAAAATACGTAATCATTTGGGATCTAGAAATGTCCATGGTTACAGATCTTCATTAGAACCAAAAGTTTGCAAAAATAAAAAAGGAGCGTGGTTAAATTCTCAAACACAAGACAGTATGATAGAACAGATTTTCATTTATTAAATTCAAGAAAGATGAAAATGGCCATGACATTTAACATTGCTGAGCAATAACAGTTATTAAGGTAGGCCAGGATGAAGGTAATTACATTAATATGTGGTATTGTTTGGCAAAGAAAACAAGGAAATAACTATGTAGGCTTGAGTCTATTTATAATGCTCATATGTGTGTGACTGTGTGACCGCTGAAGGGCAATGAACAATTTTTAGATAAAATCTGCATTGTTATTCTCATATTGCAAGAAGGAAAAATAAAGCACAAGGAAAGACAGTAAACAGTGTAGTCACTCAGTGTGTCAGAGCTAAAAGCAAAACCTGGAACATTTCCAATCTGAGGATGGAGAAAGAGAGCACTAAAACTTCACTCATAATTTTAATTCCATAAAAACTGAGGAGCACTAGAGCCTTTTCAAGTATGAAATGGTAAAATTCAAGAAAATTACTTTGCAGAGAACTGCTCCTGATACTTTATGACGTAGGAAAATATTTAATAGTAGGCTCTGGAGGAATTAAAAAAATGATATGTCAGGATCTCAAATAAGAGAAGAGGAAATTAAAATGGAAAGGAAAAGGAGGGATGCAAAATAATAGATACAAAACCGAAGACTGTAGCACTTAACTCTGTGAACAAGCAAGTGAACCCAAAGTGTATGATATGTTGTGCTATGGAGTTAAAAGCATTATGATGCACTGATGGATGCACATGACATTATTCACCAACATACAAACAGAACTAGAAGCAACTTTTTTACACCTCAGAAGGTCTTGATGGCTTGGTGCCTTTTCATCTGTGTCATAAATTGATGAATGTTAAATGCAAATCCCCCCAGAAAGGAAGAAAACGCAAATCAAATTAATCCATAGACCTGTAAAATGAGTTTGGTTGTATTACTATTTCATGTAACGACTGCAAAATGTCTTAATTTCCAGAAAGAAATGAGAAGTTTGCCTTCAAATAGTAAATGCTGTAGAAAATAACGTAGCTACATGTGCTGGGGCAGAAAGAGAAAAAAAAAAAAGGCAACAGCTTCCAAACATTGCATGAGTTTAAAATACATTGCATGCAAAGTTAGGTTTTGTAAAATTTATTTTGAAAGAATCTGTATTTTTGAGTTCACTGAAACACTAAGATATCAAATAATCTGTAAGATAACTGTTATATATATATAATAGTTGTTTGATACTGCAGCTACAGCAAAACTTGCTTTCAAGGTGATAAACTGTATATTTAAAAAAATAAACACATGTGCCAAGTTGTATGTATTTAAAAAATGTTTAAACATTTTATAGTGATTGTTAATATACTATTTGTTTTCTTCACAAAAGAAGCTATTTCATCTCTAATTACCATTTTCCCAGACCACTTTGCTTTTAATATTCTACACAGAGATTTGAGTGAAATGTTAAGAGATCCAAAGAAAAATGGAAGTCAGTCATAACAGTATACCTTAAGTATGCTGATAACTAAAAATGCTTATGTTACTAGTCTTCTTAGACAGGAGAACTTTAGAGGGAAAACAAAAGCAAACACAAACAAAAACCCAAAGTGAGCCCCTTCTAGTGTATTCTAATATAAAATCGAATGAAGTCTCAAGGGTTAGACAGAAATAAACAAATAAAGGAAGCCAGGTTGTACATTTAGTGGAGATCATATGTGACGTCTCAATTATAGCACTCTTGTTTTCAACATTCACCCAAAGAAAAAAAAATAAATCCATGTCCAGATGACACTTTAAAAAATACTGGTCAAAAGCATATTTTGCTTGAAAGTTATCGGAACAAGATGAACTGTCTGCACTACATGCACAAGTTATTCTTTTATCCAAGCTGAAGTTACTGTATTACTTCCATCTCTTCACCTGTGCTATATATTTATTGATTCAAGAGTGTGAGGCACAGGAGTTTAACAAGTAGCTGTTTGGTAGCTATTCACTTAATCATGAGTCCCTACTTGCATCTAGACACTATATAGGTCCACTGGTTATTTACAAAACACATGTATGAAGGGGAAGCATAATTAGCTAGAGATGTTTTCTATATGTTTAATGGGGAATTTGAACTGTGCTAGTAAATCAGTTAGACCAGAGGAAAGTTTTCTTTTTACTGGAGTGTCCAGATAGTCTTACAAATGCCACTTAAACATCTCAGAATGGTTTTGAAGTTTTCTGGAAGAAAATGCTTTGTAAAATTCCTAAGTCTTGATGAAACCTTCAAAGCACTGTTCTGCAGCTTGTCTAAAATGTTAACTCAGTTTCATGACAGTTTCTTCAAAGAATCCCTCAACCTTCTGTCAAATAGAACATCACTCACTGAGGGTCACCATTGCGCTCTCTGGAGCATCGCACTTTGCAAACTGTTTTGGAGATTGAAAGCTATGCTCCTTCTAACCCAGACATCATTGGTTACGTTGCTGCATCAGAACTCCAGATAATGAGGAAACTCACTTAGCAAATTTTCAAAATACACCAATTAGATTACACAAAATGATTGTTTTTGAAACAAACCAAAAACCACCAAAAAAACCCAAACCAAACCAACCAACTAACCAACCAAAAAAAAAAAAAAACAACACCACAAGAAACATCAATGTTAGATTTTCTAGTTTAAGGCTTTTTTACAGTGCACAGACCTTAGTTTGACTTCTTGAGAGAGGGATGGTTAAATGTCTTACTAAAGTATAGATTTATGTCTAAAACCAACATGACATTATTTACTGATAAATTATGTTGTCCAAAGAAGAAATATGTCCTAAGATTTATTTATTTATTGGTAATTTACCTGCTTTAAACTAATGATTTAAAGGTGGTGTTTGGAACTTTTAAACTTGGGATGATCATTTGTAAATGATCACACAGACACTATAGCAACAGAGTTCTCATCTGCATAGTAAGAATTAAATGTACTGGCAGTCAAACTGTATCTGCCTGATTTTCTGGGAGATTTAGAAGTACCATCAGGGAGGTGTTTGTTGTTCATTCATCTGAGTTTCAAAACAACCTATTTCTGCTCTGTAGCTTGAGTTACGTTTGCGTATGATAAAAATATTAAAAGAAATTTCATGATTTACAGAAAAATAGGCATGCCGATATAAAGGACAGAAGCAAAAGATTCTCTGCAAAATTCCTTAATTGTGTCTAGAGTATCCCCAGAGAATCTACATAAAAATTAATACACTAAAAATATTATTTTTAGTGTTGCATTTACAGTACTTTTTAATTTATTCAAGGTTTGAGGTCAGTTCTGTGAGTATATAAGCCTCTTAGGAGCAAGAATTCCAGCTGTTTGCAAAGAACAGAGAGAGAGTGACAAGTGATTGACCAAACTTTCTGGAGCAGCAAATTTTACAGCTGTATTCTCCCCAGGGTTGCATCTCAGGAGGTGAATTACAGTGCTTTACCATAGTAGTTTTAATGCTGTGAATTAAAACCTTTTTACACAGGACAATGAAAAACTCTTCACCTAACTTGTTCCTGGGAGATTAATCAGACTTGCTTCATTAGTCCTATGAGAAGCAGCTGAGTGAGCTGGGGTTGTTTAGTCTGGAGAAAAGAAGGCTCAGGGGTGACCTCATCACTCTCTACAACTACCTAAAAAGAGGTTGTAGGCAGGTGGGGATTACCCTCTTCACCCAGATAACAAGTGACGGGGATGAAAGGAAATGGCCTGAAGTTGTTCCAGGGGAGGTTTAAATTATATATTAGGATGTCTTGGGTTGAGCTGCCAAAATGCCAACTCAATGCACGGTGTATCCTTCTCAGACAACAGCTACAAAGGAACTGACCAAGCCACTCCCACACTCGCTCTTACTGCTTTGAGATGGTGTTCAAATATGGTATGGAATACCTTTGGCTAGAAAAAGTCAGCTGTCAGCTAGCCCAGCCTAGCTCAAGTCAGCTGACAATCCTAGGCCTGGTCTGAAATGTAAATCCTAAATTTAGGCCTACCTGGCTAAACTCATAACATAAAGTTCTTCACAGAAAGGGTAGTCAGGCATTGGCTGAGCAGTGAAGTGGTGGAATCGCCATCCCTGGAAGTGTTCAAACACTGCATGGATGTAGCATTTGGGGAAATTGTTTAGTGGTGAACATGACAGTGCTAGGTTAACGGTTGGACTTGATGATCTTAGAGGTTTTTTCCCAAACTCAAGGATTCTATGATTCTAATATTTGTGTTGTGGTAACCCACATTTTGCTACCTGGGCAAAAAGGCAGAGATTCATTTGGTATCAACTAAATTTTTCATCTCTCATTGGAAAGGGCTGTCATCAGATGTGTTGTTTTTGTAGTATTGTTTTAAAACTATTTTCTCAAGAGAAGTTTTCAATTTGAGTATATGCTTAAGTTTTGCAAATAGCTCTAAAAATTGTATTTTAGACTGATATCACGCACTGCTGAAAGCTCATTAGGAAGTAAAGTATAATTCTTCTTCCTCTGGTGGGAATTTGAAATTTTAAAATTTTTATTGGAAAGCCACACATTTCTTAGAAATTACTTAGAGCTATTGGTTTAAAAAACAGGCCATCAGTTGAAGAATTTTGACATATTAAAAGCTTTAAAAGGAAAACCAAATGCTAGTGAAAATAAATAATAATAAATAATTAGATATTTCATGGTCTCAGAATATAATCCAAAGTGGAAAAATGTGGGGTTTTTTTCCTCAAAGAAAGGTAAAATGCAGCATTTTATTGAGACATCTTCATGGAAATGTCTCTTTTAGGGGAACAGAAATAAAAAAAAAAATATATTTTAATATTTTTATTAAAATTTATTAGATAAATTATTCATAATATTAGAGATAAGTTACATATCCTTAGGCACAAGTGTTGTACACAAGTTAGTCTTCCAAATTTTATTTCAGATTAAGAAGGGAGAAATGGAAACTTATCAAGCAAATTTAATCTGAAATATTTCAGATGTCTACGTTAAGGCAAGATTAATTATATCCTGGAAATATGCCATCTGATTTTTATTTTTTGTTAACTATTAAGGCAGCACAGTGATTTTAATCAGATGTATTTGACTGATTATTTCTCCTCCTTTGCATCAATATAATATGTTGTCGTATCTGTGACCAGCTTAGCGACAAGTAGAGCCAACCACCTCCACACTAAAGGAGGTCACTTTTATGGCTTTTGTTTCCAGAGAAACTAAGGAGCAATACATCAGCTCTCTCATCAAGATCAAGATCTTCGTCAGCTTTTGGTAGCTAAACTGATGATTCAGCCACTAACTGAATTCACTGAATCTCAATCATTCATGGACTAGCAAAATGAAAAATGCTTAATAGGCCAGGATGCTAATATGCTGCTAAATTTTCTGAATTCATTTCCCAAGTGTGTGCAATTTCAGTTCACTGAGGTGGCTTCTTTTACTGTAAAAGTACTGAAAGATACCATGAACTTTTTTCTTTGAATTTTTAAATTGTCCACAATTCAGCTCACTAGTTAAAACTGCATTAGCTATTTTCCTGTATCATAACAATCCTAAACATTCACTGGTCTGATTACGTGACCAATGTGTCTATTCTTGAACAGGCAGGGGTCACCAGTGTCGAGGCCATGCTGACGAGAATGCAGCTGCGCTGGGCAGGGCATGTCTCCAGGATGGAGGATCATCGCCTCCCGAAGATTGTGTTCTATGGTGAACTCGCCACCGGCTGCTGCAAGAGAGGAGACCTGAAGAAGAGATACAAGGACTCTCTGAAACAGCACCTCAGCCGTGGCCATATTGACTGCCATCAATGGTCCACTCTGGCCTCCAAATGGGATTCATGGAGACACACCATTCACAACACTGCTGCTTCTTTTGAGAATGCACACAGAGTCAGTCTCAAGGAAAAAAGACAACGCAGAAAGAACCATTCCTCACCAATATCACCTAAAGAGACTTTTCGCTGTGCCTTTTGTGACAGGACTTGCCTATCCCACATCGGCGTTTTTAGCCACCAGCACGCTTGCAGCAAGCGTGGGTAGTGCCCTTTACAAATCTTCATTCGTGAAGCCTAGCCATGATGATGATGAACATCCTCATAGAAATGGCATCCCTTGTGTAGAAGAAACACTTAATTTAGTCATGGGCACTCTAGGTCCATTCTGAAAAATAATGGCATTGTTTATTTTCATACTCTCTTTCAAAAATCACTGAGATGTAGCACAAATATCTGTTGATCTCTGAAGGTGATAGCAAATGTCCTTACACTGGTAGGTAGGCCATAATGATTTAAGGACAAAATATTGTCTTGCTGAAGTTGCCATTTCTGATGATATTATAATGCACTTCTGCCTCAGAATTCATGGATTTCTCCTTTAAGTTGACCCTAATTTTTGTTTATTGCTAATTCACACAAATTTTCTTCTTATTTCTGAGAGTCTAATTGCTGGTTTCTCTCTGGAATGGTGTATCACTCTGATGAAATCTTTAGAGGGATTTTTTTTTTCTGCAGAGTTGATGTCTTAATTATAAACATGGCGAAATAAGTTACTGATACAAAAAATTACTTTGAGTTGTGCTTTTCTTAATTTAACTAGAAATAAATCCCAAGCTTTATGACACATCTAAGCTAGTCCTCAGAGAAACTATGTAGAGGCTGCTATGAGAAATGGTGGGAGCAGGTAGCACACATCAATTGATAGCTCTCAAAGGAGTGACACTATCTTTTCCTTTATTACTTTCTAAATAACCGAAACACTACTTGTTTTTAGTTAATTGATAGTCATTTAAAAAGACTTGTCAAGGGTACAGTGGGAGTAGGAAGCCCATCAGCAGAGGAAGGTCTTAGCATGCATCACCATCTACTGTCACCCTTCTACTTATCCATTTGCCAGGGAGCCAGAATAGCTGGACAAGAACAAGTGCACTGCCCTCCAGGGCTGTCTTTGAAGGTGTCAGACAAAAAACAAAACAAAAAAAAAATCCCATTGGGCACAGAAATATAGACCATTACTAAGTTGCATGATTAACAAGAAACAGTTAAAAAGCTATAACCTGAATATCAGAATCACTACAGAAAAGAAAACAAACAAACAAACAACTAAAATTTGAAGTTCTTTGCATTCATAAGTGGCCATCTTATTCTTTGGCTTCTGTAACACATATAACCAAATAATTATGTGCCATTAATTTCATTCTAATTTTAGATATTGATCATGCAAGTGTTTATGTATTAACAAGTGATTTGATTAAGTACACAATAGATAGAACTAAGCACTTGTTTATCTGAAATTTGAGGCCTTTTGTTTTGTATTGAGGTGTTCTAGAGACACCTGTTTCTTTAACTGATTCTGTAGGGAAATTCTGTTGTCTATCTTAGGTGTAAATCTTTACTTTTCATCAGCTGAATCTAACCTTTAATCATTAAATCCTGAGATTTTTGTTGTGCAAATTAAAAGGACAGATATTTTAATAGTTAGTTTAAAAAATTTAGTATTGTTTTGAAATAATAGAATATTACATTAATGTAGGTCTCTGTAAAATTTGAAAAGTAGCTTTCATTGACTTAATTACATTTATTAGTCTCAATTTTGTCTTAGTGTCTTATTAAGCTTTAAAAATAAACAACCAAGGAGTGCAATATCAAGTATTGGCAGATAAAGGTTTTAATCAGAAGGATAAGCAAAACTTATGGTTACATAATAAGCTTTCTGCAGCCATTATTATAGCTCCCAAAAGTAAAGTATCCTTTCTTAAATGTCTGCACGCTCAGTATCAGAGGGGATTACATAGAATCAGCAAGGACTAAAACCAGATCTTCAAAATATCTTAAAACCTTTTGTGAATCCAGGTTTTGGTTCTACACATAAACCACTGGCTAAGCCATATTTTTGAATGCTTGCTGGCATTGCAATTTATTTTTTAGAAAGAAATGAAACTATAAGATATATCATAAAACATGTAATAATATTTTCTCAGATGTCTGTGTTCTTTGTTCATTACAGGACTGATCTGATTTCTTTAGTAGTCATTATCAAAACTCCACTGAGTGTAAAATGGAAATAAGGACAGGTTTAATAAGTGGACATAATCTGTTACTCTTTCATGAATGCAATAGTTATACTTTAATCATGTAATTTCTTGTTATACAATATCATATGGCCTCCTCACATAGGTTTAGTTATTTAATGTATTTGAAAAATTCACAGAATAATTGTAAATGGAAACATATTTACTACCCAAAAGTTCTTACAATCTGTAAACTTGTGTTGTAAAAAAAAAATCACTTCAGCAAAGAACTTCATATGTGATTGTATGTATACATTTTAGGCAACTACAATTAATTTTATCAAAGTGTTAAGTGAAACAGAAGGAGATGTACACAAAACCCAGTAATAAAGTAGACTGCTCAGCTACTTGTTATCCTGAGCCGCTCCTCCAAAGCTGTTTGTTACTAGACTACATCTTATTTTGACACATAATCCTCTTAAGAATTGATCCCCCCTTGTAAATGCAGCTCCCTTCAGAATGTAAGCAAATTGGTTTGCAAGGTTTGATTGATAACGGGAAGTACACATTCATCATGCACCATAGTTGCCTGTATTAAAAATCTGAAAGGATGACATTTTCCTCTGTCTATCACTTCCCAGAACTGGTCAAATATTGGTCTGGTTTAGCAAATGTAAATTGTATTACACAAACACACACACACAAAAAAGATAGATTAGATAGATAGATAGATAGATAGATAGATAGATAGATAGATAGATAGATAGATAGATAAGATAGTTAGATAGATAGATGATGGATAGATAGACAGACAGACAGACAGACAGACAGATAGATTGTAGTTCATTATAAAACATTATAGAACTTGGCCCAAAATAAGTGTTCTGTATTATTGACAGAGTATTACGTAGGGAAACATTATAAAACAGCTTATTATCTTCTTATTCCTAAATACCATTAGTGAAACCTCACATTATTTCAGATTAAATACTGCATTTCCTGAGGATTAATCTGTGGAAGTTCCACTTCTTATAGCAATTTCCTGCTACTTTCATACTTGAATCTCCAGAAAATAAAGACTGAATTAAGTTGTAGGTTCACTGTGATGGTTACTTTTTATAATATTTTTATACAGTATAAGAGTCTGACACATTTTGGCATTTTTATTTTCTGGTTATATCCTGTAAGAATATGAAATAATTCAGATGACAGAATAAATTAAATAAAAATAATAAATATGTTCAATTATAACATCTTTTCTCTAAGACATATTTCTTCACATTCCTCCCAGACTTGAATGCTCATCAGATAAGTAAGAGTAAAGTAAGTAGAGTAAGATGAGCAAACTCAACATATCTGGGTATTTTCAGTGTGCAAAACTGGGGCAAAAGGCAGGATATAGGTCCAAGTCCAGGAGGAGATCAGGTCCTATAGCATTATCTGAGAGCAAGTGACAGCTGCTTTCCTGCAGACAGTAATTTGCTTTATGTAAGACAAGAATTGTTATGAGAAGTAGTAAAAGAGGGAGGATTTATGGTAACTTTTCATATGTGTAAGAGTCTCCCTAAAGTAGCATCAGCTGAACAAGGAAAATCATCTCACATCAAAAGGTAGGGGCTTTGGGCTGCCATTGAGCTGTGAAATCAGTGTTAGAGGAAGGTATCAACCATAGTCCCTTGCAGCAAGTCGTAGGTGTCATCTCCCACTAAATTCTGCTGTCAAAGAAGGCTGAGGAGTCCTGAGAACTCTGTAAGACTCTCTGGATCTCATTTCTCTTGGCTCACTCTCCCTAAATATTTTTACAATTGACATGCAAGCACATATCAATACTCCCTCATTTCTGCTTTATAGTGTCTTTGAAAGGAGTTGTGTTACAGATTACATAAATAAAATAAATATTCTGTCTGAACAGTTTAAAGATTCAGACCCTGTGATTGACAAGCTCAGTTTAGACACAGTTTTTGCTGCTTACAGAGACCAGATCTTGTTACAAGAAGTAGAAATACTTCACATATATAAGATATGACTAATTAGACGATTGGCAGTTCTTTCCAGCCCTGAATAGTGAGGATTCCTGCTCCTGTTGACTCTTGCAGTTTGCTTGCAAGAAATTAACATGTTCTCATTAGTAATTCTGGACAAAATCCTTTTCTTAACAAAGAAGTTGTGTGCTCTTTTTAGTCAGAAAAAAAAAAGACAATAAAAATGTTCCAATTTTAATGGATTGTAACAGAGGCTCTGGTGATTCCAGCCATTATATACACAAAGACAGAGATAAAAAGTATTATAGTCATATAATTCAAGTTCAACCTTACCCTGTGTTCAAATGAGACATTCAAGTTCCTTATTCAAATACACCACCTGCTAGTAGAATCATGCCTCAGAGTGTCTTTAGCAAAGGAAGACATAAACCCATGATCTATACAAATATAGCTATTTGTGCAGATATTTCCTAAAAATGCAGATTACAGAGACTGCCTGTAAACATCCTATAGTGAAGTATTAGCCATACTGAAGTAAAAGATTTTATTGCTATTAAGGTCACTAAATACTGCAGTTTTTAATGCAGAGTAAATGGGACATAGAGACATCATGTATCACCTCTTCTTCACTACAATATCTCTTTGACTTTGTGGCATTGTAGTTTTTTTACATTTGTTTTGACTAAATATTTTGGAATTTGAAGGTATTCACAATGAAAACAACTGTTGGTTTATAAATACAGACCATGAATGTAACCTGAACCACAGATATATTATGTGCTGTATCCATGGTTGACTGACTCTCACTTGCATGGTACATTGGGTACTGAGTCCTTTTTAAAACCCTGAGCCACAACTGCCCTGACCGATTGTATCATCTATATCTGTCTGTCCAGACTGTATGTAAAAGGAATGCTTTTGCTATTATAGAAATCCATCAACTTTGCACTGGCACAAATGACAGGCCTTGAGAATCAGACCTTTCTGAAAAGAAAGAGTTCTTGGGAGCTCTCCCATCAAGACAAGAATGGCAAAGTCCATGCATTCCCTTAGGAATCTATAGGTAAAACATAGGTGTTTATGTCAAAGAGAATGATACTTATAAATAATTCTTTTTTATATTTTTATTTTCCCTTAGGAGTCTAAGACTATCCTTCTAAATCCAAACTTTTCTACTATCAGTTCCTCCCAAAATAAGATTTCTGGTCATTTCCCACGATTATATATTTCAGCAGTACTGAAAAAAGCTTGGTTCTAACCATCTTTGCAACTAACCTTCAAGTAATTGACTCTGATGCTAGCACATCCCTCAGCTTCTTCTTCACCAGAACAAAAAAGTCCAGTGCTCTCAGTTTCTCATTTTGAACCTTCTAGTTTAGGTCTGATCATCTTAGTATCTCTCTGCTGGAGTCTCTCTAGTTTTCCAGGCCTCAGCTTCCAGTCCTCCTGGGCAGAAGAGTCCTTGCTCTATCTGCTAGCCACATTCCTACTGAAGCACCGAAAGATGTACTTGCACTTACCATAGAAAGCAGTTCAACACATTTCTAGTGAGTGAACTATTGGGTTATAGGTTGGTGTCTGCTGTGTCTCCCAGGTTCTATTCAGCTATGAGTTCCTTAGACTGTATCAAGGTTGTGGTTCTCCTTACTGAAATTAGTGAGTTTTCTCAAGAGGCTTACAAAGCACTCTTGATAACTACCAAGGTCTTCCATTTATTGTGTCAGCCACTCTCTCTGATACAATGCTATTTCTGAATTAGCTGTAGGTATACTGTTTGTCATCATCCAGGTCATTGATGAAGACAGCGTACAATGTGTAGCCCATCACCTATGGCTGGGTATCCAGCCCTTTTTCAACCTGCTTTCAGGCCAAGCAATGGGCTTCATGTCCAAGCAATTTAAAAATTATCTCTGTCCACATGTTCATTTTCCATATTGTAGGATAAAGGGTCAGAATTGTTTCTGATATCAAGAAAAAACACCATTTTCTTGTTCACATAGCCAGTCATTGCACTGAGGATGGCAATGATATGTTCAAGCATGATTTACCTTTGGTACAATGAACTGATATTCTGACTAACCTCTTTATGAACTTTAAAATGTTTTCCAGGAGAAAATATTGTTAATATATCCAGAAATTGAGATAAAACTGAGCAGACTACAATTCCTGGTCCTTCTACCTGCTTTTAAAGGATGGGTGTAATTTTTGTCTCTCCCTGTCATCAGTAGTCATCAGGTGACTTCATCTAGTCACGACACTTTTTGAAAAAGACAGATGTTAGTCTGAGTCACATCAGCCAACTCTTTCAGTATTGATGGGTGGCTACTACACAGTCCTGTGGATATGAATTAGCCCAACTTCTCTAAATAATCCTAAGTATAATACTGTTTGTGCCTCACTCCTAGCTGTCCTGTCCTTCCCAAACCATAGTGGTACACACAGAGGTCTGAGAACACAATTTCTGATTACATTAAGTAATGCTTTAGTGTACTCCTTTCTTACCTACCCTAGTTTCCATCTCTATTATGC
>VWZD01006780.1:151775-174589 GCA_013396695.1 Sakesphorus luctuosus | reverse complement strand
AAGGCAATACTAAAATGGTGAAGCTTTTCCCTTGTAAAATAGATTTTTTTTTTAAATTTCCTCTGGGCCAACCCTAAATCAACATCCTATTCTAGAGGAATACTGCGATTTTTTCCAGAAAGAAAAATAAATACCTAGTAACTTAAATGTGAAAATATAAATTTGGGAATAGAATGAGGAAATTGAGTTTTGAAAACCCTCTAAATCTTCTCTTTTTTGCATTATTGAATCAATAGACACTAGGCCCATTCACATTTCTTTTTTTTTCTCTTGCAAAAAAACCTCCTAAAATTATTTTTTAATCACTTTGCAATTTCTCTTCAGACTGAAATGCAGACACAATATTCAGCTTGAATGAAAACTTAATTCCAACTTGAAAATAATTATAAATCTGAACAAAAAATTTTTATGCAAAACTATCAGGTGTCTGTGATGTATTATCAGCACACTAGACTTTTAAAACCATCAGCAACCCAAGCATTTTTTTCTGAGTTAGCAACACAAAATCATTTATGATTGCTGCAGACATTATGATGACAGCTCTGCACTAGGACATGATCAAAGTTTTGAAAATATAATGTAAGAAGTGGAATAATACTGATGCTTCTAGAGCCAAACGTCTCGTAATATTATAGAATTGGATATGTCTTCCATAGCTGATAGACCAGACTAGCAAAAAGTATTGTGTTTTTGATTTGTGGCTGAACATATTTATCTTGACATAAGTCGCAATGGACTTTTGAAGATTATTGGTGAAGATTATATTTTACACTGTTTTGTTGTAGTTTGTCTTTTTTTCCATTAACTCTAAGAATACATGGGTGAAGAACATGCATACAGCAAGAAAAGTAGTTTTCATATTTTCATTGCCTTTTTATTTTTACTTCTCACAATTTCCATAGTTTGATAGGATTTATAATTCTGGATTTAAATTAGATTTTATATCCTGCATATCAACTTTTTAAAAAAAAAAAAAGCTAGGAAAATGGGAATTATTAAAAGGATGTGAAAGGATGTTGTGGAAGCATTTGTCTTGCAGATATATATATAGTTAGTGAAATGCTACTGAGGTGGGGGTTTTCAGTGTTTGTGGTTGGTTTGTTTTGTAATACCACTTAGAGAGGCTTTGGAGACCACTAAGAACAGTTTGGAGAATCCGACTAAATCCAAACTCAGATGAAAATATTGCTACTTGTTCATTTCAGTCTCAGAAGTGTTTTGCTAACTTGTAATTGAATCACTGTTCTAAATATTCAATAGTCATGCACAATAAGTGCTCAGAGCTGCAATAATCTCCATGTCAGCAAATTCCCAAGACTTTCACTGAGATATTTGGAAGACCATATAGTCTATCAGATACAGGACAGGATTTTAATAGGACTTCCTTTCTCTTTATGATTATCAAGAGATGCATAGGAAAGCATCGTTGACTTCTATAAATAATTTACATGGTAGTATTTGCACTATTTTATTTATTAAATGAGCAAGCGTACTGAATTATTTGCTCTCAGGATCTGAAAATATCTTTATTTCATGCAGTAGTAGCTAATATGGCAGAACATTTACTGTCAGAAAATGTGAATATGGGGCAAAAACAAGGTTAATTGAGCAATTGTTCTTTGATGATTGGACCTAAATGAATAAATAAATAAATAAATAAATGCTAGCACAGTCTTGCATATAAAATCTGGTCTAATTCTTTTGTTTATATCATTCCGAATTTTGTCGAGGATTAACTATATTCTCATCAGGAAAAAAATGTTTTTGCAGTAGTGAATTTGGAATTTATACCTTCTCCTTTCACACCCAGTATTAACAAGACATAAGGGGAGGTTGAAGGCACAATCTGACGAACGGCAACTTTACCACTGTCTGTCATATCTTCATGTAGTGAAACTTTTCAATAGCATTCCTGCTGCCTGATTTGCAGTACTGGGAGTCACAAATGATTCTTTCTATCTCTCTGAAATGATAGTCTTATGGCAGACAGTGCAAACAGTTTAGCGTATTTTGTCAAGGTCAGTGGAAAAAGTAACTGCCATAGTGTTAGTGTGGATTTCTTTCTGAGATGCCTTTTGGCACTGGTGGCTGCTGGGAGGACTTCATGCCTGCCTGTATTTCATTTCATCTGCTAGTACTGATCTGACAGTTCTTGACCTGTGGGTAATATGTGGTCCATCATCTCCTTACTTTTCTTAGTCAATTTCTACTCTATTTTCCTCCTTTTTTTGTCCACGTAGCCTTCTATTATATATCTTATGTCAGTGGAAACAGAATACTGCTGTAAATGTGGCAGGTATTTTTTCATACATTTTACCTCTATTCTGTTTGAAATTCTTCTAGCTTGTCCTCAAGACAAAACAGAATCTTTTCCAAATGATTTTGCTGAAACATCCTAATTAGACTTAAACTTTGTTGGATTTTCAACCTAATGGCACATAAAGGAATAAAAAAAAATGGGATTAGAGTTTTGGTTGGGGTTCTTTATTTTTGGGGGGATTTTTTCAGATAAAAGATTGGGTTTGAACTCAGTTTGGGAAAATTATAAAGAAGCCAAAACACTGGAAATGCCATTTCTCTAATTAGACATAAAGATATTCAGCTCTTAGAGAAATGCACATTGCAAGGCAGTATCCATACCCTTCCAGCAGTACTAAACTCACATTGTGCAGAAGGAGCCTGAGGTTAGGGGAGCTGGTAGGTTCATCTCACCAGCTTTTTATATTTGCATTTAAGCCATGCATACCTACATTTGCGTGACACACTCTCACACAAGGTCAAATGAAAAATAGACACTGTAGGAGCTGAGAATTCTAATTTCTTTTAATTATACCCTTTCGTTATCATCAGTGTTGGTCACTGACATGTTGATTAAATCTCTATTAGCTATAGAGCTTAAGAGCTGAGTTTAAGCACCTGGAACACATAGAGTCTCCTGTAATGTCCAGCCTCGATTTCCAAATTATGGGATGGTTTGGGTTGAAAGGGACCTTTTAAGGTCATCTAGTCCAACCTCCCTGCCAGATTGCTCAGAGCCCTGTCCAACTGATTTTGACCCGAGCCCTGACTTTGAACACTTCCATTCACAACTTCTCTGGGAAACATGTTCCAGTCTCTCACCACTCTGATAATAAACAATTATTTTCTTATACCAAATCAAAATCAAGAATGTTTCAGTTTAAAACCATCATCCCTGTTATTACACACCCTGGTAAAAAGTCAGTCCTCATCTTTCCTATAAGAACCCTTTAAGTACTGAAAGGCCACAGCAGAGGGGATGAATCATGTCCCCTTGACCTGCTGGCTGTACACATTGGCTTTCTGGGCTTCCATGTCACTTTATCGTCATATGATCAGTTTTCATCCACCAGTATCCTCAGATACTGGTAGAGCTGCTTTCATTCCATTCATCTCTTGCCCTGTTTTGATAGTAGGAATTGTGCCAGCTAAGGTGCAGAGCCTTGCACTTGCTCGGTTTGAACCTCATCAATGCTCACACTGTCACATTTCTCAAACTTGCCAAAGTTATTCTGGGTGCCTCTCCTTCCCATCAGCAAATCAGCTGCACCAGTCAACTTTGTGTCACCTATAAACTTGCAGTCCATCCCACATTCTAAGTTATTGATAAAGATACTAGGGTACAAACCCCTGAGGGACACCACTTGTTACTGAACTTCATTTGGCCATTCAGCTGTAGACTGCAACTTTTGATGCAGTCCACCGGCCATTTCCTTACCCATCAAATATTACACCCATGTCTCCAATTCAGAAAGATTATGTATCAAAGGTCTTAGAGAAGTCCTTGCAGATGACCTCTTTGTGCACTGATCTAATCACTTCTTCACAGAAGGCTACTAGATTAGCCATTGAAATCTAGAAACATCTTTTATCTTTTTTCTTTTTCTCTTTTCTCTTTTCTTTTTAAGAAGCTTATACCTCAAGAGAAAAATATTTCACATAAAATTGTGTAACATAACTTCCATACATTATTTTCCATTTTGTTTTTATGAGTTTGGAAGATACAAAAATATATATTCATTTTCCAGAAACACAGATAGAGGAACTTGGTTTCCAAAATAAAACCGTAACATTTTTATTTTTTATGTGCATAAAGGTATTTGATTTTAAAACATTTGAAGACTCAAACTTTGTGTAAGTGGAAAGAGACTGTATGAGTTATAGACCTATACTACTTGCAGAAGTGTAAATAGACAACACGAAAATTTGCTTGATTTCCTGCTCCTCTGATAACATACTATATGAAGCAAGAGGGAATTGAATTATAATTAATTAATCCTAATTTCTTTCAATCAATACAATTTTATATCAATCATGTGCTTTTGTATCAATATCTGAGGTATATATACTAAAAAATTTCCCAAAACGAAGGATCAAGAGGCTTTAATTCCCAATGTACTTATCTTTTACACTTAGCATGTACTTATTTAACAGTTCTATGAACCACTTATTGGTCAATTAATGGACAATTACAAGTTAATGAGTTAAATGTTATTTTGTTTGCATGAAGAAATCTTGAATAATGATTAATAGAGCTTTAATCCAGTACAAGTTGAGACTAAACTATGCCATGATAGAGTATGATTGACATGAATGTTCCTCCTGAAAATGCAAAAAAGGGAGGTTTTTGTTCTAAAATTGAAAAAAAAATAAAAATAGATAATGTTTTATATTAGCAAACAATATTGTGAAAGAGTAACTTACAGTTTTAAGTTTGATATGTGGCAGATAGCATTTCTACTAAATGGACAGAGTGAAAATAAGGGGTTTGTTATGTGTGTATTGGTGGAAGTATAGGACTTCATGACCCATACTTTGCCCTAGTGTGCCCTTTATACAGTCAATTATAAAAGTGGTACTAAAAGTAATGTACATCTAGAAGTAGCAGAAAACTACCAGGAATTTTAATAACATAAAAACAATGTATTTGGAGGTTCAAGTCATTGCTAAGACTAAGTATAGACAGATGACAACGTTAAAGACTGCCTTTTTATCCCTTGTTCATTTAACACTTTGGTGTAATTGCCGAGTGTAGATGTGAGGATAGGTAAGCTTTTTTAGATTGCTAAAAAACTTTCATATTCCTTCAGAAAGTACAGTTTGGATTTATGTCACCTAATTTAAATGCTGAAAAGTCAAACATCTACAGCTTAATTAGCCATCCGACATTTCTTTTATATTCAATGTAGAGAAATAAGCACCTCCACAGTACAACTTCTCTGTCCCCATTTAGACACTTTTCTTAGAATAAGATGAAGCTCACTGCAAGGCTGTTTCTTTGACAAAATGATTTGTTCTGAGTGAGAAATAAGAACTTCTAAATGGCTATGTTATGACCAAATCTCCAGACTAAATTATTGTTTTGTCTCATGTGGGTGACCATGCATAACACTGTATGCTAAATTTGGCAATTAGATTTTTTCCTAAAGGGAGAACAGATACTTCTGAAGTTGATGTGGAATGAAAAGTAAACCCAACTGTAATAGGTTGGGTTCTACAGTTGCTGGAAAAAAAGAGGCCGAGCACTGTAGATTTCAGAAAAAAACCCAGTATCTTTATTAACAAGAGTGACCGAATAGCAAGAACCCATAGAGAAGGGAGAGAGAGGGAGGGAGACTAAAGCAATAAGCCCAAATAAGTAAGCACCCCAGTCACCAAAGAGTTACTCATATAAGGTTGCCTTACTAACTCAGAACACTCCCCTGAAGGCTACATCTTCTAAGCACTGGCAGACAGCAGGCATCCCTGCTGTCCTTTTGGGGAAAGAACCACCAACGCCAAGACCATGAGCCCTCTCACCCTTCCCATTGAGCCTCCGCATCCATCGGCAGGTTCTGCCACTTTGCTACTAATCATTGGCTAATGATGATGTTTACATTACAATGTCCCTCTGTAATTGGTTAATTATACACATCTGCTGAGAAAGTCGGCTGCAGCCGCTTCTGATCTCATTAGTTAGTTTCTTAAAGCTACATCACACTAAATTACAGAGGCATGTTCAATATTACAACCACACAGCTTTGCCCTTAGGTCAAATAGCATATGAATTCCGACACCAACACACCAACTATCTTTCTCTTTACTGGCCCATGCCATTGTGAGCACAGCTAGAGGAAATACAATGAGCCACCCTCTCCTCAACTCCTTTTTACTATTTTTCATAGTTTCCAACACTGATCAGCCCTTGCAAAAGGATGAATAAGTTAATAAAGACTATATGTATTTGCTATATGTCAAAGTAGAAAAACAATAAGAGAGAGAAAGTATGAGACATAGTTCTTATTTGCTAGACATAGTATGATAGTCTTTTTGAGAACAAGTAGTTTAGTGGTTATTTCTTAGGTATCCTGATTTCTCTTACTTTTAAGAGTTATCAGCCAATCTTCTATGTAATCATGGCAAAAAATGCATGAAGGATAAGGGATAATCAACTAAGACAATAAGATTAAAATATTTTTCAATTAAAAAATTCATCACAAACACAAAAGGTTGCAGCTTATACTGCAGTGTTTCTTAAATATACAAGAGTTCCTTAGCTTACATAGATGCATGCAAATATGTGTTCTGACTCATGCATCCATATACACACAAAGTTTGTCTACTTACTTAAATTCAGTTTAAATACAGAAACTTTAGTTAGGTTTCTCTGCTTAACAAGGCACATCTGTACTATTAAGCACAGAAATTTTATTTAGGTTTCTCTGCTTAACAAGGTATATCTGTACTATTAAGCACAGTGAGTGAGCTGTTGGCTGCCTATACTGCTGGATTGTTTACTCCATTCCTCACTGTGGTTGGGATGACACTATCTAGCTTTCTTCAGGATAAAAGGATAGGGTGTTTAGGAGGTCCTGTAAAGCAAGTAGCCCATCCACTTAGTGATGGCTGATCTTGGGGTAAGGATCAATCTTTGAGGTCTCTATTTAATAGTGACTGTAGTCCAGGAGACACTGTACTACACCTTTGTTGTGCCTGATACTGAGGTGTCTTAAAAGTTATATCCTAACTGAATGGCTTGACCTCCAAACTATGGCCTTTATAGAGAATTTATAGAGGTACTATAGAGATTCCAATACTCTTCCACTTAAGTTATTAACTGGTTCTTAGTGGTTAAGGTAGATGCAAAATATCTTCTATACGCCTGCTGAAAGAAGTTATCCTTTTTTTATTTTTTCATTTCTTCATCCATTTCTTTCTCATTTATTGGCGTCAGTTTGTCCCTATCTCTCACTCAGCAAAAAATTCATTTGATGAAGAAAATAATCTTGATAAAAGTTTTATATAAAATAAATATTTCTGCTATAAGTCTCTGCTTCAAAACATCACTGTAATAGCATGACAGAAACAGACATTGAGAAATTCCCAAGAAACTCTAATGTTCAAAAACTGTCTGACTGATCACTATATTTTTGAAATCCATTATGTATTTATAATCGGTCAGACTCAGTACCATATATTCACTTTTTTTCATGAGGGGCATTAATTTTTCAGTCGAAAAAAAAAGATGTATTGTCATTTCCAATTATATTAATTTATCTCCATGAGAATAAAGAGATCTTTCTTTGTATTAGTCTGATAGTTAGATATTCAACTATCTTTTCTAAAGAGGAAATGTGAGTGCATAGCAAAACTAATTATAGTCCATAGACACTATCCTATGGCATTTTTTTTTATTCATGAACAAAAAAAAATGCTGTTTTGTTTCTACTAGGAAGAGGTTAGGAAGATGCCAGTGCCAATAGACCTGAAACAGACATGAAGATGATTATATTGATATCAAGATGCTTGACTGATCTGTCTGTCAGAGTCATGTCCCCTTAGCCAGAGAAAGCACTTTTGCATCTCTCCCACTTCAGTCCTCCTGATAATAAAGCAGATCATCTGATTTATGTCCTGGGCAGAAAATCAGGTTTAGTTTATTGACCTAATTTAAGGTTGTGCCATCACAGTCAAGGCTGCTTAAAAAGTACCCCTGAAAGCACTGATCACAACTTGTATTTTTTGTTTTCTCTTTTTTCATTTCTTAATTCTTTTTTTCTCTATCCTCATAAGTCTTCTCCCAAGTAAACAACTGACTTGTAATTACTGTTTCTCTTTTGGGTCCAGTTTACATACATAACAAGAAATTCTGATACCATTGCTACAGTCACCTTAGTTTTATATGGTACCACTGCTGGGATTTCTGGCTTTAGGAGATTCCACTCCCCAAAAGGCCCACAGTGCTTCCCTCAAAGCTCAGCTCTCTCTCACATACCTTCTCCTGGATCACCTGTATGACCCCATCACCTGTCATAGGGTAATCCGCAATTTCTTTTAGCTTCTTACTCTGCTATTTGTTGTTTCCTATGCCATGTCTGGCAGTTATACATGCACTGGTCAGACAGCTTAAACTCAGGTCAGAGTTTCAGCAACTGCCTAATTTTCTGCTTTCAGGCCAAATAATGCTATCACATTGATCATACCTGTAGAAATAAAATGCCAATGGGAATTTGGTCAGTTTAACAGTCAGAATCCAAGTTTTCTTAACTATTTGGTTTTGGAGGAAACATCTTCAGTGGTGGGTGTATCTACTGCTCTTCTTTTAAGATCTCTGCCTTCTAATGTAAGATCTTTAAAAAGACCAGGATAAAACACCTTTACTCAAAATATAAACAAGTGTTACTACTCAAATCTAATCTTTATGTTAGGGGTTCATTTTAACAGAGGAAGAGGAATACAAAATTGCATTTGTAATGAGTTAAAATGTAAATGAGTCAGTACCAAATCACAGAAAAAATCTCAAGGAGGAGTATTAAATAATTTTCCCAAACAAAATACAGTGATCAAACCAAGAAAATTTTTGACTTAAATAATGAGTGGAAAGGCTTGAGCCTCTGAGAAACAAAGATGTTTCTTGTTGTATGTATGAGTCCTCCTGTATTCAGAATTTGTACATTATTTGGAAGTATCAGAGAAGAATTCTGAACTCCTCATCAACTTTGTATGGGCAGCTGTAGTACTCCAATTATTGTCAATGGCTTTGATGCCTCAAATATTTGATGCCAATAAAATATATATCATTCACAACAGATACTGAAATTCTTGTATAATTTAGCTTTGCTGAAATGTGCATTTCAGCAAAGGGTTAGCTCATAACTATGTTAAATGAATGTAAAATACAATTAGATCTATCTGAATAGACTTAAACTATCCTCCTTCATTGAATCCACAACAGAGTACTATAGTAAAAAAAGGACATGGAAAAGAATTGTTGGCTCAAGTACCAGCAGAATAGTAGTATCTGACCCACATGAAAAAGACTAAAATTTGAAAGCCCTCCCAATCACTGCTCCTAATAACTCAACAGCATTTGAATAACTACTGTGGCAGGTTATAGGTAAAAGTGAAAGAATTTGCCAAAATGAAACTAATCCTGCTAGGCTTTAGCCTATTGCAAGTCTATCTGGCAAATCCATTTTAAATGGCAAGCAGTTAAATTACAGCAGGAAACATAGCGGAACTACTTCTAAGTAATTTTCTATCATATGAATTGGCAGGAGGCATATACATAGGCATCTTCAGTATATTGTCACTTCACTACATCGTCACTTATTCCTTGTCAGTCTTCTGATAGATAGCTCAATATAAAGTGAGGAACCCTTTCAGTCTGTACTTGGTTTGAACTAACATTATGTTATTAGTTGTTCTCACTACATTTTCATTACATTAACAGAAATAGGGGTGAACACTGAAGAAGGTCAGCAATATGTTTGTGTTCCTGTGGCTAGCATTGTCTAAAGACCATGTCTTCTGTCAGACCAAATGCTTACATTTTAATTCAAAAAATACTGAATTTCAGTCCTAATAAAGTTATACTTCTATTAAAATTTCTATTAAATTTTCTCATATTAACATAACTATAGCTATATTAGACCTTAATAATGGAAACAAATCAAATGCAGCCAACATGGATAAGACATTTCAGCTGCAAACCAAAATCATGAAAAAAAATATACTAACAAACACCTTTTTTGATCCATGTAGCACATGGTTAGGTACAAAATACATAGGTGATTAGGACTAAAGCCCTACAAGAAAACCCCCAAACCTTTTAATTTTCAGTGAACTCAGCAGTAATTCTCCAGAAAATTAACTAAAAATAATTACTGTATTGTGAAATTTACATTTTTATACTCTCAGAAACATCATGAGGTTTGGCTAATTGGTTTATCAAGTAAATAAGATACTGATAATGTAACTATTTGACTAGTTGCAATCAATTGTCAGTATTAGTTTTAAGTGGTAGAAACATCATAAAGTTTGTATAATCCATTCACATGCAGTTCCTGTATTATAAGCAAAAATCCTTTCTTCTTAAACAGACTATGTTTGTTTTGAACATGAGTAAAGTTCATCAGTGAGCTGAATTGTCAACAGCTATCCTGGAAGACTTATAAATTATTTGATATATACTTGGTAATGATTCAGTTATTATGAATAATAAAATAAATTCATCAAGCTTCAATACTCTGTGCCTATGCTGATACAAGAAATCAGTTGCCATTAAGAGAAAATATTTGTCAGTGGTAAAACCATTATTTAAATTGTAAATTAGATTTCACTGTTATCTATTGATTACAGTGGATTAAATTTGTTTAGAGGAAAATATTCTGCCTGATATGAGAGCCTGCCAGAGACAAGGCTGCCCAATATCCTCATGCCCCCATGTCCAACCTGTAACTGGGCTGATCGCATATTCTTAACAGGCTTATTTATGCAGAGCAACCTTATGCAATGCTTACTTACACATGTACATGCCTGGAGACATGGGACAGAGACAAACACACAGGCCAATCACACAAATACAGGCGATACCAATGGTCTCATCCTGCTCCTTTCTCTGTGAGATAGTGCAGCTGGGCTCAGCCCTTCAGTTTGCTCAGTATTTGTCCCCAGATTTCAGTCCCTCTGCTTTCTGGGACTTGAATATAGAAGCTTATGAGGCTACAACCCCACCTCGCTCTAGTCGCTCACACACTGCATTTGACTTACACCACAATAACCACACACACACACACACACACATATGCGCACACACGCACACGCACACGCACACGCACACGCACACACACACACACACACACACACACACACAGAGTCCCATACGAAAATGTGAGGTGGAAGGGACCCACAGGGATAATCAAGTCCAACTCTTAGACCTGAACATGATCATTCCCAAGAGCAAAACCATACAGCTCTTCCAAACCAGATTTCTTCAATAAATACATAATCTCTCTAATTACATTCCCAGCACATTTAATTAAATTGTTCTTGATTTCATTCCATCTGCAGTCTCAAAGGGTTATACCAGCTCAAGAATATTTGACAGTACTCAAGCCAAGAAGGTATCTGATTTTAGTAAGTTAACCTTGTCACTACTCACTCTATGCATTGACATACTGTCTTCACACGATGACACAACATTACTGTACTTCTAGCTTCAGCAGAAAGGCTATGGATCAGTAAATCTTGTCCCAATGTCTTCATATATCCCATGTCCAACCAAGTGACCTCAGCTGTTCCTCATGTGCTTTTCCCTTAAGGCCCTTCACTTTCTTTGTCTCTTATTTCCTCAAAGAATAATTTGTCAGCATCAGCATCCTGGCTTGGAGGTCTATAGCTGACTCCTACAGTGACACCCACTTTATTTGTTTGACTCTTGATTCTTACCCAGAGGCTCTCAACTGTGCCATTTCCAACCGTGTGCTCCACACATTCTAACTCTTCTACTAGGTACAACGCCACCTTTCCATCTCTTCTGCCCTTCCTATCACTCCTGAAGAGACTGTTACTGCATCCAACAGGGCACTCCAGTCACAGGACGCATCCCACCAGGTTTCACTTATGTCAGTGATAACAAATCTCTGGGGTGGGGATAAAGTTCTGAGGTCTTCTTGTTTGTTCTAATGCTGTGTGCATTAGTATAGAAACACGTCAGGGGTGGTAGGGGTGACTGTAAGTGCATCCCTTAAGGAAAGCAGTTTAGAGTTTTCCCTTAAAGTGAAGAGAGCTACCTGTAGTTTGTGTGGGGTCCTGTGACCAATGAGATGCTTTGGTGAATGTGAGGTGAGCGGGCTAGCCAATAATGTCATCACATTTTGGATGTGAGAGAATACAAAACATGTGGATGTTACTGAGAATAGAACTATGAACTACAACTACTTCTACTACTATTGTGAACTACTACTATGATCTATGAGCTGTGAGAAAACTGTCTGGAAACACTCTCTTAGCTGAATCTCTCCTAGATGAAACTATCTTGAATAAACTCTTGTAAGCCTTCTGATCAAACCTTCTGATGCCTGCTGTGCCTGAGCTCTTCTGACTGTCATTCACACTGCCCCATTGCTCGGGATAAAGGTAACCCCAATAAATGGTGACCTTGATAAATGGTGATCCCCTATGTGCCCCAATACATTAGGTCATAGTTTCACTTTTAAACATTCTTTGAATGCAAACTGTTTATTTATTTTCTTATCTGATGTTTGATTAAAAAAAATCACCTATCTAGCTTTTAAAGATTAGTTTATCAGATTATTAATACAGATAAGCAGATATTTATTATAACAGAATTTATAGAGAAGTTTTTGAATTCTTTATTACATATTATACTAAATTCTACAACTACAGATGTGCCAACAATTCACAGGTTATCTCGATGAACTCTTTTTTATTAATTGCATTGTTTCTTATTCCTTCCTTACTTTTGGAAACTGAAAAATATGATCTTGCATCTTGACTTCAGGTTCACTCTTCGGTGAAGTCTCGTTGTTAATGAAATAAAATGTAGCTGTAACTTTGTATATGTTCAAGGATATTATAAACCAGAACAAAAAGAGACATCATCTTGCCTGATTTGATTTTTTTTCATTACTAAATGATAGAAACTGTGAAAAAATTTGTATAATATTCTGCTTCCAATTTTAAGTGTTATTGTTTGATTTGGAATTTTGCACTGATAAAAATAGTAAAAGCGTATTTTTCCTTTAAAAGAAATTTTTTTCTATAAAAACATCAGAATCATATTATACAGTCTGAATGAAATATTATTAGACAAATTACATATAGATTTTAGCATACATGTGTCTTATTCAACTATAACGACTTTCATAAAAATAGTTCTACTTACATTTGTAGTACAGTGAGATGTGCTAAATTGTTAAGGAAAAAAAAAGCTTTCCGTTCAAAAAGGTGGAATAAAACAGTTCCAAATGCTTCATTGAAACTAACCAATTTGCTAGAACCAAACAGAAACTAACATTTGGAGAAGGAAAAAAAGTAGACTTATGTACAGTGTTGTCTTTAATCTACACTGCAGTCCATTGTGTCCCAAGGCAAAAAGACAGACTGAACATACACAGCATATGCCGATACTGGCAAATTTATGTTTCTGCTAATAAAAGAGAGGTTAAATGTCATGATATTCTGGAAAATACTATGCATATCTGCTTCATTTTTATTTTAACAAAACTAATTCAAGCACCTCATTTTACTGGAGTGGCATCGTTAAAGCTGAAAACAATTGCATTCACTACAGACTTCTAAAGGCAGAAATGAATCACACACTGGGGTTGATTGTCCCTCATGTTCTGGGGAAAGATGAGCACTATTATATCTATGAGTATATAAACATATTTTCTATACCTCCACATATACACCCTGAAAAGTGTAGTAGAACTTGGATTAAAAGTATTGTGACCTAGTTTTCTTTGAGGGGAAAGAAGGTCATTGTGACAGAGTAGGATTTACAGCTCACTGGAAGAACCTTGAATATCACCCACATAGGAAAGATATGGTATTCATACTTGTGTGATGAATGCAAAACCCTATGTATGAACTAAAAAGAAGTGTCAAACAGGTGATTCTGGGATCAATTCTGATGATTTGAGATACAAGACTAGGGATAATAACAAAGTCTTACAGTTAGAAAAAGTCCTGTAACCTGACATTGAGGACAAGAATGCTGGACAACAAGAAAAAATAAGAATAAAATAAAACACTAGAAAACAAAAGCAAAAAAACAACTAAAAGGTGAAATTACCATGTGTCTTCAGGGCTCAAGCAAAGCAAAGCAAAAGGTCTGACAGTAGAGAAGGTATCATCCCATCTGTGGTAGCTTTTTACTGACCTAATGTTCATATCAAGCTTTATATACTGAGTATAAAATGAATGTTATCTTGCTGGCATTATAGAAATGTACAGAGTTTTAAATAGAAGCTGTGAACTACAGTTATTGCACTAGAAATATGGGATGCTGAAAATAAATTCAAGATTATTTATTTCTGGAAGAAAATAAACCCTTCGGATCACATTTATAAGTGTGATTCTGAAGAGGGCAGGCATCTGGAAGAAGAAAACATGCGAAGTTATTGGTAGGTATTCCAGGTCACAAGGCATGGGTCCTGAAAATCACTGTGAAAGGTTGTGCTTAGTGATTTCTTTATCACCAATAACACTTTAATGTCAAGAGTCAAAAGAAGCAACAACCAGAGTTCTGAAAGGGCAGGAGCAAAGTAGAATTTCATTCAATTAGTCCCCTTATCAATCAACCAAAAACCTATCAACTCCATTGTCTCAGACTCCCTCAATTATTACATTTATTAAGTATTTAACTTTACTGAGTATGTTTCTGTGTGTGTTCCAAAAGTGATGATAACCATGTGGGTTAAAGGCTGTAAGAGACATACAGACGTTAATAACTGTAGCAAGACAGTTCTGAACTTATATTAATTACTCAAAGTGTTTTCCTACAGAAGAAATTATGATGGCCACATCATATCTGGTAGTAATTAAGGTATATTTTTGTGTTTGGAATTGTGAATTTTTTTTCTGTTTCAAATCTTCCTTCAGTACTTGCAATTACTGAAAGAAATTGTAACAGGACAGCATGAGTTCATCTGGAACCCATATTAATTTGATGACAAATTCCAAAATGAAAAGATTTTTCAAATGGATAGCTAGTATCAACATAAATTATCGATTCTATCAATCTTACTAGTAACACAGGCAGAAAATAATAATTGGATTATGGTATTTATTATGAATGACTCCTAGGTTTTACATCCTGGATAGATTATTCTTAGGGTGATTTTTTTTTCCCCTTGAAGAATGGGTAATTCCATAATTCTCTTCTGGAAGTTTCATTACATACTACTAAAACAGATTATATAACAGTTTTCACCACTGATAGAAAATACAAATGGGTTGCTAAAAGTAGTACAAACCACTTGCCTCTAAATACTGGGAGTGGAATATGATGGAGAACTGTCTAACTCAAGTTAATTTTTCAATAGCAGGTAAAATTTTCCTGTTCCAATTTATTCAGACTTATTCAGTTTGTTAAATCCATCAGTGTTGGAAATGGGCCCTGCATGGACATGGACCATTGGAGAAGAGAGAGGGACAGAGAAACAGACTTTGATGCCTGGAAGGTCCAGGAAGATCAACCCTAGCTGGACTGCTANCATCAGAGCAAATGAAATATTAATTAAAACAACTAGAAACTAAAAGATTGTATTTTTTCCATTAAACTCAATAAGTCTTAGTCAAAATATTGCACAAAAATATGATATAAAAAAGTGTTCTTAATTATATTATACTACAAAGGACAAGACATGGGACTAATCTCTCAATTCAGTTTTGTTTCCTTGTTTTCCTTTTGACCTTAAACAGCCTTTTGCAATTACAGCAATAAAATTCACTGGAATAAATTTTAAAGACATTTTCTAAAAACATATAATTGATACCATCATATTGTAAATGCCAGCACTGAACTTTTTACTGTAGTCCTGTAGATCCAGTGAATGACATCTTCTGGTTTATAACCCTCAACTAATTCATCTAATGCTATCTATAAAATAACTATGCTTATGTTTGGAGCATTTCCAGTCAGATTCCAGTGGTTTCCATCTCTATGCTTTTCTTCCTCCTGTGCATCACTGACAACCCCTCAATATTATGTAAGTGCCATGCAAGCCAAAAGAGTGTTGGAGTCAAACAAAAACAAAGCCATGTCCTCATCCAAATCCTGATTGTTTCATACATTCCAAAAAGTCAGGAGCAAGTTAGATGACTACAGTGAAATTTTCAAAGGGCAAACCTTTCTAATCTTTATGAGTCTAGGTCCTGTTTATTAATATTACTGTAAATCTTAAGGTCTTTGCAAATTTTTGCCTATAAAAGTATTTAGGTTTTTTGTTCTTTTTTTTTTCACTTTGAAAAGAACCCTTTCATGTTATTTCTTCTAATACCTGATTCAAAGACCAAATACCTCACACACAGTTTGATAACTGTCAAGAACTACTACATCTCTCAATCCACTGCATAAATTCCAGTTGATCTAGCTCACTAAACAGTTTACTTTTGTTTCTAGGAAACATGTTGACTGATAGTCAGGTTGTATACTGGTACCCCTTGATTTATTTTTGCATAGCAGCTATATAGCCCACCAGTCCCGAGATGTTTTTATACATGAGTATTAAATACACAGGCAGGACTCTGTATTTGTTGAACTTAAGCAGGTTCCTGCAGGTCCAGCATTCCAGTTTAATAAGATTCCTCTGAATGACATCCCTATCCTTCAGAATAGCAGCAACACTCCCCCAACCTCAGTGCAGTGTTGCTCACAAATTAGCTAAGGATGCAGTTCATCCCATTGCTGAGCTTATTGCTGAGGCTATCACACACTTCTGAGAACAATTCTGGCAAATGGCATCCTCAGCTTTTCCCACTAACAATCTAGTAGGTCATCCATTCAGACTACAACCCTTTAGTCTCCTACAGATGACTGTATCTGCAGTAGTCTTGAACTCAAAATAAATGCTGCTCAGTGTTCTCCCATCCTCCACAGAGCCAATGACCTGGAAAGGGTCAGAGTAGACATGTGGTAAGACACTGGTAAGACAAGCAAAGACATAGCCCCTTTTGGTAAAAAAGAGCTCTTTTTTTGTTCTCTTACATCAACCACTACATCCAACAATGGGTTAAAAAAATTACTTTCTTTCTGCTGTCAGTATATGTAGAAAGCCATTTTCCTTGCCTATCNGAAAAAGATAAAAAAAAAAAAAAAAAAAAAAAAAACAAACAACAAAAAAACCCCAACAAAATGCACTGACCAGTTTTCCTATATTGATGAGAAGCAAACCCAGAGGATGACTTCTCCTTGATAATTTATGCCAGCACTTATTGACAGAAAATTTTCATCAGAGATCTCCTGGACTATTTGCATCCTAACCCTTTTAGCAGTTGTTAAAGTCATTAGAGTCCCACATAAAAACTAACATTTTCAGTTGGGAGATGTCCTCCAGTTGTTTCAGTAAAACTTGTCTGCCTCATTTTTTTGATTGGGCTGCCAGTATCGCTATCCCCTATGATCCCAGCTCAAAAGCACCCAAGACAGTTCCATGTCATAAAAAAAGTTCTTGCACGTGAGATGCTCCTTTGGGTAGAGTAACCCTTGCCTTTTCTTCCATAAAGAGTTTAGCAGGATTTTATAGCCATTTACCTCACTCCAGAAGTGCAAGCATTTGTTCCACTATGTTGCTGTAATTCCTATGACATCATAATTCCTTAATTCCATAAGTCTGAATGCAGATTTATGGTTATCTCAAGTTTTATTTATCCACTTTGTCTTTTTCAGTTCTTTCTCCAGTCTTCAGCTTTTCAACACCAGTTTCCTTTAATTCCTATTTGGTGCGTGAATTCTTCTACAAGCAGCTGGAGGATGTTTCAAAATCACCAGCCCTTATACTTCTGGGTGACTTGAACCAGTTGAATGTCTGCTGGAAGCTCAGCACACCACAGAAAAGGGAGTCTAGGAGGTTCCTGGAATGTATGGAACATAACTTCCTGTTGCAACTGATAAATGAGTCTACCAGAGGTGAGACCCTACTAGATCTGCTGTTTACAGACAGAGGAGAGCTGGTAGGAGATGTGGTGTTTGGAGGCTGTCTGGGATACAGCGGGCACAAAATGATGGAGTTTTCCATATTCATCAAAACAAGGCAGATATCAACAAAACCTCTACCCTGGACTTCCTGAGGGGGTAAGGAGGGGAGAGGAAAAACCTCTATTCCTTGTTGGACATGAGGGAGGACATAGTTACCAAAGACAAGGAAAAATGTGAGGAACTTAACATCTTCTTTGCCTCAGTTTTCAGCAATAAGACATGTCCTCCTGAGGACAACTGGCCTCCCAAGCTGATAGACAGGGATAGGGACCTGAATAGCCCCCCTGTAATGCAGAAGGAAGGAGTTAGTGCCCTGCTGAGTCACTTGGATCCTCACAAATCTATGGGATCAGATGGGATCCATCCCAGGGTGCTGAAGGAGCTGGCAGAACAGCTTCCCAAGCTGCTCTCCATCATTTATCAATAGTCCTGATGCACGAGGGAGGTCCTGAATGATTGGAAGTTGACTAATGTGGTGCCCATTCACAAAAAGGTCCAGAAGGAAGATTTGGGAAACTACCGGCCTGTCAACCTGATGTCCGTGCCCAGCAAGGTTATGGAATAGATCATTTTAGGTGTGATCACATGGCACCTACAGGATGGACAGAGGATCAGACCCAGCCAGCATGGATTTAGGAGGGTCAGGTCCTGTCTGATCAACCTGATCTCCTTTCATGATCAGGTCTTCCACCTGGGTGGATGAGAGGAAGACTGTGGATGTGGTCTACTTGGACTTCAGCAAAGCCTTTGACACCATCTCCTACAGCATACTGCTGGAAAAACTGGCAGCCCATGACTTTGACAGGGGCACTCTCTGCTGGATTAAGAACTGGTTGGATGACAGGGCCCAAAGAGTAGTGGTGAATGGGGCTGTGTCCAGCTGGGGTCTGTCATCAGCAGTGTTCCCCAGGGGTCAGTGTTGGACCCAACCCTGTTTAATATCTTTATTGATGATCTGGATGCGGGGATTGAGTCCACCATTAGCAAATTTGAATGACACCAAGTTGAGGGGGTGTGTCGTTCTGCTGGAGGGAAGGAGGGCTCTGCAGAGGAATCTGGACAGGCTGGATAGATGGGTCAAATCTAATGGGATGAGGTTTAACAGGACCAAGTGCTGGGTCCTGCCCTTGGGCGGCAACAACCCCCTGCAGCACTNGGTTAGACCCGGATTTTATTAAATGGCAAAAGTATTATAAAAGATGGATAGATGAAGATGCTGAGGTCGAGGAGCCTGATCCCGGGAATGTTAATATTTTGCACCAACTTTAATTCCCCCTGTTTAATAAATGTAATGTTACCAGGTCTACTCGTTATATTTTCCCTGTAGTAGTCCCTATCCAAGTTCTTCCCATAAACCCCTAGGATTCTCCCACCAACCCCACCTTGACTGGCCCCAGTTTAGTGCATTGCAGTAATTCTCCTTATATGGTTATGTTTGGATCCCTGTTTCCCATTGGTCCTTTCCTTGTTCCTCCCCTCTGCTCATGCTTGAACCAATGGGATGCTTCTCTCCTCCCCTTTCTCCTCCCATGTTCTGGAAGCCTCCCTCGACCCGTTTATAAGCTGGGAACCCCAATAAACTTTGCTTCTTCTGTTGCCACCTAGCCTCAAGTGTGGTCCTTCCTTGGGGGGCTGTGCCGGGCTGGGTGCAGAGGGAGTTGCCCCGGGCTTCGGGAGGTGGCTAAAAGAGCTGGTCTCGCCTGCCAGTTTTGGCCAGGATTCCTTGTGGAGCAGAATGCCTGCGCTCCGGCTTAAGGAGCTATTACATCCACTGATACTCTACAACTACCTGAAAGAAGATTGTAGTTAGGTGGGGGTTGGTCTCTTCTCAGTAGAACAAGACGTGCACCAGAGGAAGTTTAAGTTAGACATTAGGAAGAAGTTCTTTACAGAAAGAATGATAGGGTGTTGGAACAGGATGCCCAGGGAGGTCATTGAGTCACCATCCCTGGAGGTATTTAAGAAGAGATTGGATGTGGCAGTTAGTAGTGCCATGGTCAAGTAGGCAGGGTGGTGTTAGGTCATAGATTGAAATCAATTATCTCAGGGGTTTTTTTCAACCTAGCTGATTCTATGGTTCTATGATTCTACATATTGTTTGTCTCCCTATTTGACTGTTTCTTGATACAGGCTTTTTTGTCATCTCAGGTTCCCATTTTTATTATAGATTCTGCGTGTTTGTGCTCAAATACTTCAGATCAGCCCTAAATTATCTCATTTTCTCAAGTGGAGTGAGATGACTTCCCCAGTGTACCCTGGATGCTTTCCACTATGTGCAAGTTTTGTTCCCTACTCTGTCAAAATTAATTTCTAGAGCTCAGCACAGAAGAAAAATGATTTAAAGATAAAATAAGAAGGGACCATGCAGGGCAGGTCTTCTTTGAATGACACGAAGAAGAACTTACGATAAGCAAATGGAGTATACAGGATTCCTTAAGGACTTTTTTTGTGCAATCTTAGTCTGTAATGATAAAATGCTTCACGTCTTTGCTGATACCATTCTCACATTTTAAAATATATAGAATTTCTGGATAGGTTAAGAAAATATATATAATTCTTATTGGCTTGAGCTGAAGGTTGAGGTGGCAAAATGCCAAATGCCCAACACAGAGAGAAACTGTCCGCCTCCAACCAAGGGAAAAGGAGGAAGAGGGAAAAAAATCCAAAATCTGAAGTAGCAAGCTTCTTATATTATACAAAAGAAAGACAACTGAAAACAGAATATGATGTAATACGTGTATATATGCAAATGTGAGAAAAAACAAGCTAGCAACAATAGCCACCAAGTCACCCAACCAAATAATATAGATTCCAACCACCCAAACTCCACAAAACCTCCCAAAAACTCTTCCAGAGAAAACTCCAAACAAAAGGGGAGAAAAAACTAACAGGAAGATGTTCACCTCTCTAGATAACACAGTGGGGATGNACGTGTATATATGCAAATGTGAGAAAAAACAAGCTAGCAACAATAGCCACCAAGTCACCCAACCAAATAATATAGATTCCAACCACCCAAACTCCACAAAACCTCCCAAAAACTCTTCCAGAGAAAACTCCAAACAAAAGGGGAGAAAAAACTAACAGGAAGATGTTCACCTCTCTAGATAACACAGTGGGGATGGCGGCAAGGCCTAATCTTGGTAGAGCCAAGGCAGTGCATCCCCATGGGTCCGAGGCAAAGACCAAAAGAGGCAGAAGCTCCACCTCCCTCTCTTTTTATACTTCTTGACACTTCTTGTTGATGTCAGATGATATGAAATACCTCTTTGTTTGCTTAAGTCAGGAGATGCTTGTCCCTTCTAATCTATGTCACACCCTTTGGGCCTGCTGAATTGGGCCTAGCCAAGGCCTAGCTGAAACTAATGCCAAAACTACCACAGCTTGTTAACAGAAGTCATCTACAAATGTAAACCTGCACTTAGATTTTTACGTATTTCCTTAGAATTTTTAATGTGGATTTTTTTTTCCCCCACATTTCCTTCCTGGCATCTTTCAGATGTCCAGAAGTACCTTCTTCAGTGATGACAGTTCCGAAGTTTAATTAGAAGCATCCAAGGGATTTTTTAATTCCATCCTTAATTGAAAGTCAATTAATTGCCATCCAACTCTTTACAAAAGCAGCGTATGAAACCTTCTACTGTTAACTGTAATAAATAAGCAATCCTTCTTCTATGTGAACTATCCTTAAAATTTAGACACTTAAGAATTAATTAGATTGCTGAAAACTTAAGCTGTCTAAACAGTAAATAAGGAAAGACACATTCATAGAAACAATGACTGCAGTCCTAATTTCTGAATGTCCAGGGAGATAACACTCTTAAGGTGCTTAAAGTTAGGGTTAATGAAGCCAGAACTCAGTACAATATGATTAGCAAATTGTAAGTTTGTTTTATAATAGAAGAAATTAGCAAAAAAAGAAAAAGAAAAAGACAACTGAAAGCATCAGTACATCACAAGTTAAAAATCTTAAATAAACAGTTAAAAAGCAAACACATTATGTGAAAAATGGTTTAGAAATACAAGTTCTTACTCAATAGAAAAAAGCTACCTAAACAAGTTTTCTTTGCAGAATGAAAATAATTAAATAATTTCTACTGCTGGGTGTAATGGAATGTTACAGAAGAAGTAAATTGCATTTTACTCTTATTTTAAGTTATTTTAAAGTGTGCTCATTAAGGCTAAATGATAACACTAAAGTGCTAATATTTACAGAAGAGTATAAAGAAATCAGAGTCTCAGAGGTAAATGTTGGAGTTACTTTCAGTGAGTAATGTCTCTGTAATTAGCTGGATATTTCTTCAGTTTACTGTTACATTATTCCATTTTTTTTTGCCAGTAAACTCAAACTAAATTGCTAGTATAACTCTAGTAAGTTTTGAATAAAAGTTAGGTTTCATATATTTTTATAGGTTTTCTCACTTCCAAACAAGTGCTACTGATCTGTTTCAAGTTTACTGGTGTACGGAGATTACAAACTGTGCTCTACTATGAGTTTCTATCTGTTAGACTGTATTTTCCAATCGTATGTTCCATTAGAAAACACATTTTTATTAAACTTTGTCTACTATTCATTTCATTTCAACATGCAATATTAGTTGTATTAATTATATTTTATATCCCGTTATAATTTTATCTTAAAAATAAAAAAAAAATCTGAATAAGTTACAGCACTCAATTTATTTTTTTAATTTTATATTGATGAAGTAAAATATTGTTGTAACTTGTTAATGTTTTGATTGCAAGACTAGCTCATTGACTCACTAGCAATTGCCTCCAATAAAGTTATCACTTTATCATTGAGTCATTG
>VWZD01006780.1:132716-147862 GCA_013396695.1 Sakesphorus luctuosus | reverse complement strand
CAGGATCCCATTGGCCTTCTTGGCCACCTGGGCACACTGTTGGCTAATGTTGAGCTTCCTGTCAATTAGTACCCCCAGGTCCCTTTCTGCCTGGCTGCTCTCCAGCCACTCTGTGCCCAGCCTGTAGCACTGCATGGGGTTGTTGTGGCCAAAGTGCAGGACCCGGCACTTGGCCTTATTGAACTTCATCCCATTGCAATCAGCCCATCTCCCAAGTCTATCCAGAACAAACAAAAAACCACAGCAAAACACAAAAGCCCTAAAAAAGTGCATTCATTAATTTCCATTGGCAACCTAAAGAATAGTATCTGGATTTCTGCTTGTTTATTGGCTCTAGGTCCCGTCTCACTTAATTGGTTAAAATTTAATCATGGTCCAATTTTAGTATTATATCTCTGTGAAGAAGATTGGGAAAACAGAAAAAGGTGGAATCTGGGGAAAAGAGCCAGAGAAAATGTGACATTGCTACTTGAAGTGAGGTGAAATTGATTTTCTTCCTTATTGTTAATAACCAGATATTTGACTCCCTAAAAAAGATCAGCCTATTTGCCACTGTTTTGTATGCCTGTTGTAAATCTTGGGAAAGAGCCAGGACACGCTGAGACAGACAGAGGCCAGGACATGGAGAGTGAACCACCTTTTGCATCCTGGCTGTAATCACTCTAGCTAAATGTTAAGATAAGATGGGAGGGAAAACTGGAGACATTTAGTACTCTTCAGTGATATATGCCATGTGAATAAAAGATTTCAGCCCCAAGATTCACAAAAAATGTCAGAGATTAAGTAAAATAAACTCTGTCTTTCATTTCATGTATAAGAAATGTAATCCTCACACAACTAATTGCTAACAGTGAACTTTACTTTTCTTCTTTATTGCAGTGGAAAGAAATAGCTTCTACCTAATGTAAAATATATGTATTTCTTATAATTCTATGTTTTACATACACAAAAAAATAAATGGATATGGCTGACTCATTTTTTTTATAGACCTTGTGGGAAATAGCTATTCTGCCATCAAATCATGTACCTTCCATTAAGATCATCTTATCTGCAATTATTTTCAGTGTTATAAGGATAAAATTACCTTTGTTCATGTTTGTAAACTGCCTACTATGATATTTTTCAGAAAATTAGTCTGAAGGTACTTTTACAATTTGGATAAATTAGAAATAAAGACAAGAAAAAACAGAATCATAGAATGTCTGAGATTGAAAGTGAGCTCTGGAGGTTGGCTGGTCCAACCTCCCTCTGTAAGTATAGCCAGCTAGAGCAGGTTGCCCAGGGCCTTGGCTAGGCAGTTTTCAAATATTCCAGAGGCTCCCTGGGCAAACTATACCAGTGCTTAGACAGGAGTGTTTTCTGATGTTCAGAGGGAGCCTCCTCTGTTTCATTTTGTGCCCCATTGCCTCTGATCCTGTCACTGGCTGTCACTAGAAGAGCCTGGCTCTGTCCTCCTTGCACTCTCCCTTCAGGTATTTAAACATAATGATGAAAGCCCCCTGAGACTTCTCTTCTTCAGGCTAAACAGCCTCAGATTGCTCAGCTTTTCCTCATATGTGACATTCTGCTTAGTCTTAATTATTTTTGAAACCCTTCACGGGACTCTCTCCATGTCTCCCTTGTACTGGAGAGCCCTAAACTGGCCACAGGTCTCCAAGTGTGGCCTCACGAGTGCTGAGTAGAGTGGGTGAATCCAGTCCCTCAATGTGTTGGCAATACTCCGTCTTATACAGCCCAAGACACCATTAGCCTTCTTTGGAGCACAAGCACATTGCTGGCTCATGTCTAGCTTGTTGTCTACCAGGATCCCCAGTTTCTTTGCTGCAAACCTGTTTCCTAGTGGATCACTTCCAACATATACCTCTGCCTGGCATTATTCTTCTCCAAGTGCAGAATTTACACTTCCCTTGGTTGAATTGCATGGGGTTCCTTTCAACCCTTTTCTCCAGACTGTCAGGGCTTCCTCTGGATGAGGAAGCCTCTGGCTTTTCAGTCATTGCTGTCATCTGCAAACTCTGTCCTATCACCCAAATCATTAATGATGATGTTAAACAACACTGCTACCCTCCAGCTAGACCTCTAGACCTAATATTTTCAATATTTAATGTTATTTTTGCAATTTGTTCACATATACCCACTATAGGAAAGTCTTTCAATCATTTAATTAAATTGTTGGCTTCCTGTTTTCAAAATGGCTTTTTTCTTCAACCCATTTTCTCTAACTTAAGATATTACATTAAGATATGTACTTGTGTGCAGCTCAGAAGTAGTAACATGTCCCCCTGTGTAGAATAAAGATTCCATCCAGTTGTTACATCTCTGTGTTTCAGTAATTCTAAATAATATTTATTCTCTAAAGCTACTACTTTACAGAGCAATTCTCTTTGAGTTTAGGGGGTTTTTTTTGTTTTTTTTGTTTGTTTGTTTGTTTGTTTGTTTGTTTGTTTGTTTGTTTGTTTGTTTGTTTGTTTGTTTGTTTGTTTGTTTGTTTGTTTGTTTGTTTGTTTGTTTGTTTGTTTGTTTGTTTGTTTTGGGTTTTTTCAGCAAGGGAAGCCTTTTTTGACTAAATCCTCTCCCTTTTGTCTGGGTTGTTTGTTTTTTTTTTTAAATTAGCTCTGTTTCCTGTAAATACAGATATGCACAGGTAAGATATTAATACTATATAGTATTACTTCTGTTATTTGGCATTTGCAAGCTTTTCTTCCTATCTTCCTGATTGCTAACCCAGTTCACTAGGTCATCACCTAGTTTTACCTTTACTTTTTTACCTTTAAACAAGATTTTGTTTTTCAGTCTGGCAAATATGATTTTTTTTTTAATTTTGAAACCTTTTGAAGGCTTATTGCTTATTTTAATCAGGTCTATTCTACAGACTTTTTTTTTTGGCAAAGTGAGCACACACTCTCCAGAATTTTTTGACCTAATTTCCTCAGAGCCCATTAAAATATTCTTCCTTTCAAATTATTGACTTTTAAAGTGACAGTTTTCAAATTTTTCATTCTAACTATCTACCTCAAACTTCTTCAGAACAGGGTCAAAAAAGGGTTAGGCCTTCACTTTGGTTGAGTTTTTAAACAAGTCTGATCTATAAGTACAGATATTTTTTTACACTGCTCTTTTTGTCATTGCTCCTCTTAACACTTCTACTTGAAAGACTAAAATTTATCCTGGAAATTGCAGTGACATTTCCAGAAGTCTATGTGCTTGGTTTTATCTCCTTGTTTTCACTCACTACCCTTTCTTATCTGTTCTTGTGTTTCTAGATGTTGATTCCAGTTTCTTTCTGCCTTCCTAAAGACATCTGACATTTATCTGACAATTTTTGAGAATCCGAGCTAGAAAGGCTACCAATGAAATTAAAAGACAAGTAGCCAACAATGCCTATACAGTATTCCTGTAAGAGAAGTGGCAAACCGTGACTAATTACGACTTCTGTATAAAAAGACTCTGGGCCTTACTTCAAGAATAAGACATTGTTAACATCAGTTTAGTAATTAAAATTGTTGCACAGGATAGAAAGCTTCATATTTGAGCCTCGGAGAATATTAAGATATCAAAATGCACTGAGTGCATGGGTGATTCTTCTTTGCAAAGGTTTTCCTTTCCACCTGGATCAGACCTAACATCTCTGTGTAGGAAAAAACCAGCCAATTCTCACTCTTTTTGTTCCTTCCTTCTCTCTCTGCCCAGCATTTTGTGCTGTTTCTTAATTATCTTTTCCCTAAGGCTACCCCATTTCTGTTTCTCATTCTCTGCCCCACTATCAAATGAAAATATGAAAATGTGCAAATATTTTTCAGAAGTGCAGAATTTTACATGTGTTATTCCAGTAATATAATGAGTTAAATATCAAGACTTGTCACTTCTGTTTTGTTTTACATAGGAACATATATTTTAAATTAATTTTTAATTATTTTCCCATGGTAAATGTTAGGAAAAAGAGGTTATCTGACAACAGCCAGTAAAATGGAAATTTTAATTCACAGAATACTGATTGAACTGCAACTGTTCATGAGAGAGGAAGGAAACAAAGAGGTATGCATATTGCTAGACAAAGTAAACAATGCTTAGCTTTCTCCTTTCTCTGTCAGTTTGAGGAGCACAGAGGACAGCGTTCTTTTCCTCTGAATTTGTAATAAACTTTAAGCTGGAACTATCAGTCTTTATAAATCATGTAAGCATGTCTAACAGTGTGGGTTCTACAGTTGCTGGAAAAGTGAGGCTAAGCATGGTTGAAAGTTCAGAAAACACAGTGTCTTTATTAACAGGAGTGGCCAAATGGCAGGAACCCAAAGAGAAGGGAGACAGAGAAGGAGGGAGACTAAAGCAATAAGCCCAAATGTGTAAGCATCCTACTCACCAAAATGTTACTCGTGTAAGATTGTCATACCAACTCAAGACATTCCTCAAAAGGCAGAGGTTACATGCTCTAGGCATTGGCAGACAGCAGGCATCTCCTCTGTCTTTTTTGGGGGGGGGGAAATACCAAACTCAAGAGCACGAGTCCTCTCACCTTTATTGAGCCTGCTGGTGACATCTAGGGAGGTGTGGACAGCATACCCAGGCAGAGGTCTCAGGCTCTGCTCTCTTTCTTCCTCCTTGCTCTCTCTTCCTCAGCTCTCCTCCACAGGCTGTCAGCCAAAAGAAGAGACCCAAGTAACTTTATTTTATGCAAACTGTCTTCAAGGACGAAGCCTTCACTCTCAGCTTTTGTTCCCTAGAACCTGTCAGGAAGAAGATAATTTTTTTCACAGGCGGCATGAGCAAAAAACACAGACAAAAATGTCAACACTTTTAGTTCCAGATACAGCATGGCACATCAGTATTGTAGAACAACTCTATTTTCACATTAAACAATTTTAGGACCTAAAGAAAATGGATTTAAAGTTACAAGTATGAAATGCAGTGCATTTGTTATGCTTTAAAGGGGCCTAGTTTTTCAAGACCTTGTAATGCTGTGACTATATGAACAACAAGGGACAGTGTTCTTGTAGGGAAGAATTTCTTACAGAGAATGGAAATGTCAGCAATCCTCTCTATTTGCATTCTCTGAAGCTGGTGGAGAGATAAGCTGAGGCAAGACACCTCCGGTCAGCTATGGGAAAGAAGTATGCTGAAGTAGTACAATACAAACATTGTATTCATGGACCTTTGAGTGTAACCAATGAGAGGTGTTATTCTGTTGCATGAACATACTCAATTAGCCAATCTGCATAAGGAATGGGGCATGTGAACAATGATTTGGAATATAATGGGCACGTGTGTGATCTGAATAAATGGCATTCACTAGATCATTTTGGTCTGCGCGTGATGTCCTTTGATCCTCCGCAAAATATTGCTGCTTTATGTACGGAAAGGGAATGTGATCAGTTAATTACAAGATATGCTGAGGATCTGAGTACATGCTTCACTATTATCATACAAGTTTTCAAAGCGAAGAAGGAACTGAAGGCATATAAACCACAGAACAGTGTGGGGGTGAGAGTAAATGCATCCCTTAAGCTGTTTGGAGTTCTACCTTAAAGAGAACAGAGCTACCTGGAGTATGTGTGGTAGCTTATAGCCAATGAGAGGCTGTGGTGTATATAAGGTGAATTGGTTAACCAATTATTTGGAAGCATGTTGGATGTGAGAGTGCATAAAAGGTGTGGATATTACTGTGTGAGAGTTAGATCTAGATCTACTAGGATGTGAGATGATGTCATAGGAACTTCTAGGAACTACCTACTGCTACTATGAGCTGTGAAGATCTGTCTGTTAATCTATCTGGAATAATCTCTCTAAGTTGTGAGCCTTCTGATCAAGCCTTCTGATGTCTGCTGTGCCTGAGCTCTTCTGACCGTCAGTCCAGCGCCCTAGCTCGGTATAAGGGGCTCCCCCTATAGAACAGATTCTTCTACTTTTTGCATTTGCTCTTGCTTGGTCTGCCACATTTTGCTCACTAGATAGAAAATTTCTTCCAAATCTCCAAACAGCTATTCCTACGTGTAGCAGCTGAACAACAGTAGGTAGTGACAATGATGGTAACTGACACAATGATCAGCTGGTTGGTGGGTAGACAAGATGTTCACAAAGCTAATATTGAGTGAGTGCCCCCTTAAAAGTTAATCAGCAACTGAATACTCAAGTTCTCATTTGTTCACCCTTGCAAGGTAGTCATGGATTTTGGTAACCTCTGTCAGGCTTTGCCATTTTCAAATTAACACAAGGCTGGGAAATGTGATATCTGGGGTTTGACTAACCACAGTAGAACAATAGGAGAAATAACTTGGTTGAAATGGATGAAGAAGGTGGAATGGCAATGTAAAGAAATAGCAGACAAATAGTGGTGTATTCCAGTGAGGTACATGGGAAAATAAGAGTTTGATGAGAGGACTATGAGTTTGAAAATCCTAGGAAAAGAGAAGAAAGAAGTAGCATATTGTAAAAGTAAAATAACAGATTTAGGAAAAGTTATATTTCTTGTGGAGATTAATAGAGGAAGTATGTGGCTTGCTGTTCCTATATACCAACTTTTAACATATACAGTTGTTTGTGCTTGTCATAATCAAGAGAGTATGCCATCCTGAAATACCATACTGCACAAAAAACTTGAAGAAGCAAGTATCTTAAAACCTGGGAGTACTATATAGGAACACCAACTAACTTGTCAAGCAGATAGATGTTTCCTAAATTCTTTGGGAATCAAGTATGTGTAATTTGCTTTAAGATGAAATCATGTGTTTGAATTCTGTAAAAGTGTATCTTAAGGTAAGACTAGACCAGGTTATTTTAGCAACTTTTTATTTCCAAGAAAGTAAGCATTTGGTGTTACTGCTTTGGAGGCTAGAACACTTACCATTACAGAGAATACTATAGGAAAGGATATTCCATCGAGCAATTTTGCTTTTTATTATGAAATCTATCAATTTCTAATCACTAGCTTTTTCTGTTAAGTCATCCTATACCAAATGTTCTATGTATATAAACACGATTTTTCTTGTCAGAAAAAAATCAACTTACTACTGAGGTTTCTAAGAAAAATTGTTGCTCAAGAAAGGCTTCACCTCCCTTCTAACTTCAAAGTTCAACTAACAAATAATCTTCCTTCTCCCTAAGAGCTACTCATTATTCAACAGTTTTCAAACTCTTCAGAAGCCAAAGTGCAAACTTAGAATCCTAGATCTCATGTTTTATTGCTAAATTTTTATCATAATTAGTATACTTGCATATATTCTCACAAGCAAAGTGATGTCTCTATGTACTGTTTTCTTCAGAACATATTAAGAATATTTACATTGCAAAATGTTTCATAATTACTAGCTTTATCACTTTATTTTATTTTTTTTTTTTTACACTATGAAGAAGAAATATTTTGTGGCCAAAACTCAAGCGATATGAGATACAAATATGAAACATTACTTGAGTTTAACACTGCAGATTGCTTATCTATTGAAGCATCATCTCCCAATATTACTATTCCTTTAGAAATTCCTTGGTTCTTGGAATGGAGAGTATTTTCCAAGAGTGCTTGTAACATCTCTGCTTCACACAGAGATAGTATAAATTGTAGTTGTATCCTTTGCAGTCTGATATTGTCAGGTCATTGCATGCTTGTAATTAACAGAACATTCTGATAATACCTGTGGTAGGAGAAAATTAAAATATGGGTGTAGTTCTTGATATTGTCCTTGATTTTAATACATTAAGAAAAGTGCAAATAGATCATGAGAAGGAAATTTTAAAAAAAGGGAAGAAATGAAATGTTACATTTATAGAAAAAAGTATATCTAAAAATCAATACATTTCTCCATCTTGCTACAGTCAAAACTGCATTTCACAGCATCTACTTGATCTTAGACATTGAAATAATCTTAGATTATGGCTAATTCATTTGTTTTGTCCAGGATATTGACAAACTTAATAAATGAGATAGCCTGATAATTACAGCTGGAGCTGGGATTTGTATTTGACTTCTTAGTCATTGATCATTACTTCAAAGAATGACTCATAGACTTTGCCTCTAGAATGTAATTTCTCAAGGGAAAGTTCTAGACTAGATCAGAGTTCCCTGAACAATCCAAAATACCTTAAAATGTTTCTTAAACAAAAGGAACTTTGCTTTTCAGGCCTTTAATTTTCAGGTTCTTAACACTATCAATGCTGATAATATATTACTGTTAGGATTAATATTGCCAATAGAAGGGCTTTCTTTAGCATTTTTTTTCTGTTTTGGTGTGAGGAGATGTCCTAGTTACAGCAACCAGGACCAGTTTGTCACTGTGTCGGTGTAACCAAAACTGTGTATTCTACACCCTCTATACCATTTCTCATGAACTGGTACTAATGGATCTCTTGCAGCCACTGCCCAGGGCACACCTGGCACCTGAGGCTACAATCTGGGTGTTAGAGAACCCAGGAGAGTGTTTCTTTGTTTTCACACCAATGTGTGATAACTCCCCTCTGGAGAGGCATTAGCACCTTCACACTCAGCCTGAGGGGTCATGTCTGTTAATGGGCTATCAAAGATTCCAAGAATATACCATGACTCACAGAGTTAAATCACCCCTTGTGAAAATCCCTACCCTGGGGGAGGTACTGGACATTTTCATGTTAACCTGAGCTGTCTTGGGTTGAGCTGGCAAAATGCCAGCTGACCAATACAGAGTCAAAGCCTTCCTCCCCCTGCCAAGAAAAGGGAGAAAGGAAAAAAACAAAAACAAAACAAAAACAAACCAGAAACTCAGAACAGGTTTAAATCCAAACTAATTATATATATTTGTATAGAAAAGAGAAAATTAGGAGAAACTACAATGTAACACACACTTATGCAAGTTAGATATAACAACAATTTTCTACCTCTCACCAAAAACAGATTCCATCACTCTAGATCCATAAGCACCCCAAAAGACACCCAGCAAAGAACAGAAAGAGTAACAACAAAATGTTACTACTTCCCTGAACTTAGATAAAATGCAAAATAGCAGCAGCCACAGCAAGGCCCACTTCAGCAAGACAGCCGCAGTGTGTCCTGCCTCTACTGCAGACATGATGGAACTGAGTGAACACCTCCTACTCCTGTATTCACATCTCAGGTTTGCGCCATCTGGTATGAAATATTTCTTTAGTTGCTTAAGTCAGGTGATACTTGTCTCTCCTAATCTAAGTAGATTCTCTGAGCCTGCTAATTTGAGGCCTAGCTAAAACTACCACATGAGTTTATATAATCCTTGGTTTTGGGGACTTGGGATACCGCTTGTCAGATCCAGAGGAGGACCTCAACAGGACTGTGACTACTACTCTCAATCAGACTGCAACCATCATCTTCATCAACAGGTTTTCCTTTCCTTTTACTTTGTACTGGGGGGAGGACCACATGGTGCTCAGCACAGAGGCTGATGAACACCATTCTGTTTGTTCCCCAGGGTGCTGGGTTATACATCTGTTTTTCGTGGGTTAAACTAAATTTTTCTCTGTATCATTATATTTATTCTAATCTTTTTATTAAATCGTTACTCTGACTTGTAATCTCTCTTGAGCTGGGTTCATTTCTCCTGCCAGTTTACCTTTAAACCAATACAGGAGAAAAGGAGGAAATTGCTCATTCTGTTTTCCCTCTATGTTACTGCAGTTTCAAAATTTATGAATTATTGAATAATTCTTGAGAATTTACTCCTTTTATTTAGCAAATATGCCTGACATTAAAAGATTATTCTAGCATAAAAAACAAAACAAAACAAAAAAACTCCAAAAACAGACACAAGCAGATGTCCCTTAACTGGAGTGATATTATAGAAAGAGTAGCTCACTTTGGCAGAAACATCCTTACCATTATCAAGACACTCATAGCATGACTAAATTTGTGCAACTTTCCATACTAGTACTGCGTAAGAATGTTATTAGTAGGTAAAGATAATACTTTACTTCGGTTATCAGATGTACGATAAATGAGAACTCTGGCATGATTTTATTAAGAACGTATCATTAGGACAAGCATAAAGCCAATAAATGATAGATTTTATGACATGATAAAAAACATGGCAAAAAGTTTTTTGTTTCAGCAAAGGTAAAACTAGATCTTCCACAAATAAATAAGATTCAGAATCTGCATGCTAATGAAAACTGAATTATTTATTCAGAAAATAAATAGTCCAATGATAAAAACCCAACAAACAAAAAACATAATGAGAAGGTAATTATCACTGGTAACATTTTTAGTGAAAGAAGAACAAGTGCTGATCTCTTCTCTGTGGTGACCAGTGACAGGACCTGAGGGAATGGCCTGAAGTTTTGTCAGGGGAGGTTTAAGCTGGATATTAGAAAAACATTCTTCAACCAGAGAGTGGTTGGGCACTGGAACAGGCTCCCCAGGGAAGTGGTCACAGCACCAAGCCTGAGAGAGTTCAAGAAGCATTTGCACAATACTGTCATGGTGAAACTCTTGGGGCTGTCCTGTGCAGGACCAGGAGGTGGACTTTGATGATCTTTGTGGATCCCTACAACTCAGGATATTCTATGATCCTATATTTGTGTCAAGAGAAGGGCAACAAGGCTCATGAAGAGTCTAGAAAACATGTCTTATGAGGAACGGGTGAGGGAGCTGGGTTTTTTTAGTCCAGGGAAGAGGAGAATCAGGACCACCTCTTTGCTCACTACAGTTACCTGAAAAGAGTTTGTAGTGAGGTGGGAGCTGGTCTTTTCTGCCATATCTGTGGTGAGAGGATTAAAGGAAATGGCCTTAAACTGAGATCGGAGAGACTCGGATTATATATTACAAAAAATATTTCATTGTTAGGGTGGTCAAGCATTGGAATAAATTGCTGTTGTGGTTTGACCTTGGCAAATTGCCAAGTATTCACCACAGCAATGCAGCCTCCCTCCCACCCTGTAAGGGAAAGGGAGAAAAAAACCTTGAAACTGAAACTTAAAAAGAGAAAGGCTTATGTATTTACACAGAAAAGAGAAAATTAAAAACAAAATGCAATATAACACATACACACAAAAGGAAAAGATAACAACTCTCCACTCCCCACCAAATGGCAAATTGCACCACTCTGGCCACTCCAGAAGGCCCACTTCCCTAGAGATACCCTAACAGAGAGAAAACAATAAAAATCTTTACTTCTCCGAGATAAAACAGATGCAAACAGTGGTAAGGCCTAGATCTCCCCCAACAGCAGCAGCATGTCCTCCCAGAATAACAGTCATGAGAAGAAGAGAGAGAATCACCTCCCACACTCCTTTTCATACCCCAGTCTGCATCATATGGTATGAAATATTTCTTTGGTTCCTTAAGTCAGGTGACAGCCTATGTCCCTTCTAATCTGTGTAGCACCTTCAGGGTCTACTAAAACTAAGGCCTGGCTAGGCCTAAACTACCACAGTTGCCCAGGGAGATGGTGGATTCACCATCCCTGAAGATGTTCAAGACACATCAGGATCTGGTGCTGGGTGATACAGTTTAGTGGTTTGGGGGTAACAGTTATAGTGCTCGGTGAAGAGTCGGGTTGGAGGATCTCGAACAGTTCTTCCAATCTTGATGATTCTATGATTTGATGATTCCAGATACAGGGAGTATTGATCAGCTAGCTCTTGATCAGTAGAAATTTGTAAAGTATATTCTCACCATTAATTTAAAATATTATTTTGGCTCACTAAGTGACATACATTATGTATCTATAAATTTCCTGACGTAATATCAGTTACTTTATTGTATTAACAAGATACTTAGTGAAATAATAGATTTTTTAAAAATTTATAGCTTAGATATTCTTCTTGCTGATTGGAACGAGTAATGCAATACCTTCATGACAATCAAGTAGGCTATCCAAAATATAAAACTGATCATATATTAAAATGAATACCATTGCTATTTGATGTTAGTACAAAATAAAAACCAATGAAAAAAGTCACATTGCTTCAAAACATGTGAAATACTACAGCTTGTAGCTGAATTGCAAGTCTTACCTTGACTGAAAGGTGTTGGCTACTTCCCTGACCTTGTATGTTTGGTACTTCTGGCTATCTAAGTGTTGAGTATTAATCAAAATGTAAAGATCATGACCTGAGGTCATATCTATTTTTGGAGCACTCACCTTGAAATCAGAAAAGGGACAATCAAAAAGGACAATCAAAATCTCAGAAGATTAATAAGGTTTGAAGATTTTTTTTCTTCAAAATGAGCTGCAAAACATTTTCTAGAATATAAGCATAATTTTTAACTAAATATAAATGAAGCTCTGCTATGACTCTCAGTGAAACTTTAGCCTGTTAAAGTGATTCATATAAAAATACTGGCCCACCTCTCATTTTTTATTCTATTCCATAATGAAGATTATAGTTAAGACTAAATTGCATCTATAAACACTGACTACAGTTAAAAACCAGTATTGTTCATTTGCAGACCTATCATTGCCAAGGAATTTTTTTTTTATGTTATACTGTTTAAATGAAAAAAAAAATGCAGCAAACAGAAAATATTTCTTGCAATAGTTTTCATGACATTTACTGATCTACTTTTTTCTTCTGGGATTTTGTTTTTAAAATTAACTTTTTGGTTTTTCTTTATGAGAATCCCCATCACCCAGAGCAAAAATAATGACACTAAACTTTGTGGATTCTGAATAGAAAATATTTGTCCTGAGCAAGACAATGAAAATTTAATGTTAATAGAATCATAGAATCATAGAATCAGCTGGGTTGGAAGAGACCTCTGAGATCATCAAGTCCATCCCTTGATCCAACCCCACTCTGATTACTACATCATAGCACTCAGTGCCACGTCCAGTCTCGTCTTAAAAACCTCTAGAACGATGAATCCACCACCTCTCTGGGCAGGCCATTCCAATGCCTGATCACTCTCTCTGTAAAGAATTTTTTTCTGATATCCAACCTAAACCTCCCCTGGCAGAGCTTAAGCCCATGCCCTCTTGTTCTACTGCTGGTTCCTGACAGAAGCGACTAATCACCTGCGTACAACTTCCTTTTAGGTTGTTGTAGAGAGTGATGAGGTCACCCCTGAGCCTCCTATTCTCCAGGCTAAACAACCCCAGCTCCCTCAGCCTCTCCTCATACGATTTCTGCTCAAGGTTCTTCACCAGCCTCGTTAGTCTTCTCTGGACCCACTCCAGCACCTCAATATCCTTCCTGAACTGAGGGGCCCAGAACTGAACACAATACTCAAGGTGTGGCCTCACCAGCCCTGAGTACAGCGGAAGGATCACTTCCCTGGTCCTGCTGGCCACACTATTTTTGATACAGGACAGGATGCTATTGGCCTGCTTGACCATCTGGGCACCCTGCTGACTCATGTTCAATCTCCTGTCAATCCAAACCCCTAGGTATCTTTTCACCTGGCTGCTCTCCAATCACTCTGTGTCCAGCCTGTAGTGCTGCATGGGGTTGTTGTGGCCAAAGTGCAGGACACAGCACTTACCCTTGTTGAACTTCATCCCATTGGAATCAGCCCATCTCTCCACCCTATTAAGGTCCCTCTGCAGAACCCTCCTTCCTTCCAGCTGGTAGACACTCCCTTGGTGTCATGTGCAAATAATTTCTGAATAGATGAGTTAACATATTTTGGTGAAGAATTACCACGTTGCTGGGAATACTGTAAATTGTAGTAAATCATATGCTGTTCCAAAACCTGAAATGGTACCTTCACACTGTTATAGGCCTTTCTTTTGAATTTATCTGGTAAATTTGTGCTGAAATGTAATAATGTTCCTTAGACCACCACACTGATTCACTTGGAAGGTTATTGAATTGCAAATTCTACCAGGTAGGAAACAACTATTTATAGAATTACTTGTCTTTCAAGGAGATAAAATTTTATTTTAACCTATAGCCTTCTAAAGTTTTCTTATTCATCACCCATAATTTGCATTTCACTCATAAAAGTAAAGCTGAAATGTCAGCTGGTCTTCAAGTAATCATATTCAACTATTTGTTTCAATTTTCATGTCCTGTAAAAATAGGTAGTGATTAAAGAAAATGAGACATTTCATGTATAGGTACTTCAGATATTATAATCCTCACCAGTGAAAGAAATACCACAAAAAATCTGTAGAGGGAATAGCAAAAGCACATAAATTGTTTTAATGATCCACAGTACTAGTGGAGCAATAGACAGAATGCAGCTAAGATGTTTTCTGTAGTAAATCTAATTAAGTGCAACTTGTTTCTCCCCTTTTGACCTGATTCACCTGAAAATACCATTTTTTATGGTCAGAAATACTATTATGCATTTATCAATGCAAGTACTGTAACACACATCTTTATTTATGAATCTGTCTATCTATTTTTATCTCTAACCACTGCTGGTTGTTTGATGAAGCTGGAGAAGGGAAGAAAATTCTGAGGCAGACTTTGGTGAGCTGTTATTTTTCAGTCTGTTTGTATAAACTTAAGGTACAATAAATAGGTATTTAATAAAAGTAAAACAAGAATATTGGTATTTCATTGGACCTTGGCTACTACAACTGTTAAGAAAATGTGTCAGAGGAGAAATTTACCTTCTATTTATTTATGATAATAGAAGAAAGGGGAAATAAAACTACAACAACTCAAACTAAAGTGTCAACCTGGAGATAAGTCATGAACATAAAAAAAATATTATTTGCTCAGAGTAGTTAAAATTTTCACACTCAGCAGAAGTCCATGATAATGGTAATAGATTTTGGAATGGAACCAATCTCTTAGATTCTGGGTTAAAAGTTTGAGGGCTTGTCAATAATTTCTTTATGGAAGTATAACAGATTAATATTTTTAAAAAATCTTTTTTTTTTCAAAGTTTTTGCTCAAAGTAACACTATTTGAATTAATATTTCCAGATCCTGAGTTAGTATATAGATATACAACAAATTATTAAAATACACATAGGAAAGAGAAGAAATATTTAAGAAATTGTTGGCAGTTATATAAATGCAGAGATGAATGTTGAGTACTCACAGTTTTTCTAAAGCAAAATTCAAATTCCTTCCCCAGTGTTTTTAATAGGACTTTTTTTTTCTGAAAACATCTTTGACATTGCGTATTTTTGTCCTTTGATATTGATAATAAATTGTTTGATTTGTGTCCTGAAAGGAAAGTACAGCCAGATTTTTTACACAGAAAGTTTAGTAATGATCTAATGTCCTATATATTATTTCTATTATTATAAATGCATA
>VWZD01006780.1:113551-125098 GCA_013396695.1 Sakesphorus luctuosus | reverse complement strand
TGATTAAATCTATTAAATTATACAGGCAAAGCAAAGCTGTACAATTTTGAATCTTTCATGTAACAATACAGTAGTTAAAGCAATCAACCAGAATATGAACTATTTTTAGCTTTTTCCTTTCTTCTGAATTGTTTTAAGACTGCTCTTGTTATTTTTCACATATTTTGTTTGATGGCTTTTTAATTAAAAATGTGGAAGATGTACCCCAATAAAAAGCTGTGTTGTAGGATTCCTTTTCCTTTTCCTTTCTTTCTACTACATGCAGCAGTTACTTGAGTCTGAGTTTCACAGTCAGTGCTTTTCTAGATTGATTTCTTTTTTGTTGGTCCCATGAGTCGTTCTTATTTTTTGGCACAATGATTGAGGTGCAAAAGAAAGGGTAGGAAATGACTCAATTCTATAATTTTTTGATAGAGCTCTGTGCTTGGAAACTCTTAGTGTCAGGAAAAGCCATTGTCTCCTTCACCCTTATTAAACTTTAAAAATACAAAGACAATCACAAGCACACTTTAAGCCTCTGTAATGTGTTCTCAGTAAGCAGTGAACTCAAGGAAGATGAGTATCCAAAGAAATAAAAAGTGAGGAATCTACATCAAGCCTATTTCTTTCAGTATGTAGTTCAGCTAATATTTACACTTCTTACCTTGAGGTTAGTGGCACCTGAAGTGTAATTTAACACGTTATAAAAACAGTATCTCTGCCTTGCACCTAAATTACAAATGAGTAAACAACTTCAGATGTCACATCTCAAGCAGTATTCCCATTTTGATACTACGCTCAATTCTGGGCATGCAGCATTGTTACACAGTAACAGGGAATCCTTTAGGACTCGATAGAAGTTGTTTTTCACTGGTTTTGTGCAATAACAATTATTTTTATTATTCCTGCAGCTGTACTTAATGAGACATTAATTGCTCTTTTCAGTGTGTAAAGAGGTAGGGATTTTATTCTGCATATATATCAATAATTTGAGGAGGATTTTTTTTTTCTATATCAGCTTAAATATAGCTTTTTGTGTTTTAGGGAATGTAGGTTCGTTAGTTTTGTTTGGTTTATTTTTTGCTTTTATGTATGGGAGTGTGTTTTTGGTTGTTTTAATTAAGTTCATGGCACTGGAAAAGATGATGGGGTTTATCACACCCAAATATAGATTTACATTTTCAGTTTAAATTCTTTGGACTGTTATTGGGCTTTATGACAGGAAATGGGATAGAATCCATGTGACTTAACTAAAACAAAGATTAATTTCAATCAAAAATTGTTGTGCTTCTGATATTTAAAGACACAGCTTCAGATGCTGGTGTCAGCATTCTAGATGCGTGTTTACTCAAATCAGCCTTGCATACAGTACATTTCCTGAATTTATGAAGAATGAATGTGACTAAAAGCCAAAGATCTTTTTTCTTCCCCAAAAGAGAAATGATGCTAGACTTTGCCTCAACTACCTGATACACCTTTTCTGATGTCACACTTTTTGTTTAAATGTAGGCTACACTGGTGTTCAATTTCTAAAGTGATTTTCCCGGGATTTTCATGATTACAGCACTGACAACAAACAATGAGCTGACGAAAGGACATAAAATATCATAACCACACTGACATTAAGCCTCTGCCTTTTGTTTAACAATGACATTTGAAAATAAGCTCACCCTGATACCGTATTTTTTTTTAGGTTCAATCTTATGGTGATATAAATAAGTTCTCTAATAAAAATTAAATAATCAAATTTGTAAGTATTCATAAGTCTTTAATATGAAAGGGAAAAAGTGGACACGGTTTGGGGTCTGTTCCTTCATTTGTCTGGGGGGTTGTTTGTGTTTTTTGTGTGTTTGTGTGTTTGTTTTATTTTTTTTTTAGCTGAAGCTAACTGTACATTGTATCTATCTATCTATCTGTCTATTACATATCTTTTTAATGGGTATGAACATGAAATTTCATGTAATCTCTTTTTTTACCAGTTCCAGGCATACTCATTGAGTCCTGGCCACAACTTCATAATTACATTATAGTGTGTCTAGTACTAAATCCTCTCCTTCCTACATTTTCTCTTTTCATAAACAGTTTTACTTCCCTCCACCCCGCTCCCCCTCTGTACAATATCCAAAGAAGGACTTGAACATGATACCAGAGGTTTTTTTTTTACTTGAAGGACTAGAGATCCAGATTGTCCTGTAACACATATCAGTGAATAATGCCAGATATATGCTACTGTTACATCTACACTGTCATTTTGAATTACATCCTATTTCTCTTCTATTTATTATTTAGATGGCATGTTTCTAGGTTGCTTGCAGGAGTCACTCTAGGGAAAAACAGGTAGGTCCCTTCAATAGTACAGCTATAACTGAGATGATTTGTGAGACAGTTCTCTTACTGCACTTGGCAAAAGACAAGTAAATTTCAACACTTTCAGAGTCTTCAGACATATAATTTATTCATCTTTCAGTTGCTGGAATGTTCCCCAACCACACAGAGACCTAGAAAGGTTGGTTGATGTAGATGGATTTAAATAACCTCAGCATCACTGTTTAAAAACAAAACAAAAAAAAAGAGGTTGTATAAAGATGTAAAGAATGGAACCTGAAAGGCTAAGATTGGAGTGAACCAAGATTAAATGGGAATATCAGGATGTGGAGGCACCAACAGGAACACACAGCAAGGAAAGGGCTCTCAGTGCCTGTGTTAGTGGCATCCAGATTAGCAGGTCATCACCACCCCTGCACATCGATTTACAGTTTCATAAAACACACATTTGAAGACAGGGATGGTATTGGCTCACAGATATCTATCAGGATAGATATACTGCCAGCTCCAAAAGGGTTAAAAAGGTATATCCATAATCTGCATGTGGTCACTAACTTCAGATGAAATGAAGAGATAATTGTCTTCCTCTGTCTTCCATGTCATTGCACAGGATGTATCCCAACATCTGGACATGAGCACTGAAGTGACCAGCTGCTGGCCAGACAGCCTGAGCACTCCTGCCTTGCTCCCTGACAATTCAGCTGACTTCTCAGGCATCACATACAGTCTAGTGAAACAAGTTTTGTTTCCATTTTTCTTTTAAATAAAATTGCTTTTCCGTCTTATAATGTCTTGCATGTATATTTACTACATTGTGGATACAGTACAACAGTATTTCCTACAAAGGTGTGTAACAAGTAGCCACAAAACTACAGAGAGCAGGTTAAAAGTATGTATAATTGATTAAGGTACTGCAAACATGTAGAGCATATAGTGAAGTAAACCTGTACCATAACTACCGAACCAGACTTCACTTCATACACTATTCACCATGGAACAGGCCAGCCTACATCAATAAACTTTGTAAATGCAAACCATTTTGCTCCAGGTGCCCAGGAACAAAGTATTGTTCCCTGAATGTTTTCCAGGACCTTTAAAAAGAGCTCTTTTATGGGCACAGTAATAATAATCATCAGGTTAATATTGTTAGGAGGTAAGTATGTGAAGTACAGGGACTGAAGTGGTAGCTTACTGGCCCATTTCACAAAAGAAAGGCTTTGGGTTATATATATGTAAATGAATAGAGAGCATTTTTAAGGCAGAGAGCCTGTTCTTGTCACTTCTAATCTGCAATAAAAATTCATCATGTGAGAAATATGCATGAGGATTTGAATGGGCATGCCTCCAGTGTATTATCATAACACAGGCAGTGGAAACCATCTTTCTTAAGTAGGAAAGAATATTTGCAAATAGCTGACATACAAAATGTCTCCATATTGGCATTTAAACACAGAAGTCCTTTCAGAAAAATTAAACCAGAGATGAATGGGACCAATGTGCTATCTGATCAACTACTTCTAGTCTGTCACATCTATAGTCAGCTTTCTTTGGCACTGTAGGCACCTTCATGCTCCAGGCTGCTTCTAAATTGCTCAAAAAAAATTAGTTCAACAAAGAGAAAACTGGAAGACTCCCATATGCAATATTCTTTCCAACATTACAGCAACTGTGGTTTCCTTATTTAGAAACTTACCTTAGAAAAAATATTTCAGAGTTTCCTGCTCTTGCCATTACAATCAGAATTTATTATTTTACTCATTTTTCCTGACCAAAGAAGCTCTCACAGTAAAGCTTATCAGTGTTCATTATACAAATCTAGGACAGGGTTGGTTTGTTTCTAATTGCAACAAAGCTTTCACATTTCTTTATTAATTGAGTCAACTCAGGCATTATTTCCACTAAGAAACCTGGAAATGCTCAAGGTTTGAATGCATACCACAGCTGAAACCCAAAGCTATCTCAAGAGCAGAACTTGAGTGTTCTCTTTCTGCAGAAAAGAACTGCAGGTGCTTGTCCCAGATGAGACTTGTGGTGCATTACATCATATGTCCTATACGAACAACAAAGATATTGGTATCCCAAGTGTTCTTTCCTATACACTGGAATGTAAACACCACCTTACAATGTAGTTTTAGCAGTTTTCCTGGCAGATATTGGCCACTGACAGAAAAATAATGGCACTAATTTTGCCACTGTATATAAACATCTGAAAGGAAGGTGCTAAGAGAATGGGGTCAGGCTCTTCTCAGTGGTGCCAAGTAATAGAGCAAGAGGCAATGGGCAGAAACTTATGCACAGGAAAAGCTGCCTAAATATGAGGAAGAACTTTACAGTGTGACTAACCGAGCACTGGAACAGATTGGACAGAGACAGTGAGGAGTCTCCTTCATTGGAGATATTCAGAAACTGTCTGGACACACTCCTGTGCAATCTGCTACAGAACAATCCTGCATAAGCAGGGAGGTTGGACTAGATGACCTCACCTGTGATTACTTCCAACTATAATCATTTTATGATTCTGTGATTCTATGATAGAAATAAAATTATTTGAGCAGGATTCTACTCCAAATTGTAGACACCAATATTGAGTGGCTTTTTTGCCAGTTGCATTTGGAGTTAGAGGTCATTATTTCCTACTTTTTATATATATCATTACAATTATTGGAAGTTAAATTTCTCTAATCCCATCTTCCATAATGCAGACAATTGTAAATGCAGCTCTCTTGATAACTTACCTCTTTCAGTGGCTTTTTACGGAGTTCCATTTATTGTCAATCAAAAAAGAAAAAAAAAAACAAACAAAAACCAACCCCCCAAAAACTTAATCATTAAAATCTATTTCAATGAAAGGGAAAAAGAGAAAATCCTTTGAGGAAAGTATAGACAAAACACATGAGAAATTAGAATATCTTTCCAAATATGCTGCTTTAATGAGTAAAAAAGATTGGCCACAGCAACCAAGAAATTATTGAGTTTAAAATCTCTGCTGACAGTAGGAAAAGTGCTGGCAAAACTCAACTCTGAACACGAGGAGAGCATATTTCAGGCTGCCAAGGAAATTAGAAAGTTAGGTGCCCTGGGAAAATGTTTTTGCAGGTACTGTTACAACCCACCCCTGTTGTTAATAAATCCTTTGGGATGGATGAGAGTGACTGATTGCTGTTTGTAAATGTAAATATGTAGGGTTTATATTAGAATAATTTGAATTCAAAGGAAAAATAATACATAGCACTTTTCGTTGTTAACATCTATAGTAATACAGCAATATTAAAGCATAAAAATAACACTTAAGAAAATGTATAAGGGAGACAAAGAGGAAAAAATGAAAAAAAAGCAGAAAACATATAAAGTCATCACCCACTGTATCCAGTGATGAAACTTGGTAGTTGCAGCTTCACAGTCTGTTGGTTGAAGTTGTAGTCACAGACATGTTTAAGTGATGGTCTTGGTCCAATGGGAGCGGGGGAAGTTCCCCCCAAAATTCAAAGATTTCATGAGTTATATACTCTCAGACTCAGGTGGGAATGTCTAGTACCTCCCCTGGTGCAGGGAGTTTTACAGTGAATGATGTTACAGGACATGTCATGAGTCTTTGACACCTTTTAAGATATTGCAGCTGCCTGTTATGTTAGCATCAATCATGGTCCATTATGGTCCATCACCTGAGATGATAAGCTCAGGCTAGATGTGAAAGTCTCTGATGCTCCCCAGAGGGGTTTTCACAGCATAGTCATCATGTAGCAGAGATCATTGGCATGATAAGATGGATTATCCCACCTCCCAGGATTTGCCTTTTATCAGCCTCTTCCCTTACCTGGAAATCTAGTCTGTAGCTTCAGGTAAGCACACCATTCTGTACCTGAGATAGTTGCACAATGACAGCTGTTTATATTATCTGAAGGTCCTTTTCCAGTAGGGTATTCAGGGACGGGTGAGCTTTGCTGGATGAGCAGTCATTTTTTTACAGTTTGGCAAAACTCTTCTGGTGACCATAACAATGTTTAAGCCACTAAGTATTTCAGTCTCTGACAGGTGCTGGTGTCCATCAGTGCTGGTCACTTTTCAAACATCACCTGTAAAGGCACAGGAACAGGTAATTCCCAAATATTGGAATTCAAGCATGGGAGGCAGAAGGCCGGCTTGGCTGAACAGGGATGTCCTCTTGGAAATAAGGCAAAAAAGGAAGGTTCATGCCCAGCGGCAACAAGGTCAACATATAATATATAGATGCTCCTTCCTGCTGTACAGAGAAAATTTGTGTGGCTAAATCTCAGCTGAAGTTGAAGCTGGACAGAAATGTGGGGGACAATAAAAAGAGTTTTTTCAACTACATTAATAGCAATATGCATTACAGAAATATCATCAGCCCATTACAGGATGAGGATGGCCACCTCACAAACAGGGACAGAGACAAAGCAGATATATTTAATGCTTTCTTTGCCTTCATCTTCAGCTCATATGATGGATCAAGGGGATTTCACTGCCTTGAGCTGGAACTTCATGATTGTGAGAATGCTCAACTCTCAGTCGAGCCTGGATCCCTACGACTCTATGAGGCCTGACGGGATTCATCCCAGAATCCCCAAAGAGCCATCTGATGTCATTGCAAAACCTCTCTTGATGATTTTTGAGCAGTCTTAACAATCCAGAAAAACACTGAAAGACAACAACACAGTGATTAGTCACAGCCAATACAGCTTCAGGAGAAAAAAGTGCTGCTTATCAAACCTGATTTACTTCCATGACAAGGGAGCCCACCTAGCTGATCAAGGGAAGTCAGTTGATGACATCTTTTTTGGTTTTTGCAATGAAGCTCTTGATACTGCCTCACAGGATCCTTCTGCACAAAATGTCCGGCACATAGCTGGATAAACACATCATGTGGTGCATTAGCATTGACTCATGGGTGGAGCATAGAGGGTAATAGTGAATGGAGGAACATCAGACTGGTGACTTGTCACTCGTGGGGTTCCACAGAGCTCCATCTTGGGCCCTGTGCTCTTCAACATCTTTATAAATGACTTAGACACGGGACTTAGCAGGTTTGCAGATGACACAAAACTGGCAGGAGTTGTTGACTCCCTCAAAGGCAGGGAGGTCCTGCAGAGAGATGGGCAATCACCAACCATAAGTTCAAAAAGAGAAAATTGCCAGATTCTGCACCTGGAATGGGACAACTCCAGATGTACGTACAGGGTGGAAAATGAGATGCTGGAAAGCAGTGCCATGGAAAGGGAACTGGGAGTCCTGGTCGATGGCAAATTGAATATGAGCAGCCAGGAGAGCCAACTGTGTCCTGGGGGGCAACAGGCACAGCACCACCAGCTGGTCAAGGGAGGGGATTGTCCTGCTGTCCTCTGTGCTGAGGCGACCTCACCTGGAATATTGTGTGCAGTTTGGGGAACTGCAAGATAAGAACGATATTAAGCTCTTAGAGAGCATCCAAAGGAGGACAATGAAGATGGTGAAGAGCACTGAGAGGAAACTGTATGAGGCTGAGGTCACTTGTTCTATTCAGCCTGGAGAAGAGGAGACTTAGGGGAGACTTCATTGCAGTCTGCAACTTCCCCTTGTGAGGGGAAGAGGAGGGGTAGGCACTCTTCTCTGTGATGACCAGTGACAGGACCCAAGGGAATGGCCTGAAGTTGTCTCAGGGGAGGTTTAGGTTGGATCTTTAGAAAAAGGTTCTTCCCCAAGAGGGTGGCTGGGCTCTGAACAGGGTCCACAGACAAGTGGTTGCAACAGGAAACCTGTCACAGTTCAAGAAGTGTTTGGACAATACTCTAAGGCACATGGTGTGACTCCTGGGAATGGTCCTGTGCGGGGCCAAGGGTTGGACTCAATGATCCTTATAGGTCCCTTCCAAGTCAGCATGTTCTGTGATTCCGTGATACTGTGAGATTAGAAGAATGCACACAAACTAAGTATGCCGAAAAGAAAACATGCATATGAATTGGAGAGTTAATTGATTTTGCCCATAAGTGAATTAAAACTCGAGCTTTCATTTTAGATGAGGATCATATGGCAAGCTGGATAGGAAATTCCATAAGCTTCCTCAAATATTGTGGATAATGTTCTCTAGGTTTAATATCACTACTGTCTCAATTTATTATGTCTTACTTAATTTCAGTCTTCTGTGACCTTATAATCAGAATGGGTGAATTTTGAGCCAATAATGTGTTAATCACAGCCAAACACTGTGATTCTGTTCTTTCTTTCTCTTTTTGCTCTTCTGTTCATAAGTCAGATAAATGTTTTACCTCTTCATATATCCCAGTGGGACAACAGTTACTAATTCATAGCATTTTTGCTGAAGCTAGAAGTACAGTAATGTTCTGTCATTGTGTGAAGACAGTATCTCAATGCACAGAGTGAGAAAATTACCCTTAGTTACAAGATTTACCAAAATCAGGTATCTTCTTGGCTGAGTACTGTCAAATATTCTTGAGCTGGTATAACCCTTTGAGACTGCAGATGGAATGAAATCAAGAACAATTTAATTAAATGTGCTGGGAATGTAATTTGGGACATTATGCATTTATTGAAGAAATCTGGTTTGGAAGAGCTGTATTACACTGGGAAATTATCTTTACTAGTAAACAGAATATGTGTCGGCACAGCTTAACAGAGTCAGTTTAAAGGCAATACATAGATCAGTAATACAATCAAAAAGTAATGATCTGGTACTGAATTTGAATATTTTTAAACAAAATATATTCATTGAACTTCCATAGCAAATGAAAGCATGTTTCATTAACGTATTATAAGTTCCTGACATTGTAGTTCCTTGTGTCCTTGTAGCTATTGTAGCTAAATGTAGATATGATTAATTTCACACATGTATTAGTCCAGAGTTATTATCAGGTTAGTCTGATAATGTACAATTTGTCAAGAAAGATTTGGAGTAGAAGCTCTCTGGATGCACAAGTTTCTGTCTAAAATTCCTCAAACCACACAAAGCCTAAAAAATTGTATTTTGATATCTGCACTGAGAAAAGATTGTTTTTTTCCTGTTCACCACTTTTTATTTTCCTAAGATCAAGATAAAAAATAAACCAACCAAACAACAAAATCTCTGTTCTGTTCAACTGGATATTTTAATATGATAACAAACAGTTAACATCCATGTTCTGCTTTGATGTATTCAGGCTTTTCACTATTGTTACCTCTTACAGTTGACTCTGGTTTTGTTAGAACCACACCATTAGCACTGTAACAGAAAAACAGAGAAACAGACTATCTGTATATCCTGTATATCCCTCACTTCATGAGTTATTTCTTAGCTCACTCCATTACTTATTTAACTGGAATTTTCTCTGACAGTTATGAGACTTAACTAGTAAAGGGAATTTCTTTTTTCAGAAAGGGAATTATTTCCTGCTCATATTCTGCTCTCTACCTTGGGCTCCACAAATATACTAAAATTCAGAAAATAGAAATACAAAAATTGTATCCTGAATTAACTCTGCAAAAAACCCCAATCTGATGAGCTATTTACATTGAAGAGCTAAATGGATGCTGTTTGTAGAAACCCATTTCACAGGTCTCCACTTAGGGTACTTGTTCAATTTTGAGTTGCATGTCCTTCATTTAAATCAGATGTTTGATCCCAGCTTTTTCTCTTCACTATATTAAAAATTACTGTAGTACAATATTTTAAAAATTACACTGTTGTAATGCAGTAAAAAATAAAAGCACCCAAACACAAAAATTAATGAGGAGAAAAGAGAAAAGAACACATGCAAGAATTATCTTTCATCTGATAGATGAAAAAAAATTCTGTTTCAAAACAGATGTATGCAAGTTGTTTGCATTTTCTTTTTCCCATAAAAATTTATATAATGTTTAGTCCTGGGGTATGATACTGAAAAATGAGATGGTTTATCCTACTTTAAGAATTTTTTAGGACTAATGTATGAACAGGAATTCAAACTTGTCATGTAAAATATTGACTTAAACAGTAGAAAATAAGAAAAAGACATAATTCTTGTCTCTAGGTTTTAATTTTGTAGGTCACATAAATTTTCTTTGTATATCATTGAATAATCATAAGCAAAAAAATAAAAAAAATAAAAAATCCAGCCACTTCCATCGTCTCAGATTTCCCTGACCCTATATAATATTTACTTGACCGTTTTCTAGTTTTCTTTCGCACAAAAGATATGACTCAAGAAAAAAGTGTTTATTGACCTTTTCAGAGTACAAGGAGAAACAAAATAAAGGCCAACTGAGTATGCAATGTGTGAGAGTCACTTTAAGGAGTAGTGTCAAGTGACTATAGACTTATGTAGAGAAAACTTACATAAAACTTACCTATATCTCAATCATAGTAATATGCAGTTTTCATGGCTCAGTTAAATGAATATCCGAAGAGATTTGACCAGGCAATCATAGCTAATTTCCTACAGGATTCTAGCCTCAAAATGAAAGTGTCTTCTTTTGCTAGACACTTTGGACATAACAGATCTAAATATATCCTTTATATGTTTATTCTAAATAATCTTGTTTGGTAAGAAAACAGATTATTTAATTTCACATTACACTATATGCTTTTATTGCTTTGTACTGGATAGCAATTATCTAAAATACTAGGTTCTTCCTTTTAATCTGTAATATAGACCTAACTGTGCATAGTTTTGGTGTTTTTTAAAAACTTCTATATTGGCAGTTAAAAATACAATCTAGAAATTATCTAATCCATGTCTTGAGATTTGGAAGTATTTAGAGCTCAAGCGCTATTTAAGGATTCTTCTTGAAATAAATCAGGTCACTATGTGCCTAGGTCTTTAAAAATAAAACAGAGATTTAATTCATTCTATAGTTCACAAGTAGAAATCAGATGTTGTTCCAGAGTAGCTACTTTCCTCTGAGGAGGGGATAAACCACAGAGTAGTTCCAGATTAAAATGGATACTCTCCTGACTGTGTTACAATGAAAAGCAGAGGAGAAAAAATGGAAACACTTTGTTGCTCCCTTACAGAAAATAACTCTTAAGTGAGCTGAAATTAAAACAAGGAAATGCATGTTGGAAGACAAGTCATATGTTTGATAGTAAGGGCAGTGTGGGCATCAGGGGGTACTACTTAAAAAATTAAACACAATTTATTGTTTTATTTGAACTTAGATCCGATTTATACCTTAACACCACAGAAAGAATCTGTTGATAAATATAATTACATAGTTACTTTTTTCTTTTTTTTGTTTTTTTTTTTCCTGCTACAGATCACTGTGGATTAACATATA
>VWZD01006780.1:93446-105106 GCA_013396695.1 Sakesphorus luctuosus | reverse complement strand
TACTGCATAGATCATTTTACAGGGATTTAATCAAAAGCATAATTACTAAAATATTAATAGCAGTTTTAGCCTCCTTGCATTTAAAATATGGTGGTGTAGGTTTGGTGCTTTTTGTTGCTTGTTTGGTTGGTTGGTTTTCCCCCCCATTCCTTCAGTCCAGTTTTATCCCTGGTGATGACTTCTGCATCTCTATATTTGTAGTTTAAATGCTTCAGTCCAGTGGCACAGGGGGCAGCATTATTCTGTTTGGGAAATAAAGCATATGTAGAAAAACTTAGATTCTCTCAAAGTCCGCAATAGAAGTGTTTCTATGTTTTGTTTCTTCTCTTGAAGAATAAAGTTTGCATGTTCTGCCCAGCTTTTGTCCTCCTGAAAAAGTGACAGGGATAAACTGGAAGGGTCCAGACAGAAGTATCCTAAGATGATCAGAAACCTAGAGAAACATATCCTACAAAAAGAGACTGAGGCACTCAGATCTCTTTATAAATGTGAAAAAGAACCTGAGAGGTGATCTTATCTGCAAATGATAAGAGCAGTTACCATAATGACAGAGCCAAACTCTTGTCATTAGTATAAATGATAAATCAGGGTGGAACAGATAGAGATTATGACTTTGCAGGTTCAGATTAGGTATTAACAGAAGCATTTTTCCTAGGCAGTGAAACAAACAAACAAAAAAAAACAAAAACAAAAACCAAACAGTAAGTCCAGAGAAGTTTTGGAATCTCCATTTGTGAAGATTTTCAAGATTCATCTAGAAAAAATCATATCTGCCCTAATCTGATGCTGATTTCAATCCCACAGTTGGTTGGGAGACTACTACATGATTCATGAGATTCCTTCCAATAATTGTTTTTACAACTTTATGATAAGTTCTATGGTAACAATAGTATTGTCAAACACAATCATTCTTTCCAGATAAAAAAGTTTTTTATATGTTTTCAAACTAGTGATAGTATTCACTGTCGTTATGAATGAGGAAACTGAAGAAAGCCTTTGCTTTTGTTAGTTAATTCTTGGTTTTCAAGTACAGAGTCTTTTTGAGGCACATATACTCCTTTTATACAGCTCTTGTCACTGTAAATTCACTGCTTGCTAAAAAATTAATAAATGTTAATTAGGATCCTCATTTACTTGCACTACAAACCCTGGTCTCATTGGAAGGAATATGTAATTTAGAAGTGCTAATTGTTTTATTCTACATTGAAAGTTAATACAACACTATTGTTATTATTGTTATATGATAAGCAACTTAAAATTGGAATGTCATATCTTAAAAAAAACCCAGAAAAATTCAGTAACTTTGGGGATCTGAACATAATTTTTAAATATCTGTCTCTGAATAAATTAGCTTTTAAATTTTTTTGGACTAACTGTGCCGGGTTTTTTTAGTGCTATACTGTAATATGAAATATTAATCTAGTGTAATAATAAATATTCATTGGTCTTGAAAATAGAAAGATAATTTATTTTCATTTCATTTGGAATATTGATTGTTCTCTACCTGAAAAAATTGCGTGGATAGCAATTTGTTCCAGGATCTAGAGTGCTTAAGTCAAATACTAAAATAAATACCACAGAACATACAAATTAGATGCTTCACCTCATTAGGAAAGGCTCAATTAACTAAATTAAAATATGGTTAGTATTAAATTTATTTTACTCTGTCATCTTAATATGTTTGTGTCTAGTCTTGTTTATGCAAACAGTCCCTTTATAATCTGTTAATGTTACTAATTCTCTGTCTGCTTATAAATATGTCCATTCATTTTCTTATAAAGTTTCTTTTGTAAAAATTTCACTTATGTAAGTTTTTTTTAGTTTGTTTTGGTTTTGTTTTTGTTTTTCCTAATTTATGCCTGCTTCTGATCAAAGCAATTTTTATTTGTTTGCTGCTTTTTTTGCTTGTAAGGTAAAGTTTCATCAGACTTGAGTCACTCTAAGTCAGTAATTAGTTAGTGCTATGATGTGAATCAGGTATTTGAAGGCAACTGAACATTCCACTATGATTTAAAATGCAGTAAAAAAAAAAAAAAGGCAAAACAAAACCCACACAAACCCAAACCAACCAAACAACAACAACAACAACAAACACCCTAGGGAAAAAGATCCAAATATGAATGAGTTTTAAAAATTATTTACCTTGACTCTAAAGATCATGATTAGAACTCATTTTTACTTACAAAATATTGAATTTTTTTAATATTCTGAATCAAATTTTTTTATCCATCATCTATATGATTCTACCACCTTTAGATTCAAAGTTTTTAAGGAACCCAAGATGGAAAGTGTTTCTATACATTCACTTTGCATATGAGAGTTGATCTGTAACTTTGTATGTTTTACTGACTGGTATATGAGACTATTCCTTGTTTTGGTTGCACAATATGTCAGCTAATCTGGTGCATTAAAAAGAAAAAAGGTTCATTAATAAGACAAATATGCTGTACTTCTGGGAAGCTGTACTCCTGCCTCCTCACCTCTCTCCAAGGAATACCTCAGTGTTATTTCAGCAGATATCATGCTATTACTGAAGAGAAAGAATAAATAGCTATGCAGAGTTTTATATGTTTTATACTTCACAATGCATAGGTGGATGGAGCAGAAAAATAACTTTCACACAAATGTGTAATTTAATCCCAATTTTTTAAAAAAAATCAGTTTTGTAACTAACTGATGACAGAAAAAGTGGAGATAACTGAGGATGAAATGAAAAATATGTCTTATTCAAAGGGCAATAATCTCAGCTAGAAAATATGCTAGTCTTTCAAAAGGAAGGTAAATAACTGAGATAGGGGTTAAACATCACCAGTATAAAGTAAATGGATGCAGAGATTTAGAGGGAAGAAATTATAAAATCTGATTCACCGTTGCTCCAGTGCCTGTACATATGCATTTACTTTGATAAAGTTTGTGTAAGTCTTCTAATGAACCTCTGTGCTCACAGATGCATGGAAGACTTAAAGAGCTCAATCTATTTAGCTTATTAAAGGAAGTGCTACGAAGCAATCTAATTGAAAGAATTATAGTATCTTCAAGGGGAAATTATTTATGAGAATAAAAGTCTTCTCAATGTAGCAGACAGAAGAGTAACTAAATCCAGTGTCTGGAAACGATTTAGAAGCAAAATCAAACTGAAACCTAGGTACATGTTTTTAAACATCTTGGATTATAAACTCTTATAGTAATTCAATGAGAAGGTGGAGAGTTAGCATTAAATCCAGACCAGAAATCCCTATCGGAGCTACATTCTAAATCAATCAAAGCTTTTAAGGACTGATGCAAGAATCAGAATAACTGATATTAGATCGCCTGAGAGCAGAAGTTGTATCCAGATAGCACAAATAACAATGTAGTCTACCTCTTCTTCAGGTCAAGCTGCAGCACACATGCAGTTATGTGTTCATTAGATGGTTATAAATGGTTTCCAAAGTATTTGCTCTTCAGTTTCTAAGAATAGGTAAAGCTTTTTGCAGAAATTTTTGTCAAATCATTATGGATACCATTTGTTTCTCAAAATTCCAAGGCCCCAACTCAGTTCTTCTTTTTTTTTTTTTTTTTTTTTAATCTGAAGTAAAATTCTTTCTGCTTTAATGGCCTGACACCAGAGGAATTGTTTCAAAAGCCATAGCAATTTCAGAGTCTTCTTTGCCTTTTAGAAAAATATTCCAAGGATATTAAGATGTCTATCACTGCTGAGATGTACATAACACTATCTGTTTGGATACTATTGCAAATCCAGTAGGTCTGCCTGCCACCTCTGCCATAATCATCTTGGATTTTAAGTGCTTTTTTCAACCTTGTGTAAACTGTAAGGATCCTGATTTGCAAAGCAGATTGCCGCTTGGCTTCTGTTCAGATTGGCAATACACATTATAACAGCTTCAGAAAGGGGATTTATATCCAAAGCTTACCACCTCTCCAGTTGCACAATGAACCACTTTCAAAAAAACTTAATGATGTAAACATGTCTGCCAAGACACTGCTACTACACACATGTACAAAATGAAACACTAGGAAGTCAATTTAATACAGAGACACTTTTTCTTCAGGGTATGTGAGGAGTTGTCTACCAGTCAGTCATCTCCAGGCTTCCTCCTTTTCTCCCTTGAACCCTGCTGTCACTTCTGTGCCTATTTTCCATTCTTCAGCTACTACAGGCACAGATGCAAACAAGTGACAGCACACTTCTGTCCCTCCCCAGTCTGTCAGCTGGTGCTTTATGAAAAGTTATGTAAGGTCACTGACCTAAGGATGGCACACACAGCCATATGGCACCAGTCTGTACCTCATAATGGTCTTACAGACACAGGTAAAACACCCAAAACCACAGGTAAAGGGAGGACCCCTACGCTACCCACCCTCTTTGGGACACCTCAAAGTCCAGTTTGTAGTTCATGACCCCATTAGCCGTTTCTCCAGATTCACATTGTGTTTTTAGGCTCTCAGGTCTTTTTCTTAATGAGCACATGCACACATTCTTCTGAAACAGAAATTTCACATTGGTTTGCCAATTTTGCAGGCAGTGTTGCCTGTGGCTTGCGTACCATGCGAAAACCAAAGTCTGCCCCAGTAATACTGCACAACAATCCAGGGCTGCCCCGAGACACTGGGTGCCTCTTATTCCATGTAACAGTGGTTGGATCAGGGAGCCCTTTTGGGGCTTACTAGAAGGTGCCAAAGGAATTAGGCAGCCAGTCAGAGGATGGTGTAAAACTACAGGGTTAAAAATGGCCATCAGCTAGTCACAAAGCAGAAAGAAATCCCATGAAGCATGATGCTCTTGGAAGTGCCAGCCACCCTGTATGTAGTGAGAGGACACTGCTTTTTCTGTTATGCTTCTAGGTGGGTATGGCTCATCAATAACTGAGCACTATGAAAACACATAGGACTTGACAATGTCAGAAAAAAGAGTCTCCCTGTCATAAAATGGTGTCTCAAATGACATGGTGAACCCTGAAAATGTAGTGGGAGGGGCTTCCAGCTTTGCCATCCTTTGACTATCCTCTCTGACATAAAATTGTAGCAGAAAAAAAGGCAGTTCCTGAATCTGTAGAGGAAGGGACTTCTTGGTCTGATGTATATTTGGATAAGCGGGGTGGTTGTCCTGCCAGTCATGACACACCATATGACTTCCAGGGTGAATGGTACATATGGCTGAATGCAGGAGTGAGGGGAAATTCTTCTGGAACTGGGGTACAGGCTGCTTCCTATCTTGAATAGGAGCTGTCCTTATTCTATTGCCAAGAATAAGCTCAAGGAGCTATGTGCACTGTAGTATACTATGTCCTGTTACATAGTTTTGCTATTTCTTGTCGTAATGAGAAAGATCTCATTCCCATTCTTATATGTGTATGGTTCTATAAGTACAGTACAATCAGCATTAAAAAATTTGACTAAAACTGGAGACGATCAGCATTGACAGAGACCTGCAGCATATAGTAGCAGACTGTGTTTATGGAAATATGTGTCTAACAACCTTCTGTTTGATGCGGGACACAGGAAGCAGAGGAACTCAGAATATTAAAGAACAATTAGTGTAGTATTTTCTATGTTGAGAACTGCAGTGTCTATAACTCCATTGCCAATTAGTTCAGGGTACTTTACTGGTGTTATATATATGTTCTGGGAAGCCCTGCATCTGGAGTACTTGAAGGTACATATAAAGATATGAAAGACCATAGTGAATTTATTCTACAAGTCTTAGGTAAAACAGGTTTTTTACCTGACCATCTCCTTTGAAAGGGTTTTAGTGGCTACTTTTTTCCCTCTGTGTTTTGGTGTTTTGTTTGTTTTGTTTTTTGTTGGTGTTTTTTAAACAGTATTCCAGCAATGGAAAGAGTATTTTTATGTTGAGTTGGAGGCTGTTATAAATACTCTGCTGTCCTTATGACCATCAAAACCAGGGAACTTGCAAGATCCCTGCATTTTCTACAAGTCTTGCCTGCAAGCAGGGCAGTAAACCCTCTAAGTGAGTCAGTGAACTGACTAGTGTGTCAACCCCCTGAGTCACTGACAACCCTGGTTATCATCAGGGCCTTCTTGGCTCGTAGCTATGCAGCCAGGAGTGGGTGGGGAAGGTATATTTGCCTACTTAAGACTAAGAATCAGGGCTTACTCTTCCAAGACTGAGATTCACCAGATTCCCTTTGAGGGTCATGTTTGCCTTCAGGATCCTTCACTGAGTTTGTGAGAGCACATGGGAAGAGAAAGCAGAAGACTGAGAGCAGGAAGCTTCCACAGAGACATGGCCATTAGCAACCACTGCCCACTGCAGCTCATTCACTTGGTCAGTACCCAACAAGTCAGATTTCTGCCCTTTCTAGTTCAAAAATATGTAAGGCATAGCAGGACAGGACTCTGATAGGGAGAAATAATAACTTGAGTGAGGTAGATATTGGCTGTTTGGAGCCATCTGGAGCTATTTGAAGCTGGTTCCTCCACTTTGCTGTTCATGGGGAGCTGCCAATGGCTGCTGACCAGCTGGGAGTGAGGACCTTACAAACCCAGAGTAGGTGAAACAGCACTTTGTGTCATGGGGTAAGGGGGCACCTTTTGACTCCTCATGAAGCCCCCAGAAAGAACCTCCAGGGCAAGATATAAACAGATGCACAGAGTTCCAAGATGGGTCCCAGGTACAAGAGGGCTGCACCCACCATAAGGACCCCACTGGCAGAGACTGCAGAGCATTGACCCTCACCGTAGCAGCCACCTCCCTGTCCTGAGGTGGCAGAGCCCAGGGAACACCAGAGAAGAGGTGTTAGCATTAGCCACTTTTCTTTTGTAGTTCTTTCAAGGGTATGATCAATGAGAATTTTCTGCACTATTTTAAAAAATTAATTAGGCAAAAGTAAATTTCTGGATCCATAGCTTCGGTTTGTTCCCTTTGCACATAATAAGATTTTGACTGTAAAAGTCCATGAACTGGGAGAGATCCAAAGTATGAAGAATTCAATGGTGAACTAATTATACAAAATTCCCTAACACCTCAAGCTGTTCAAGTAGAAAAGTATCTATTTGCCACTTTTGAAATATTAGCTCCTAAATACATGCCTCTTGATGCTTGCCTCTGCTTTCTGCTCCAGGTGACAATATAAGCTTTCAACACAAGCTAAAATCAATGTGACTAAAACACTTGAACCCTTAACTAACCTAGCTGTGATTTGGTTCAGGCTCCAAAGGAGGTAAAGGCCTGACCCACAGCCAGCCCTAGAACTCGTCTAGTTCCAAAGTGTTCCTGAAAACCCACAGAGAAGCAGAGTGACACAGCACCGACGCACATGAGCTTAGAACACTGGTCATGCAATTAACTCAAGAGTAGTGAGTAGATCTTCTAAGACTCATTTTTCAAAGCACAAGGAAAATTGTGGAGACTAGGAGTATCTTGCATATCTCTCCCATTTGACTACAGGCCAACCACTTTATGCTGTAAAAAAATGACTACCTCTGTGAGCCTTCTTTGAGGTCTCTTGCAGACTGCATTCATGACACTGATCTCCCCTTGAGCTGGGATGCATTTCAAGTTCAATCCTTAAGGCAGAGAGATCTTTTACTGACAGCAGATCTCTGGTAAGTGACTAACATCATGCACAACCTTGTAGTGGGATAACTTGGATTTGTGCCTTGGTAACTTACTTGTGTCTTTGTAACTTTGACTTGTCTTGATAGTTTTGATACATTGTTCAAATGATTGTGCTGTACTATAAGAGAGAATCTTGACAGCAAACTTTGTTAAGTGCCACTTTCACATCACATTAAAACCACTTTGGCTAATATCTTTGACAGTGGTCCTTTCAGTGACAAAAGTCACCCATTTGCAACAGCCTATTGATAAGACCAGAGCTCCACAACAGCTGTGTGTAACCTCATGATCCAGGATGCCCTTTATTGCATTGCTCTATCTGTGATTATTTATACCTTGTTTAATTTTCTTTTCCAACATTATCACTTGCTATGACAAAGATTTCATTTTTTCGATATGCACACAAAATTATTAGTTCCACATGCTCTAGAAAGAAAACGTTCCCTTCATAACTGTTTTTCAAAGGATGAAATCATTAGCTCATTCTTATTGGATGAGATTGGTTTTTTGCTGTTTTTTCTTACCAGTGATCACTGTCTAAAGGACTGAGAAAGAAGTCTTCGTGCTGGTAATGTAGCTCATGCTTGCAAACTTCCTGGGATAGAGCAGGGCACTTGATGGAGAAAAGAAGAAATAGGTTAGACCCCCTCAGAACAGCTCCTCCATACAGTCCTCAGCTAAGTTACTGATCCTTACTATTAAAAGTCATTAAATCCTTTTCTCCTATTCTCACATCTCTTGACCGATGTGTCCTAAAGCTGTCACTATACCTTGTGCTGTGAAAACAGTTAGTTGCACGATTGGAACTTGTAAAGTGACAGTGAAAAATAGAGAAGTATCCAGAGACAACTGTTTCAATGGACTGAGATGAAGCTCAATTTTATACACTCTTGGGTGTGAGGGCAAAACTGTTTGACATATGATAAGTCCTCTGCTTGAGAAAACATGAAGAAAATGCAATTTAGAGAGAAATAAAAAAATAAACCCCAAGATTTGTTGAGACAGGTCATAGAGACCAAGCTTTATTTTTGGAGCAGAAATTGAACAAAATCTCTTTGAGTCAAATCTGATCTGCTTTAAGTCAGATTTTGCTTTGTCAACACTATTGCCATTTGTGTTCAGTTTAATAAGTCTGGGAGAATCAGACATGAGAAGCAGAGATTTAAGGAGGCACAAAAAAGGAAATGTCTCAGAACCAGCTGCACTGAGAGGGAAAATTCTTATAGGCAAGAGGCAACATGCAAAAAATACTGTGGCTATAGTTTTTTAATATTTGATTATTTTCTCCCATAATGAACTGGGTTCTACCTTCTGTTTGCAAGCAGATGATGTGCTCTCAACACACACAGGAACAACACACACAGAGGAATATTCTGTTCCTGAGCAGAATTCATGTTGTATTCAAGAGATCACATCTGCACTCCAATTTAGGATGTAATTCAATACCTCATAGTTTGAATAGGATACCTAAGCTACCCAAATGTCTACTCTTTCAATTGCATTTCTATATGTTTGCCAAAGATCAATAGTCCAGGCCTTGAACATTTTTCCCAGTCTAAACAAAGAAACAAATTACATCATTCCTCTATTTCAGAACATGGTTCCCTGCACAGAGGATACTCCTCCTTTTTTAACTCCCACATGTATTCTAGGATCCATTTGAGATCAAAGTGTTTATTTATGGGAAACAGAATATGTTGCTCCTGTGGACTGGATCTGTGCTGTTAAATAATAGTGCAATGGATCAGTCTTGAGTTTGAGTCCAGGCCAGATAATACAAAAGGGAACACGTAGGTACATGTTGAGGTTAGCTGTTTCTACAAAAGATTTGCTCTGACTAAGCTCATTTGAATGATCATAGCAAGTGAATGAATGAACAATTAAGTATCTCAAATGACCTAGAGATGATCATAGTCTTGCCCCATATATCAACACTCTCAAGGCCTTTGCCTCACTATGTGCTTCCTACACAAAAAAAGCATCCACTCTCACTGTTACATTCTTGTAACCATTCGGACAGTGCTGGAGTCCTGTCAGAGAAAGATCCAAGTCTAACAAGTGTCCAGCCATGAAAACACAATCTCTAAATAGAATGGGGTTGTTGGTCAGAAAAGTGTGTGTATGCTCATAAAGAGGAGTAGCAGAAAGAACTGAAAACTAGGCCAGAAAAACTCAGGTTTGCCAAGAGAAACCCAAGAGCATCAACTGAACTCAAGATAATGTGAATGAGTGTTTGCCTGAGGTCTTGCTTCATGGAATAATTTTGCATAATAGCAGAGTAGCTTTACACCTGTTCAGCACTTCATAACTTGGAAGATAATTTTGTAATCTGGTAATTAACCCTCTGCTGTGGAACCATGTCATTGTTGCACAATATTCTACACTCAGGGTTGTTGGGGGAGGCAGGATTACAGTGAATTAACACAGTAGAATTATAACTATTTGGAATACTGAGTATCCACTTAATTCACAGTATCTCCCCACTGATGTGAAATCACGGTGATGAACACCAAGCATGTGGTTGGCAACTGTTCAACAATCCTTCCACTGTGCACTGGTACCTGATTAAGAATCTATCAACTGATCAGAAAAAGTTTTAGGTTACACTTTAAAAGTGCTCTCACTGCAAATAAGGCTAGTGCAAAGGGATAAAACATGAATTTTCAAGTCTACTTGACCAAGAAGACATGAATTATCATGTCTTTATGTATCAGGGTACAAGATAATTGTTAATTGCCTATACAACAAATGCATCTCCCCATCTCACATTTGTACTAACAGATCATGTCAAATATGTCCTGGATTTATGCAGCATTACTTATACATACATTGGCAACTGCTCTTCCCAGGGTTACTGTCCAGTCTCTATAATAACAATGCTCCTATACTATAATACTTCACTTTTGATATAAAACAAAAAATATGATAGACTACTGTTCTCCTGTTCTCCTCCTACCCCCTAGGATGAAAGCTTAGGAAGCATTTGATGAAATTTACAAACATCCTAAGGAATTACCATCCAACAACTTTAGGACCCTTAGATACACACTATTAATTACCAATATATGTTTGGAGCACAACTGATGTTAAATGCATCAGTTATAGGAAGTAAGCAGTCATCATGCCAAGTGTTCAGTGAGACTTTATGACCAGGTACAGGACTAGGCCTCCTTTAAACATGGTTTCCACCTCCATAGTGGTAATTGTGCATTTAACACGTGATTTCTTATCTTCTCTTCCCCATTATTCATTCCTTGCATCCTCAAAATGTTGCTATTTTGTGTCTATGAAATGTTTCACTCTCCCTCCACTCCTAACCACCCCCTCCGCCTCCCCACTGCCCCCAGCTTTCTAATTGATTTAAATATTTGTGGAAAGTGTTACAACCCACAGAAGTGCTGGGTAAAATGATGGAGCTGTTGCATTGCATGCCCTTGAGTTTGAAATGAGGAACTTGAGGGACATTTGACTTTGCAAAGCCCATAAAATTTTGGAAGATATTATGAGAAAGAAAGATGCCAAGGGCTTTTTGGGATATTGGTTTGAACTATGTTACAACCATGTCTGATTTTACTTTTGTGGTTTTTTAGAGGAAACTACCTAATTCATTCTGATTGCCATCTTTAGAATGAATGAACACTTACAGGACTTGTGTGTAATTAAGGGATTAGAACTCATGAGTGAACTGGGAAGCTGAGTTATCTGAACCTGTATTCATAGATAACCAGTGTGCTGCTATTCTACCTTAGATCTCAAGAGTGTTTGACCAGAAAGGAATGTTACTTTCTTATATGATATTGAAAAGTCTCAATATGTATTCATATTTAGAAAAAAAAAGAAATGGAATCAAACTATGTAGCAAGGTGATATTTGTTTTAGTGCAGATATCCTTTGGAAAGCTATTCATATAATTTTCATCCAACACAAGAAAAATTATTTAAGAATTTTCATACATGAAAAATACATTAGTGGAATTTCACTCAGTGGAACGGTTATCATGGAAAAATAAGCATTAAATTTATCCCGTAATTACCAAATACTCCTTGTTGAAAACAATACTTTATTTCTATTCCTCCAT
>VWZD01006780.1:73527-86489 GCA_013396695.1 Sakesphorus luctuosus | reverse complement strand
TATTGTTTGGCACTACCACAGTATGCTGACTGGCTGTCAGTGACTGGAAACCCGTTATAGTTCCTTTTTTTTTTCCTCACTACTTTTTTTTTTCCTGGCCGTGATAAAGACATAATAGGACTTGCATTTTTATTCCATTAGTTGTAATGCACGTTGTGTTGGGGTTTTGTGGTGTTTGTTTTAATAATTTTGTTTCTATTATATCATATTCCTATTGAAATATAAAACTGTTTAAAATACTGCAAGTTCTAATAAATTTAGAATGTGCATTTCAGAGACAAAAATGCAACAACAGTTTAAGATACTAATGCCTGTTTAGCCACATAGAACTTAAACAAAAAATGCCAGTAATTTATTCAGGTTTCTTACTTATTATGCCAATGGTTTTATCCTTGACCTGGAAGGACCACACACTCCAGGGATTAGTGGTAATTACGTTTCAGGCTAAGATGATCTCCATAGAGCAAAGACTGCCAATTGAATCATATTGTGCTGAACTGCATAAAAATTATGCCAAATTATGCACAGATACTTTAAAAGCAAGTTGCTCATAAAATGGTGAGTAGCAGAGTATATTGTACTGCCAAGTAAAGGCAGTGATAAGAAAGGTAGCTGTTGCTTTCTTGGGTAATTTTGGAATTTAAATTTCAGTTTACTGCTCCAACTGAAACTTACAGAAAAAGTTACATCTTGGAGATAAAGATTCAGTATTTATGAAAAATTTAAAAAGTTCCTTTTTTTCTTTTTTAATCACAGATTTGTAAGCTTGTTATTAAATTCTGGCTTACAGTAATACTCAGCTAGCAGTTAAATATCCTGAAATGACTCTTAACTTTCTAGATATTGAGAAAAGTAAAAAACCCCACCTTTTTTTCATCTTGGTAGGTAGGTACTTTTGCTGTTACATTCTTCTGTAAAAGTTTACATCACTTTACTTAACCAATTCCCTTAAGACAACATATATCTTGGTTTTGCAGTTGCAATTAATTTATAATGTATTTAGTATATTTTTTTAAAAAATCCATTTGACTACAGAAGTTATTAAGTATTTAATTCCTATTTGCTCACCTACATAAAATTATATTAGGTAACAGTACACAAAAATTATCTTGTGCTTTTATTTTATTAATTTTATTTAATGTTCTTAAGTATGTTATTATTTTTAAATAAAAATAGTCATTTTTAACTACCATAGATTCCTCAGCTACAGAGACAAAACTTCAGAGATTCATCACACCTAGTTTCAGTTAAATCATCTCTTGTAAAGGTCTCTTAACCAAGTATAGAAATATCCAGATCAATGATTTGAATGAAACATGTAAAGCATGTTTAAGATGGGTTATTTTTGTGGTTTGTTGTTTTGTTTGTTTTTTCCACATTATAACATCTTAGTGCAAATTTTCTGAAGTACTATCTGTGTTAAGACAGAATCAGACAGGTAATTTTAATATGACAGCAAGGATATTACTTGCATACAATTGAATGTGATAGGAGAGCATGTGGAGCAATTTGAGGCCTAAAAGGATTTCACATCAATAATAATATCATTAGTTCTTCTCTGTTTTACATAATGTACCATAGTGTACAATAGGGATCTCCCAACTTTTTTCATTATGCAACCCTATAATTGAGAAATTTGAACACAGATAAACAGTTATGTTTATTTATTAAAAATTGCATCATCTGCTACTTAGTTCTAATATTTTCTTCTTGAACCCCATCGGAACATCTTGCACGCCCCGAGAGGGTGTGCTCAATCCACTTTGGAGACTTCTGACCTATGGAACCTTCAAATCGAGCTGGTGTTGCTAGTTCAATGACAGAGCCATTCAACCAGAAATCTAGCAATTAAATGCTGAATTTCATGGCATCAATGACATTTTTGTTGAAAGGGAGAAAGCAATGGAAGGGTGTGGGAGATGGAGGTGTGTGTATAAGGAAAAAAACTGTGAAACAGTGTAGATAGTCAGAAAAAAGTAACCATTTGTTCAGTTCCTATCAGACTGATTTATACCACAAATATTAAGAATAATCAGAATTTCAAAAGTATCAAACTACTCAGTTTCCCAGGGCATTGTATGTTAAGATTGTCTGCCACAGTAAGATCTATTTCAAACTGTTTGTGGAAGGAAAAAAATGTAAGTATATGTTCATAGCTCTACGTGAGCGGTTTACCATTGGCTCCCGCACCCATAGCTGGAAGGACTTCCTAGATGCTATTTTCTCACATACATCCTTTAATTGACTTCAAGCTCTCAGTCTGGTGCAACTCATCTAATGGAGTGACAAGGCCTCTTGCTGTTAGTTTTACTTTAGTGTATGGTGTCTAGTTAGGACAAACATTGGTAAAAACAGGGTTGGCATTTAATAGGCCACAGTCTACTTGAATGCTGGCAGCACAGGGAGTGCCAAAGGACCTGTCTTGTTTGAGATATTTTGTTTATACCTGAAGAGGTAACAAGAATATGCCCTTACCGAGATTTTAGATAACATGTGTTTCATCCCTGTTCAGCAGTATTCTAACCAGCAAATAATTCTATCTACAAGTAGAAAAGCCATGGTTTTTTACTTCTCTGATATAAATACTAAGTATTTTCATAAGTAATTGATAAAAATGTGTCAAAGTAGTGGACAAAATTGTGCAAGAACTTTATTATGTGTTTTCAAGCAACTTACACTCATCACTTTGTCTCTCATAACTTTCATTTCATAAGCAAAGGTTCAACGAACACATTAACTCTAGGATGTGCCACTACTTCTACTTTCCAAGTTTCAAAATCAAAATTAGAAAGTCTTTTTTATGCTGCAGTCCTCTAAATTGAAATACGCTTCAAATTTTATATCTTTTATTTCCAAACAAAGGTTGCCTAGAGTTCTAGTCTGAACACCATGGCCATTGTTATTGAACTGTAATATCCTCTTAAGTTTCTGAAAGTGTCAGAGACATTCATGGGCACAGCAGACATTTGGTTTCATAAAACAAGTTATCTATTCTTTGAGCTGTAATCCCAGAAAAGGAATTATCTCTGTTCATTAGATGCTTCAAGCATGTTCTTTCAATTAATTGACAAATCAGCAAGTTTAATTGATTCTTTGATCTGCAGGGCAAGAACAGCTGAGCTAAATGTTCTTCTACACTACCTCCTTCCCAAATCTGTAGCCATTAAAGCCCAAATAACATAAATATGTGTCATAGTTTATATAAACTGATATTAAATAAAATTCATATGCAATGCCTAGAAAAAAAATTAAAATTCAGGCTTCCTCATCTTTCGTGTGACTGTTCTAAATTCAAACATATTCTTTTTCTGAATGGCTATCCATCTATGTGTCTATGAAGCAAGGCCCTCTTTTTTAATATTCCCTTGCCCTGAAGGCATCTTCCAGAGAACTCAGCTTCCACTGGGCTGAAGATTATATTGAACATTAAAGGTTTGGTAAGTTCTCTAGCTTAAAAAAACCAAACAAACAAAAACAACACAAAACCAAACAAAAACTATGAAACACACAGGTTTGCAGCAGAGTGCACTTTTCTGAGCACATGGTGATAGATGGAATTTACTGAATTTTCTGCTTTTTTGGGGGGGAGGGATTTTTGGGGGGGTTTTGGGGGGTTGGGGTTTTTTGGGGGTTTGGGGGTTTTTGTGATTTGATTTTTTGTTGTTGTTTAAACTCATACTTTAGATTAACCCAATTTAATTACCTAAATTATCTTTTAGTCCTACTTGAGGAACCTGAGTGTTCCTGAAGAATTAGACACGCATCTCTTTAATCAGAGGGCTGAAAAGCATGTTGAAGAATATGAGAAAAGACTGAAAAATATCAAGAGGTTAATTTAGGACAAGTGTCTCACTCACACAGAAGAATTTATTTTCTGAAAACAAATATCAAAAACGGTCTAAGGACGAAGCCAGGGGGACGTAGCAAAACAGAAGGAAGAACAGCTTCAGAAAAGGAAGGGCAATTTCTATTTTTTTTTCTTTTATTTTCATTTGTTTTTAATTCCAGCATATGTTCCATGTGTAAATGCGATATTCTCTTTTAGAAAGAGAAACTAAGTTATCTATTTCAAGTCACCTGCTTCATTTTGTTCCAGATTGAGAAAGACACTCTCTTACATTTTCCCTCAGATTTCTCTCCCTTGGTCAGAAGTCACTTGGGAGCTGTGAGGATGGTACTCTAAAGTTCAGTAGTTACCTGCTGAGCAGAGCAACTCTACTATAGCATTCACAGTTACTGGGGTTTTTTATCCCTCATACTCAAACACTTCCATCACTCTCTGATGTTACTAGGCATTCTGTCTGAAATATTCATTGCTCAGACCAAAGTTGTTTGAGTGGCTGTACTTGGAAAAATAGAAGTACAATCCTTTCAGCCTCCTATACTCTATTTTTCTCCTTTTTGCTGAAAGGACAAATGTAAGCATTTTGCTGCAGTAACTGTTTAGTTTTAGGATACTAGCTTTACTTCACTGTTGTGCAAGTGTATATTTCAGATGTAAGAATAATTGCGTTTTTCACTCTTTTTCATGTGGGCTTGATAAAGGATAAGAAAGATAAATTTGTTGATTCTCAGTTATTCTGCCAACCTATTTGATTTGTACTTTTCATGTTATAGATGGGGGTGGGAGAGGTGTTGCAGAAGTAACTTACCTCCTGCTGTAAGTCAGCACTACTTTCCCAACTTTCTATTGATATCATCTTTTGAAACATAATTATGAAAAAGAACTCTACAAGTAAATATTCCATTCCCCATCTGAGTATTTCAGAATTTATAACTTGGCTGAACTGTAAAAGGAAGAGGTGTGCACACATGTGTTTGCCCAAAGAAACAAAATAAAACCTCATAAAAGTAGAAGATCTTTTTTTAATGCAGTAATTTTCTGGAACTTTAGTGTGGATTTGAAAGGTCATTTCTACCATGCTTCAACTTTTGCTGTGCTTGCAACTGTAGGGTGTGGCATATAGCCATGGGAGATTTCAGAGCTGATAATCCATAGCCAGTCCGCAGGGGAACAGCTCATCTGACCTTGTTGTCCTTAAAGTCTCCTTAGCAGTTTCCATTACAGAGTCCTCTACCAGTACTGTTGTGCTAAGATTTCATTTATTTTCTGTAGAGCACAACTATGTATTTCAGATTTTTTGATCCCATATACCAAACAGAAATACCAGGCCTGATCTGTGTTCCGCTGTTCAGTTTCTCTGGGCTTGCTGAAGTCCCACCAGAAGAGCCTCAGCTCCAAGGCTCAGCAGCACCCCTCTTTCATGTTACTCAGTCAGTCTGGGAGCAGACCACACACATGGGCCAACAAGACCTGCAGCATCTCTGAACAGTTTTTAGGAAGCTGATGAAGTCTGAGAGAGTGCCAAGGGAAAAGAGCCAACAAAGGGGCCAAATATATTATCATACACTGTTACAGCTTGGGGAATGCTGTACATAAAGCCAGGAGAAAGGCCAGTGTTGTGTAGCAGCAACACATAGAGAGGTTAGGAAGTACTCTGTACCTTTCAGAGCAACCTAGTAGATAGTGCTTTTCTTGAGAGTTTTTCTACTCTTTTTGATATGAAAAGATCTGCAGAAATAGTCTTTTCATTCAGTTGAACTGAGAACTTATAAATATTAAACCAATCTTTTATTTAAAAAAAAAGCAAAACAAACTTTTTTATTATTTATTTTAAATTTCATTGCAAATTGGTAAAAGTTCAGTTCAGAACAAGTAATATTACAGAGGCAGATTCTGACATCACTAGACCCTCAGGAGTTATCCAGCTATTCATATGGTGGCATTTTGAACCAGAGGAATTTTCAGCATTTCAGAGGCAATTTCAATATTCAAAAAGAAAAATAACACACTTCACAACATGACTTCACATTTTGGACTCTGCCTCTTTGTTATTTCCATGACTGATATTAAACTGCAAGGCAAGTGGCAACTCCATTAAAAACTACTTTCCAATTATTTGGTAAATATGCTGTTCAAGAAGCTATCAACAACTTCAAAGATTAATTACTGGGAAAATTGAGACTTGCATTTTTCAAGAAAAGACAGAAATGTTGAAGGAATTTTATTATTACAGTACTGTTACGAGTTCACCTAGGTGAGCCTAAATTTAGCCTCAGATTAGGCCTGAAGCTGTCAGCTGATTCGAGCTGGGCTGAGCTGACAGCTGACTTCTACTAGCCAATAGTGGTTTATTCCATACCATCTTACTACATCATTTTCCAGGGAAGTAGAAGTCAGTGTGGGAGAGGCTTGGCCAGTCACCCCACAGCATTCTTGCCGAGAGGACACACACACGGTGCAGTCCCAGGAGAGATAGGGAGGACCAGGCCCAGCACTGGCCCAGCAGTTGTTTTGGGAAGTAAAATGTTTGTTGTGGGTTCTCCTCTCTCTGCTTGGGTCTGGCTCTCTGGGGACTGAGTCTTTTAAGATAATTTGGGGTTGAAATAGTGAGATTTGTGTGTGTACTGAGAAGTGAGAAATTGTTCCTTGCTGTCTCTAACTTGTGTGAGTGTGTATTTGTACTTTCTTCTGATTGTCTCTTTCTTTCTGTAAAAATATATGTAGTTTTAGCATAAACGTGGCTTAAAGTTTTTTTCCTTCCCCTCTCTTTTCCTTCCTTTTCTTGGTGTTGGGAGGGAGGTTGTGACCCTGTAGTTGGAGGGTTGGCAGTTTGCCAGCTCGAACCAAGACAAGTATGTGTCATGGCATTTGGATACTGATGGTTGAAAAAAAATTATGGGAGATGAGGAAAAAATAAAACCAAGAAATAGAGTCTGTATTTATTTAATGGTGCCTTTTTGTGGGTATACAGCATATATAATATGGATCATATGTACCTGCTGTAATTTTATTGAGCAGAAAGATAAAGTTGGGGGAAAAACCTTTTTTTCCTCTTTCTTGTCTTCCTGATCACTTGTTTTATATGGATATTATGCTTTGACTTTTGCATTATGAAATTCTCTGAGCTGGGATTATCACCTGCTGTATATTTTCAGGGTACTTTGCACAAGACATCAGCCTGGCTGAGGCTTGCTATATTGTGAGTAAAGACACATTGCCAGACTTGATGGGATGTTTCAGCTGTGTTAAACCACTATGACAGCACAAAGGCAATGCAAATGTAGTTGTGTTAACTAGCTAAATCAGATTTACTAGAATTCTCACTCACTAGAGAAGTCAAGGTGAATAAAGCAGTCAGTAAACTGCATCCAAATTCATAATGCTAGACAGTTTACTGTGTAAAAAAGTATTGAAAAAGTATAAACTGGAGAGAGGAGGGGGAATATAGGATAAAATCAAATTTAGTAATGTTTCTACTAAAAAAATCCCCAAAACAACAGCACAATCTGATATACACAATATTTCATTGGATCTAGTCTAACAGTAGAAGCGGAAACATTGCTTTATACATTAACTCCAGATGACTTTCAGAGTACATTTTTCACCATAAATTTGTACATTATTTTCAGAATTTCCTCTTTAAATGAGTTATAGAGTGATATTGATTGACTGATCCAATAGTTAGCTGAAGTGTAAGCCTAAATCACAGAAATTCAACCCATTTAGTTTTTATCTTAATCTAAGATGATACATACAAATATTTGATGTAAATTCTTGATTTAAAAGTATCACAGTATACAGAAACTGAGGGAACAATAATGCTAGGTTGCCAGAAATGCACAAACCAGCAGACATCACAGCTCATTGAATACGAAAATTGTTTTCAATTTTGTGTATACTTATTCAAACCCTGTCTGTTCCATTTTAAATTAGGTTTTTCACTACTAGCAACCCAGTTATTATATTAAGAAACTGTTCTATCGGTGTTCATATTGTAGTCATTTTTATATAGAGACTCAAATAATGTTTTTCATATTGTCTTAGTTGTTCCCACTTTCTCTTCAAAAGACTTCTCTGCCTTAAAATAGTATTATCCTTATTTCTGTCATTTTTATCTCCTGATATGTGCTTTGCAGTTGACTGAATGTCTTTTGCCTTGTATACTTTCTTTTTTCCCTCATTTCTTACTTAAGGGTAGTAATCAAAACTTTCCAGGCTTCATCTGTCCATAGCAAATTAGAATTTTCATTTGCATATTATATTTCCAAAGAATGCATGACAGTATAGTTGAAATGGTTTTAAGGCATAAGCTTGGGAAGGCCACAAGGAAAGAAATCATTAGTGAATTTTGCCTATCATCCTAAATTAGTGCTGCAAAAAACTCTATATATCATTTTAAAATTCTATTTTAAAAAAGCTTTAGAAATATATTTTCTACATAGTAGAAACAAAATAATACAAATTCCCTTAGTATATAGAAAATAAGCATAGCAGGAAAAATAATCAAACAAACAAACACAAAATACATCATGTTTTAAAGCTCCTTGTAAGTAAACTAAATAATTTTAATTTGTATGGTATTGCAGTGTATTTGCTCTGTTATCTCTTGAGTTTGCTCTGTTATCTCTTGAGCTAGCATACCAGAATTGTTTATTTCTTCTAGGAAAAAGGTCCTGTTTCTAGTCCTGCTGTGATCATGTATATCAGGTCTCCTCAAGCTAACACAAATCAAGAATGTCATGTGTCATTTCTAGAAAAAAAAAAACAGTCAAACAACAAACAAACAAGAAAACATAACTCTTCATGGATGTAATAGCCTAAATAATAAATTTTAAAGCTTGGGAAAAAAAACCCCCATACTTTCCATATCAATTTCTGTTGCATTGTTGTCCTCTCCTCTTTGATTTTAACATTTATTAATCACATGTTTTGTTTGATCCTCTCCTAAAATTTTTGGAAATAAAACTATGACACTCAGAAGGACATCAATAATAACAGAGTAACTTATGTCATGCTTTCGTGGACAGACCACTCTAGACCAACCTGTTCCCATAGGGATGACTAGAGACAAATTTAGGAAGAGCATGTGTCCCTGTATGTGATCCTCTCCCATCATTCCTTCTCTGACTTCATGATTATTATATTAGAGATTCTAGCATGTCTCTCTTTGTCCATTTCTTTCAGTATAGATTTGCTCTTTTTCTGTTTGTCCATCTATGAATTTGAACCTGCTAACATTAGCTGCTTCCATTATTTCCTATAACAGTAATAATTCAAAAGTTCATTATGTGCTGCATAGCTATTTTATTTTGTTTAAACTGGTTTCATTAAGGTTATTCTAGTTTTGATGTTGTGGTATTTGGTGAATAACAACTCTTATTCACTTTATCTAACACCCTAATGATTGTGTTGATCTGAGTTATCATCCTTATCGACTGTTCCCTCTCCAAATCAAAGCCCCAGACTTAGTCCCAGGGTTAACAAAATTATCAAATGATGGAAAAACCGTGTTAGAAGGACAAACCTTATCACTATCTGATATCACTAATCTGTGACTGTTCAAAATTACAGAATTGATGAGGTTGGAAGGGACCTGTGGACCATCATCTGGCTCACCCACCCTACTCTGGCGGTGAATTATGAGAAAGAACACCTACTCCATCCCAAATCAATTCAAGTATGAAGGTAAAACTTAGTCTCTCAGCCCATGTGAGATGGTAGTCCCATTTGGTATATGCAGTGCAGACCTTGAGCTGCCAAAACAAGATTTTTGGGACGACAGTAAGGTAACAACATTGAGTTTTTGTAAAAGTTTGTCTGGTTTCTCCATCCTGTTCCCTTAGGCACTGGTATCTTTTTTCCATCTGCTACTAAATCATCTTTTAATAGAAAACCTGACAGTAGCTTCTGTGCTACCATGGTTTCCTTTGCAGATATAGCCAAGCAGTGTGTTCGTCTACGTATGTAGCATATACGCGGGCATACCACTGATAGGTGTTTGTGAATGCATGCATGTGCTTTCAATTAAACATCCACCTGACATTATTCTTTCTTTTTTTCCTGCTTCAGTCAACACCAGGATTCTGAATTACTTCAAGTTGTCCAATGGCCTTGTGTCTAAATCAAGACCCTCCAGAAACCACATTATTTTCCTTAAAAGTTGTCAGAAATCTGTGATTATATGAAAGTACAGAAGAAATGCCTATAAAGAACAAACTGCATGTGAGAGATGCAGGACTATGCAAAACGCTTACTGTGACTGCACTGCAATACAGTTTATAAATCTGACTTTTGGAGGACAGCTTCTAGTTAAAAATTTATAAAACAGCTAAATTCTGGTTTCACAGCAATTCTGTCACCTGGCACCACTGGTGGACATCTGATGTCACAGACAAGTTGTATCATATATATTATTGACAGCTGATAAGACTCATGGAATTTGTATCATGGTTCAGGACTGTGGGACACTATATGACAGCGTATCATGGGCACAATGACCTCAGAGGTAAATATCAAAGATGTCCAAATGTGAGACAAGATCCAGCAGGAGTTCAAAGATCTCAACTTACAGACAAGAAAAGGGCTCTCTCTAGTGGTACAAACCAGCAAAACAGCAAAGGTGATCTACCTGGATGTCAACATCTCACAGCCTTGAGGCTGAGAAGAAAGAGAGGAATGAGGCCAAGAAAAAAGGGGATTAATATTTTGTGGGGAAAAAAAATAAAATATGCAAATTGCATGACTGATAGTTTTTCAGCATGCAGCTATGCACTTGGTCATCATGGCCTAAATGAGGAAAATATGTTCTTCCAACCATACCACACAAACATATGGCCTACTTTGGCAACCAGGAGGACCAGAAATAGGTTAGTTCTGGGTCCCTTCTCTCACCAACAAGAGAACACCTGGACAGTTAGCCCCAACATGCTGTTATCGTCATGGCAGCTCCTTTTGGAGGTCTGAGAGCAACAGCATCTTTCCAACTGCTTCCAAACATGTCATACAGCTTATACAAAAACATATTTCCTATCCACAGTAGTGTGATGCAGTATGTGGCTCCACTGTTTGGAAGACAGGACAACATCTGGACTGGCTACTCCATCATTTGGTATCACACTGAAGGTTCTTCTGACAGTTTTTAGTCTCTATATCGTTTTTGCTTCCTCATTGCCACTACTATAGTAGTATTCATTATTATTCACAATAATTTGAATGTGGTAAAACATTTTCGAAATGCATCCTTTTTTTTTTTTCAGATTAAAGTGTTTGTTTTGTCACGCTGGTTTCACTGATGCCTTCAAACAAGCACATAAAAAAACAACCCCCCCACAGGTTCCCATAGCAACACAAAATGATTGTAATCTCTTATGAAAATAATACATTAGTCTTACTTTCACAGTCCCACACAGTTAAAAGTCACCATATTACAGGAAATATCCTTTATTTTACCATATTTTCTGCTTTATAATATATAAACAATGTAACACCACTGGGGTCCCCCCAGGGCTTGCTATTTGCGACAGTCCTGTTTCATTTCTTTCCCAGTGATCTGGATGAGGGTATCAAGTGCACCCTCAGTCATTTTGCAGATGACACCAAGTTGTGCGGGAGTGTTGGTCTGCTGCAGGGTAGGAAGGATCTGCAGAGCGATCTGGACAGGCTGGATCAATGGGCTGATGCCAGTGCTACAAGGTTCAACAAGGCCGGGTGCTGGTTCCCACTCTTGGGTCACAACAACCTCATGCAGCACTACAGGCTGGGGGAAGAGTGGCTGGAAAGCTGCCTGGTGGGAAAGGACCTGGGGGTACTGGCCAACAGATGCTGAACATGAGCCAGCAGTGTGCCCAGGTGGCCAAGGCGGCCAGTGGCATCCTCGTTTGTGTCAGAAACAGTGTGGCCAGCAGGACTAGGGAAGTGATTCTTCCCCTGTACTCAGCACTGGTGAGGTTGCATCTCAAATCCTGTGTTCAGTTTTGGACCCCTCACTACAAGCCATTGAGGTGCTGAAGACTGTCCAGGGAAGGTCAAATGAGCTGGTGGAGTTTCTAGAGAGTAAGGCCTACTAGGAGCAGCTGAGGGAGTTGGGGCTATTTAGTCTGGGGCTCAAGGGGGAATCTTATCTCTCTCTGCAACTACCTGAAATGCAGTTGTAGCAAGGTGGGCATCAGTCTCTTCTCCCAAGTAATAAGTAACAGTACAGGAGAAAATTACTTTAAGTTTCACCAGGGANGGTGGCCAAGGCGGCCAGTGGCATCCTCGTTTGTGTCAGAAACAGTGTGGCCAGCAGGACTAGGGAAGTGATTCTTCCCCTGTACTCAGCACTGGTGAGGTTGCATCTCAAATCCTGTGTTCAGTTTTGGACCCCTCACTACAAGCCATTGAGGTGCTGAAGACTGTCCAGGGAAGGTCAAATGAGCTGGTGGAGTTTCTAGAGAGTAAGGCCTACTAGGAGCAGCTGAGGGAGTTGGGGCTATTTAGTCTGGGGCTCAAGGGGGAATCTTATCTCTCTCTGCAACTACCTGAAATGCAGTTGTAGCAAGGTGGGCATCAGTCTCTTCTCCCAAGTAATAAGTAACAGTACAGGAGAAAATTACTTTAAGTTTCACCAGGGAAGGTTTTGATTAGATATCACGAAAAATTTCTTCATGGAAAGGGTTGTCAAGCACCAGAACTGCCTGACCAGGGAAGTGGTTGTCAAGCACCATACCTGGATGTCTTTAAAAGACATGTAGATATGATGCTAAGGGACATGGGATACTGGTGAACTGGGCAGTGTTAGGTCAGTTGTTGGACTCAATGATCTTAAAGGTCTTTTCCAATCTGAATGTTTCTAATAATTGTGCAGGGAAAAACCCACAACAATACACACACAAGAAACCTACCAACCAACCAACCAACCAAAAAATCAAAACCCAAACCAACAAAACAAACAAACAAAAAACCCCCAAAAAACAGGTGTCTAGGAAACTTAGTACAGTACTCTCCCTTTCTGAGGGTTTTTTAAATGTATTTTTTCCCTCCTGTTTGTTTTCTTAGTACTCCCATTTCATTGCATCTGCTTTTATCTACCATGTCTGCATAACAAGATTTTCAAGGAAACAACAGCATTGTAGTATTA
>VWZD01006780.1:24273-72478 GCA_013396695.1 Sakesphorus luctuosus | reverse complement strand
GTCACAACAACCTCATGCAGCACTACAGGCTGGGGGAAGAGTGGCTGGAAAGCTGCCTGGTGGGAAAGGACCTGGGGGTACTGGCCAACAGATGCTGAACATGAGCCAGCAGTGTGCCCAGGTGGCCAAGGCGGCCAGTGGCATCCTCGTTTGTGTCAGAAACAGTGTGGCCAGCAGGACTAGGGAAGTGATTCTTCCCCTGTACTCAGCACTGGTGAGGTTGCATCTCAAATCCTGTGTTCAGTTTTGGACCCCTCACTACAAGCCATTGAGGTGCTGAAGACTGTCCAGGGAAGGTCAAATGAGCTGGTGGAGTTTCTAGAGAGTAAGGCCTACTAGGAGCAGCTGAGGGAGTTGGGGCTATTTAGTCTGGGGCTCAAGGGGGAATCTTATCTCTCTCTGCAACTACCTGAAATGCAGTTGTAGCAAGGTGGGCATCAGTCTCTTCTCCCAAGTAATAAGTAACAGTACAGGAGAAAATTACTTTAAGTTTCACCAGGGAAGGTTTCGATTAGATACCACGAAAAATTTCTTCATGGAAAGGGTTGTCAAGCACCAGAACTGCCTGACCAGGGAAGTGGTTGTCAAGCACCATCCCTGGATGTCTTTAAAAGACATGTAGATATGATGCTAAGGGACATGGGATACTGGTGAACTGGGCAGTGTTAGGTCAGTTGTTGGACTCAATGATCTTAAAGGTCTTTTCCAATCTGAATGTTTCTAATAATTGTGCAGGGAAAAACCCACAACAATACACACACAAGAAACCTACCAACCAACCAACCAACCAAAAAATCAAAACCCAAACCAACAAAACAAACAAACAAAAAACCCCCAAAAAACAGGTGTCTAGGAAACTTAGTACAGTACTCTCCCTTTCTGAGGGTTTTTTAAATGTATTTTTTCCCTCCTGTTTGTTTTCTTAGTACTCCCATTTCATTGCATCTGCTTTTATCTACCATGTCTGCATAACAAGATTTTCAAGGAAACAACAGCATTGTAGTATTATTTTTTTTCAATTTAGCTATAAAATCTCTGTAGTTGATACAAATGAAAGAGTTGCTCCATTGTGACAGAGGATGATAGGTTCCACTATGATCAAAAAATTAAATTCAATGGGACAAGGATTACACTCACTACATTAAAAAAGTGGTTCATCAAAAGCACTAAGCATTCATTATTTCATATAGCTGCCCTAATCAGAAAAGCCTGTCTTGGAATTACTTTATTTTTTGAAGGTGATGTTTTCACAAGTGGTTGCTATTGCCATAGAATTTAACTTGGGCAGAGTTTGGTCAAAGATGAGGACTTTTGAATATTTCATCAAGACGATAGAATAAATTTAGAGTGTCTTTTGGTTTGGGTTGAGTTTCTGTTGTTGTTGGGGTTTCTTTCTCTTTTCTTTTTCTTTCCTGCTCCCTTATTTCTTTGCAGCTATTAAAATCTTTTTGTAGCTGTGCCAGACCGTATAGTGGTGTATTAGCAATCCCAGAACTGGCCCCAGTTGAACTGAAACATCTACACTGTGTTATACAGACAGGCTTGCTCATAGTCTCATCGCAGTCTAGTACCTTCAGCCTACTGCAAAATAGATCAGCCACAGACCACTTTGGCAGTCATAATGTTTCCTTTTCAGAGACAGTTTTCCAGAGGATCTCTCTTTTCTTCCTCAGGGTAGCACGATACTTGGGTATTAAGAGAAATTTCATACTTCAGTGTCACTCTGAAATCTGCCTGAAGCTCAGGTAATCTATTAAACATAGTTTCACAGCTAATTTGATTATTTAAAACCTAGTCAAAGACTGAATAGAAAAATAACAAACATCATTGACAGAAATAAGCAGTTCATTCAATGATAAGTGCAGATAAGCAGCAGGAAAAAAAATTCAACTGTTCCATAATTAAACATGTCTACTGTTTTAGTGGTAGGGATACTATAGTGAAAAAATATGATTTTATTTCCAGGAAATACTTGATTGTAATGAGTGACAAAGACAGACGGACTCTTCTCAGAGGCCCCCAGTGAGATAGGAAAAGAGGACATTGGTAGAAACTGAAACACGATAAATTTCACCAAAATATGAGGCTTATTTATTTATTTATTCATACAGTGGTGGTCAAACACTGAAGCAAGTTGTCCATTGTCATAGGTTTGGCTGATAGGCCTAAGTTTGGGCCTGGGAATTCAGATTTGGGCCTGAAATTGTCAGCTGCCTTCAGCTGGGCTGGGCTAGCTAGCAGCTGACTTCTTCTAGCCAATGATGTTGTATTTCATACCATCTTACATCATCTCAATAGGAGTAAAATCCAGTGTGTGGGAGTGGCTTAGCTCAGTTTCACTTCGGCCAAGGTACAGAGCAGACACCATGCTGTCCCAGGAGAGATGGACAGGCCCAAGCCCACAGCATCGGCTCACCATCATGTTATCTTAGGGAAGTAAAATGTTTGTTCTTAGTTCTTCTCTTTGCTTAAGTTTGTCTTTGGGGAATCGACTTTTTTTTTAGAATGATTTGTAGTCAGAATGGTAAAATCTGTGCTTATTGGGGAGTGGGAAGTTATATATAACTTGTGTGTGCTATATTGTAGTTTTCTCTTAATTTTCTCTTTTCTGTATAAATACATGTAGTTAGTTTCAGAAGAAACCTGGCTTTAGAGGTTTTTTTTTTCCCTCTCCCTCTTCTTTCTCCCTTTGGCTGGTTGGGGGGAGGAGGACTCTTTTTCTCTGTACTTGGGCAGTTGGCGTTTTGCCAGCTCAACCCAAGACATCCATATTACTTTTTCCATGCCTGTAGAAATACAAAACCTAATGGAACAGGGCCTGGCACAGCCAGCTGTCTATACTTTGAGCAGGGCAGGTAGACTACATGATCTCATTATCCCTGCTAACCTCAGCACTTCCGTGTTTCTGTTGGTTTAAATTATAAGCTAGATAAATTACCATGGCTATGTTAAAGATACCTAACATGTGACATAAGGATCTCTCTCCATTGTTAACTTTGACATAAGCATTCTTCATTAAAGTTCAATATTTACAAAGAGAACGTATATAACTCTAGACACAGGAAAGGAATAAAACTATCACAGTTGTGCAATTCACAAAGAGAGTAAAATTAAAAAAAAAAGGGGGGGAAAAGGTAAATCCCTGCAAACATACCAGTCTAAGATTTCTTACACTTGAGTTCCATGTGAAGTAGCTTCTCTTTGTACCTGTATGTCCCAAGGTGTACTAAAGATGGAAGAAAAAGAGGACATACTTCCAAAATAAACCTTTGGATTAATGAAAAGAAGATCTATAGAGAATAGTTTGATGTTAGAAAGGCAAAAGGCAATGAAAGGAGCACTTGATCAGGAAAGATCCAAATGATCTGACCTTCATAAAGCATCTAGAATTAAAAAAAATAAATTGATTAAACAATTATTTAAATAATTCTGTATTTTTAACTAGAGATTCAAGAACACTGGAAATTGCAGGACTGAGTTCAAGAGAAAGTAAGGAGAGAAATATAAACATTCAACATAGAGTCTGGAGAGGATTGATGATGATTACCGTGCCACTGCAACAGAGCCTCACATTGACTATTCTGCAGAAGTATCAGATTATTTTTCGTCTTTTCATGTAAAAAAAATGAACTTGAAAGAAATAAAATAAACACCACTGAAAATGTTTTTGTGGCTTAGGACTGAATTGTTTGCTTGTTGGAGTTCTGTTTTAATCATCTCTCTGTTGTGGATAAGGAAGAAAACAGTTAAAAAGAGATGGTTGTTTTGAGATGGTTTGTTTTTTTTTTTTATGATAACAAGTAGTTTCATATTTCATGTCTTTTCTTCAGCATTGTGTAGAAAAGGGGAAAGCGGTTTGGCTGAAAAATAATTAAAGATCAAGGCCTGTTTTACAACATGCAGCAAAGCTTTTGAATTCAGGTGTCAATTACTTTATTAATGTGTTCAAGTGCCTGCTGTTAAAAAGTTCAAAGGCACAATTGTCCTCACCAATTAAAGTTTAGTGTTCTTGAAAAGAGGTGCAGTGGTAGTTAATCTCTGCTACTGGGAGATGATATCTATTTGATTAATACTTTTCTCTTTTGCCATAATATTAGGAGATATTATTTTGTATAACAATCATAGAATCATAGAAGGTTTGGGCTGGAAGAGACCACTTAGTTGCAACTCCTTTGCCATGGGCAGAGATGTCACCCACTACATTAGGCTGCTGAGGGACCCATCCAGCCTTGTCTTCAACACTTCCAAGATGGGGCATCCACAAATTCTCTGGGCAACTTGTTCCAGTGCCTTACAATTCTGAGTAAAAAATTTCTTCCTAATATCTAATCTAAATCTCTCTTCTTTTAGTTTAGCCTTGTCCTATCACTATCTACCCCTGTAAAAAGTTCCTCCCCAGCTTTCTTGTAGGTCCCCTTTAGATACTGGAAGTTTCCTGTGAGACTTTTCTTCAGGCTGAACAACACCCAGTCTCTCAACCAGTATTTGTAGGATAGGTGCTCCAGCCCTCAGATCATCTTCATGGCCCTCTTCTGGACCCACTCTAACAGGTCCACATCTTTCTTGTGCTGATGAATCCGGTTGTTTGTCTTGGGTTGAGCTGGCAAAACGCCAACTGCCCAAGTACAGAGAAAAGGTTCCTCCTCCCCCCAACCAGCCAAAGGAAAAGGGAAGAAGAGGGAGAGGGAAAAAAAAACCCTCCAAAACCAGGTTTCTTCTGAAACTAACTACATGTATTTATACAGAAAAGAGAAAATTAAGAGGAAACTACAATATAACACACTCTTACACAAGTTATACATAACAAGAAATAACCTCCTACTCCCCAATAAATACAGAGTCTACTATTCCAGATGCATAAGCACTCTAAAAGACACCTAGCAAGAAACAGAAAGAGTAAAAAACCAAAATATTTCTACTTCCCTGAACTTAAACAAAACGCAAGGAGTGGCAATAGCAGGAGCAAGGCCTAACAGGGTAGAATACTGGCAGCAGGTCTTCTCTGTACCTCAGCCATGGTGGAACTGACCAAGCTACTCCCACACACTGGATTTTACTCCTATTGAGATGATGTAAGATGGTATGGAATACAATAATATTGGCTAGAAGAAGTCAGCTGTCAGCTAGCCCGGCCCAGCTCAAGGCAGCTGACAATTTCAGGCCCAAATCTGAACTCCAAGGCCCAAACTTAGGCCCACCTAGCTAAACCCATAACATTGTGGATTCAGTACTCCAGGTGAAGTTTCATGAGCAGAGGGGTAGAATCACTTTTGTAAACCTGCTGGTCACTCCTCTTGATGCTGCCTAGGATGTGGTTGCACTTCTGGGCTACAAGCACACACTGTTGGTTCATGTCCAGCTTTTCATCTAATAGAACCAAGTTCTTCTCTTCAGGGCTGCTTTCAATGAGTTCTTCTCCCAGTTTGTACTCATGTCTAAGATTTCCCCAAACCAGTTGCAGTAACTTGTGTTTACTCATTTACTTTCTTTACATGATGACTTTAACCGTTATAATTTCTAAAATATTATTTTTTCTCCATCATGTGAAAGACTATAGATAATAAAGTAAAACACAGATTCATGGGACATCATTTATTCTGCTATAACTGGCTGCACAGCTAGATTTACAGCCTATAGTGTAAGAAGCAGGGTTTCCTTCTTTGAGTTGTAAATACACTTTTAATTCTTAATTATGGTTCATCAAGATGACGTATTTTTATAAGCCCCTTCCACCAAACAAGTCTTTATTCCATTACTTTCCAAAATGAGAATTCAGGTCCATCAGTTTACTAAGAATAGCGTTCAAATATCAGAGGCATTTCTGCATTCATAATCACCCTTAACAAGCTACATTTGTTTATTTACTGATAGAGTAATAAAGTAATTTCTCTTCCTTTTGTCCCTAATTAGATGTTTAATTTTATGGGTATAACTAATAGACTTAATTGCCATGTCAGAAGAGACACAATTGCTAATCAATATCTACTACACTTATTATTTTATAGGTAAATGTTGCAAAACTAAGTCTTTGGTGTGAACTTAATAACGTGAATGATAACCCTTCAATTTTCCTTCTTTCTGCCTAACACAAATAAACTTCTTTCATACAAAGAAAATAATCAACTTTGAGTTTCCATACCTCTCTTAGAGGCTTCTGGTAGTTGTTTAGTACTTTGCAGCATATGATGATCCTTAGTTATAACAAGTGCAATAACTTTCTATAAAAATTTCTATTTTAAACAATGGTATGCAAATGGCGGACTGATTTTTACTACATGAATATATATATTCAGTCATACAAAGCTTGTGTTGCTGAAAACTAGAAACATTTTGAATAGTAGTTGGATTCAATATCTATTTAATATTTAATCAATAAACATTTGAGTGTACGGGAAGGGACAAATTTTCATTTTCACTGTGAGTCATTGGTGTTGGAGTTGTAGCCAAAAGATCGTAGAAGAGTAACTGAGTTAAGAAATTTAAAAATCTTCTGGAATTCGTATTTGAATAATATATCCCTCTTGGAACTTTTTCAGTGTTTCTTTTTTTAACAGTTAGTGACAGCACAGGATATCTGTGAACAATTACTCCTTCAAGTTCAAATATTTTTTTTAAGAAAAAAAATATTGAAGTGTGCAAAGCTTAAAGAAAAAAATACATATTCAAAAGAAGGTTAATTGAGTCATAATTGTTGCTATGATTTTGATACCTTGTCACAGGTCAGTTAAAACAAGTAAGATAAAAATTAGAAAGAAAAATAATTATGCATCTAGAACAAGATGAAATGATTAAGAATACTTAATAATAGGATCAAAGCTAGACTTATGCATGTTACGTAGTTTTATTGGACTATACATGAAAATTTGGCATTTACTAGCTGTAGCTTTTATGGCATAGGTATATCTTTGCCTATGAATAATTTTCGAAGAATTGCTGTTACACAAACACAAGCAAAATTTCAGGTTATGGGGGAGTGATGGAATGAAAAGCAAAATGTGTTGATGATTATGGGAGGGTCTACATATGACCTGCTTGTTTCTGTAAGTAGATGAGCTGAGGAAATGTAGGGAGATGTGGGTGGGTTTCTAAGGTTACAGTTAATCAACATTTTACTGCTTTAGTCGCAATGAGTTATGGTATTAATAACATTATGACTGGCTAGGCATTTTTGCAGTTACAACCAAGTAATTTATTTTTATACAGCATTTTCTGTGAGTTTAAAATTCAGTTTTGGTCAGGCTTGTGTGTGTGTTTTAGTGGGTGTTTTACTTCTTTTCTTAAAGCAAAAGGAAAACTCAACCATTAAATTAAAATCCGGATTATTTTGAATAGTTTTGTTTCCACAACTATAAAAATTCAGTAAATATTGCTTTGAAAATAAATGTACACTAAACAATGAGTAATGTAATCATTTGAAAAAGGAAACAATCAGTTTAAGAAAAACTGTTTTATTGTCTAAAAGGTTGGTTTTTCAGAATCATATGTTATAAAGTCACATTATTTCCACTGAGGTTCAAATAATTTCATTATGGAATTAATACACTTGTCTGTGTTCCCTTACACTAAAAACAAACAAACAAATAAAAAAACTCCTTGACATAATTTTCCCAATATTTATTGGTGCATAACTCAAGACTGCAGGCAAGGCAGTAATTATTTTTTAATTCAGATTAATATAATTCAGATTACAGAAGAGAGTTTGAGATCAGTTACAAGTATATAGAGATCAATTACAAGTATATAGACACTGTGAACAATAATCGCCTACTATGCTCTATCTTTTCAGACTTTTTTTGTTTTGTTTTGCTATAATAGTACATTAAAATTTCTTATATGAAATTTTTCAGTGAAAAGAAAATATTCAGGATCTGCTTTTGCTTATTCATAAAATACTAACAAGGCAAGCAGACAAATATAAATATTTAATAATGTTTTATGGCAATTTTCTTTCTAGTAGCTGAAAAGTTATCTGTAGTTGATTCCCAGTCACTAGAGGCATAAATACAAACACTTTTCAAAAGATATTTTAAAAGCTCTTTTGCTGAGAAACATACTTAATATTTAAACATTTTTTTCCTACTACTGAGTAGCTTTAAATATAGGAAGTATTCCTGTTGAACTTTGCTATGTCTATGCCAATCATGAACAATAAATGTTCATAAGAAAATAAAGACCTGTTAATGTGGACAGTATGTTGAAAGTTGTTTTATTTTTGAACATCACTGAAAATCTTAAAACAAAAAGTCATGTTAGCCTTATAAGTGAAGTTCAAATAACAATACAGAAATAATAATTTGAATGGATGCATATTCAATAAATTCCTTCACAGCTTTGGGGTTTTTTTTTATACATACCTCAAAATTTCAAGGTAAATGTTATAATTCAAGTTACAATAGAGTGTTCCAGTAGGCTTTCATTGAGTTTTTCAAAAGATTTTGAGCCTTGTGTACATCTGTGAGGATGTTTCACTTTCTAAATGTTTTTCAAATGGCATTAGACAACTGAATTGTGCTTCTAAGTTAGAAATCTTCTAGTTATCAGATTTGCTTTGGAAAACCACATTAAGACAAGTATGATCCCACATCAGAGTGCCTTTGTTCTGTTAAATGCAAAGAGAACTTAGGTTGATCAGATCATATGCAAACATATAAGTGTTGACACCAAACTTAATTTAAATGAAACATGCTTAAGTAAACCAAGACGCAATTGTCATCACATTTTTTCAATAGTGAAAAGTACATAATAGGCCAATTAAATCACAGGATAATTTTGGTTAAAAGAACAGGTCCCCCCATTTGGACAGCTAATGGACAACTTATTTCAGCTCACACAAGTCTCTGTCCAGTTGACTTCTGAATATCTCCAAGGACTGACACTTCACAGCCTCTCTGGCATTCTTTTCTGGTGTTTGACTGCCTTCATTCTTCTTACTCTATAATTTGCGTTTACCATGTGCACCCCTGAGAAGATTCTTCCTCTGCTGTGTTATACCTTCACTTTTTGTAGTTGCACACAACAGTGAGATATTCCACACCCCCATCCTTTAGTTTTCAGGTTTTGGCAGACACCATCTAGGCTTTTCTTTTGTGGTACATGCTTCAGCCTCCCAGCCACCTTGGAAATCTTACCCTGGACTCAACTGAGTATGGCATTGTCTTTTTTACCCTAAGGAACTCCATACTAGACAGAGTACTATCAGGACAGCTTTTCATGTGTAAAGGAGAAGGGAAGGATCTTTTCTCTCTACCTGGTTGGAGATGGTCTTGGTAATATAGCCAGGACGCTATTGGTATTCTTTGCCACAAGGCCACACTACTGTCTTACATCCAACTTGACAATTAAGATCCCCCATACCATTTGAACTACCAGCCACTCCTAAACTGTGCGGGATCTGCTGCTCCCTAGAAGTCTATGGAGCCTGATGGTATTCATCCAAGAATACGCAGAGAGTATTCAAAAATCACTGAGGATTCTTGCTCAATGATTTTTAAGCAGTCTTGGAAGACTGTAGAGGTGCCAGTCTGTGGAAGTTGTCCCAGTTTTCCAGAAAGGCAAGAATTATTACCCTGGAAACTGCAGGCCTATCAGTCTCAATTCAGTGTCTGGTAAAATTATGGAGAAGGGTATCCTGGGTGGTATAAAAAACACCACAGCATGGTTTTGTGAGGGAAAAGTATTGCTTGTCATCCTTAATTTCCTTTTATGACAAGGTAACCAAGCTAGCTAATCAAGGGGAGCCAGTTGGTGTAATCTTTATGGATTTCAACAAAGCTTTCAGTACTGCCTCTCACAGGATCCTTCTGCACAAAAATGTCCATCCCACAGCTGGATAAACACATCATGTGGTCGGTGAGCAATTGGCTGATGGGTCGAGCACAGAGGGTAATAGTGAATGAGGAAACATCAGATTGGTGACCTGTCACTCGTGGGGTTCCACAGGGCTCCATCTTGGGCCCTGCGATCTTCAACGTCTTCATAAATGACTTAGAAACAGGACTGGAAGGGACACTAAACAAATTTGCTGGTTATATTAAACTGAGAGGAGGAGCTGACACCCTTGAAGGCAGAGAGGATCTGAAGAGAGGCCCTGATAAATTAGAGAAACTGGCAATCACTGAACATACAAAGTGTTACAAAGACAAGTGCCAGATTTGCACCTGGGGCAGGTCAAACCTGGATGTATGTACAGACTGGGGAAAAGGATGCTGGAGACCAATGATGTGGAAATGGACCTGGGGATTCTGGTTGACTACAAGTTAAATATGAAGGGGCAGTGCCCTGGTAGCCAGGAGGGCCAATTATGTTCTGTGGTTTGTGTACACAAGGTACAGCATCACCAGGCAGTCGATGGAGGTGATTATCTAAAGAAAACAATAAATATACGGTGGAGGAACTGGACACCACACACAAATCATTGTAATCGAGTGAATGCCCATTTTATTACACACCACACACAGTTTATATAGAGCTAAAGCTATGTACCATTGGCTAAATTGAACCTCACACCATATAAGCGCAAATCTCAATTGGTTATAACCCATATCTCACAAGTCCAACGTTTATATTATCTCATCCTCGATGTTTTCAAGCACCTGTAGAGTCCTGTGAAAAACTACTGTTTGAATTCCTGAAGAGTAACCTCCTCCCTACCACCTAGCAGCAGCTGTGCTCCTTGCTGTTTCTCAGCTGATAGCTACCCCAGTCTCGCAGGGTCTCACAAAGATCTGAATTGGTCACTCTTCATTTTTCAGTAGCAACAATTATCCCTCTCTACTCTGCACTCTACCTCAAGTCTTGTGTGCAGTTTTAAGTGCCACAATATAAGAAAGAAATACAGCTATTAGAGAACATCCAAGAAGGGCTACAAAGAAGGTGAAGGGCCTAGAGGGGAAGCCGTATGAGGAGTGGCTGAATAGCAGTCTACAGCTTCCTCACAAGGGAAGGGGAGAGGCTGGCACCAGACTGCTCTATTGTGACAGAACCCAAGGCAATAGCATGAAGCTGTGTCAGGGGAGGTTTAGGTTAAATATCAGGAAAAGATTCTTCACTTAGACTGTGGCTGAACACTGGAACAGGTTTCCCAGGAAAGTGGTCACAGCACCAAGCCTGACAGAGTTCAATAAGTATTTGGACAATGCTCTCAGGCACATGGTGTCTTGGGGATGGACCTGAAGGGACTTTTATATCTCTTGTGGGACCCTTCTAACTCAGGATGTTCTATGATTCTGTTTTCTGGAAAACTGCTTTCAATCTCCAGTCAGTTCCCAGCTTGTACTGCTGCATATGGTTATTTCAGTCCAGGTGCAGAGTTTTGCACTTGCTTTGATTGAATAACATGAGAGTTTTGCCAGGCTTTTTCTACAACCTGTTGATGATCCTTTGAATAGCAGCTTTTCCTTCCAGAGGATTCCAAGTCATATCACCTGTGATTTTGCTGAGGCTACAGGCTGCCCCATTTTCTACACATATAATAAAATAATACTGACCTCAACATGCTACCACTAATCAGCCATCAGTTATACATGGTAATACTAATCACAAACCTTTGAGCTTAGTGGCACTGCTACTTATCCTCTCACCTTATGGTCTATCTGTGCAGAATATATGTCACCAATTTTTCTGGAAACGTATTAGGTGTCAATAAACTTGCTAAAGTCAAAGTAAACAAAAATCATTGCTCTCCGACCACGCCTAAAGCTTGTATTTAGTATAGAATGCAATCACGTCTGATCTACATATTGTTATGTTCTATATTTGCATAAGAGTATGACATTGTCTTGGTATCCATTTAGGGGCATATTAAAGGAAAAAAGATGTAGAACAGTCAGAAAGGGTTTAATAATATTAAATCATGCTTGAATAACTTCCGCTTTTTTCTATGATGAAATTACTGTGTGGATTGTGGAACAGTGTACATGCAACATAGTTTGACTTTGGAAGAATTTTGACATAACCTTCTGAGCTTAAAGGATAGAAATCAATAGCACCATGTGCATTTGTTACTGGACATGAGTGGAATCCTTGAGGTTTGATAGTCAGGCACAAGTTGTTCAATATCTTTATTAACAACCATGGCGATGAGAAAAAAAAAAAAAAGTGATCTTTGACCCAGAAATACCATTTTGAACTTCACCATCATGGCCAGGCTTCACAAACGAAGATTTGGGAATGGCTCTACCCACGCTGGTGTGTCCTTCAAGCCTGTGCAGTGGATTTTTTAAGGTGAGGCACAGCATGTGCAGAACTGGCCCCACCCTTTAACTCCTATAGTTCATCTGCCACGGCTGAGCAAGCTTTGACGGTGACAGTGAAGTCCTCAGGACTAGAACCTACAGCCCCCGGTATTCCCAGGGGGTCTCCCATCCAAGTACTAACCGGGCCTGACCCTGCTTAGCTTCCGAGATCAGATGAGATCAAGCATCAGGGTGGCATGGCCTGATGGAAACTCCTTGAATTTACTCAAGGAAAAAAGACATTTTCTGCATCCTGAGTACAACACCAAACAATAATGCATGCCAAACAAGTAACTGAATGCCAGTTCTGTGGAAAGGACTTGGGAGCAACCACGAGTTGACAAAAATGAACTTCACAAAAAAGTCATACTGTGATTCACTGGGAGAATTGTAACTGTCCAATTTAGGGAAGCTATTTTTTTTCCACTCAGTGGAAAAGCAAAGAAACAACTGTGACATCGTACCAGTTTCACTTGCCTCCCCCAGTTTCAGAGGGATTGTGAAAAAATTCAGGGACTCTGGAAAATGACACAAAACCAAGAAGGTGTGTAGGAAGTAGCTGGACTTGTTTAGTATGACAAAGAGAAGACGTTTAAGAGGAGCAGTACTTGAAGAACATTTACCAAGACAGTGCAGTTCATCTCTTCTCATTGTTTTAGGAGACACAAGGGCACTGGCCATCAGTCTGATCAAGTTCAAATTGTTAGGAAAAGTTTATTTCACTACAAAACCAAGAAACTAAGAAACGCAGGCACTAGAACATGTTACCCAAATTGGTTTAAGGATCCTTATCTTTTGCCTATTTTGTCTTACGAGGAGCAGCTGAGGGAGATGCGGTTGTTTAGCCTGGAGAAAAGGAGGCTCAAGGGGGACCATATCATTCTCTACAACCACCTGAAAGGTGTTTGTAGCCAAGTGGAGGTCTTTCTCTTTTCTCAGGTAAAAGACTACAGGATTAGAGGGAACAATCTTAAGTTGTGACAGATATTAGGTAAATTTTCTTCATGAAAAAGGTTATCAAGCATTGGAACAGGCTGTCCAGGGAAGTGGATGAGTCATCCTTCCTGAAGGTATTTAAAATACATGTAGATATGTTGCTTATGAATACAATTTAGTGGGACTTGGAGGTGTTAGGTTTATGGTTGGACTCAATGATCTTAAATGTCTTTTGCAGCTTAAAACATTCTATGATTCTATGGAACTTTTCTGAAATTAGGGAGGGGATGATTTCCTACTAATAGGTCTACCTATGTGTAGCTTCTGATCCCATGGCCGCTGGATGAAATTTACAAATAATACACAAAGGTAAGACTAGGGCCTACATTCTTCCTCCATGCTAAGTTATCTAATTACACAGTACTAGTCATACTTCTTTTCTTTACATTAATTTTTAGAAATGTATCTTGAAATAGATTAACCACAGTGAAAAAGTTTTACTATTGACTGATTTCAATTTGCTGAATTACTAATCAGAATTTAGTAATCAGAACACCATCCCAGAATATTTGAGTATGAATTCTCTCAGGCTGATATGGAAACTGAGGACTTCCTGAAAATGCTTTTAGCTGTGGAAAAACAAAAATGAAAGAGCTCTGTAAAAAGATACATCTGAATAAATTAACTATTATTCCAAATGCATTAGAAAGTTCTAGTAAAAATATCACAAAAATATTACAAAAATATGAGCCTTTCAGCCTCATCAGATGTCTATTGAAAATACCAGGCCCTTTGGTAATTTACAGAAGTACTTATAATTTCCTTAGGTATATCTAACTCTGAGATGCTTGGCATTGTCATAACAGTGGAAAATACGCAGCAATAAATCTTCCCATCCTGTGGTGCTCATTGGGTTGAGGTGCCCATTAGATTAGGTGATCCCAGGCTCGCAGCCTGGAATTTGGATTCCTAGATTCAATTTCAGTCCCTTGTTAGGCAACTAAAACATACATAGATCTAGCTACATATCCTCTAGGGAATAGAGACCATTAATGGTTCCACTAAAAATTAAGGGAAAGCAGCAAAACTGAAAGTGATAAATATATTCACACCATATGTTTTAGCAATCTAATTTTACATGCCTGTGTCAGCAGCCTAAACTCTGTTCAGTTGCTTGAAAACACTTTCTGGAGGAGTCTTTATGTAGGCTGTTTCTTATGATTATATATGCTCCAACTTCAGTACTTATATGCAGAATCTTTTTTTGCTATATAAAGGAGATAAATGGCACAGACAGGAATAGATCAAGGTTTTCAGGCTGACTCTTTCTAGTTCCCTACTCACTGGGGTCTATTGTCATTTGAGCTTTTTTTCACCTATATCAAGACCATGCTTTTTTTCTTGTATTTCTGTAAGAACAAGAGGACCTTTGTTGAACAAAAGACCTCTGTAAATGATAGTGGCTATTTACTGAGAAGGAAGTAACTAGAAACATAACATCTGGTGTTTCTTGCATTTTGTGCCCTCCTTCTCCACCCTGACCCAGGGAAGTCTTTAGCAGTGGACATGGTCTGGCAGGAACAAGGACAGGGTTAGGAGCAGGGGCAAAGCAGATCTCTCCCAGCATTTAGGGGTTGGGGCTGGTACCCCCCCTCCCCCCATTCTACTGCCCACTCTCAAATGACTGTTCTACTCCTGACAGGAGCTGTGGCTTATCTGGAGGCAATAGACTGAAAAAAATCCAAGGGTAGAGGAACACAGCAGCCCTTTGTTGAGGTCACAAGGCCAAGGATAGGCCCACCCACCACGAGTACCCTGCTCCTTTCAGCAGCCATAAGAGTCAGGGTGATATAGGTTAAATGCAAAACCAAGGAAAGGAGACAGATAATAGGAAGTTTTCTTTTATAAGAAGTCAGCATTATTATTAATGAGGCTTCTTTGTCCTAAATAGGCAATTCTGACTTGCAGAAACTCTGTATACACTCTGTGACCCTTTCAGCCAAAATAAACCTACAGGGCTTTCACTGCAACACTTGCTTCTGTTCCAGTATACACCATTTAAGCTGTGGACTGACATCTAGGTGGTTAAATTTATGTGCCTGTGCGCAGGCTCAGTGTCTAAGTTCCTATTATGAGCAAATCAGTTAGGGGGAGTAAGTTAGTTTCCAAAAAAAAGTCCTTCTGAGGCATCTGAAACTTCCACATGCACTTGGCAGATACAACACAGGACTACCCATGACTTTCAGAAATGGCAGTTAAATTCAGGTGAGATGCAAGGGATATTACATGGTACAAGATGCCTATGGAAAATTCTACCCTGCCTAAGGAAACTATCTCTCTCTGATCAATAGACTCAGTGGAATTCAGAGAGTAATCTACTCACATTAAATTATACACCTATACTGATTAGTTTAATTTCATTCCTTAGGTAGAGCAACACAGATTATGCTAACTATATAAGTAGATTTCCTAAGATTTTGCTAGGGTTGAAGTTGATTTTTAAATGCAAATGTAGTTTTTTTCTTTTTCATATACATTGCATATCAGTTGGCAATGGAAAAAATATTGTCTAACGTTTGCCTGTAAATGTGATCAATTTTAAAAGTAAAGAAAAAGATGTTTCATTGTCATTGGAAGCAATGAATGTTAAAAGCCAACATATAAGAACATATGAGGAAACCCAAAGCAGAGGCAAAACAAAGGAAAAGGATTTAATTATGTTGTACAAAACAATCTGGGACCTAAGGACCACATATTATAAGGTAGAGTGAAATACCCATATACACATACTACAACTCTGTTTCGCCAAAGGCTACAAGACCCATAGAACTAATAACAGTATTCTGTCTTTATGGATTCAAATTGTTAAACAATGTTTCTATTATCCAAGGTTTTTTTCCTAAACAAAATTAGAAACCTGCATCATATTGAAAATTACCCAATGGTTAGGATGCTTTGTGTCCTTTTCTTCATGGACTTCTAGTGGCTCTTAAGGACACTCTTGTATTCCAGCATCTTATTGCTGTGGCAGCTAAATAAACTGACTTCTACCAAATCACATATTTCCATTAAACTGTAAGAATGCGAATGGATTCAAGACTTGAACCTCTGCGTGTGATTTGACTGAAAGCAGTTGAAGCATTAATAAAGCTATTTTGCACAGAGAACAGAAAAAGATTAGATCTTATATTAGTTTGGTTTCACCAATTTTTGCCCTTTTTTTCCCTGTCAAACATACACTAAAACAACTCTTTTATGAAAGAAGTCTAAATAAAAAAAAATATGTCAGGAAAAAAAGTCAGTGTTGTGTTCTATATTATCAAAGACTTGAGAAGATAAAAAGGCTAAAAAAACATTTCTTAACAGATTTTTTTTGTTTTCTTCAGGATCCTTTCATTCTTAGAACCAAAACTAGACACATAAAATTGCCTTCATTCCTATTCTTAAAAAATACTAAAAGTTACTAGTTTCAAATCCAAATCCACCATAAATGTGCCCCAAATGTTCTATACTAAACCAGAGAAGATGCTTTGAAAAGACACAGAAATGTGAGATGTTTAATTAACAACAACAACAAACATTTCTAAAGCATTTCTAATACCCTAAGATTTTCAAAATTTCTCTTCTCTGGAAGAGGGAGAAGTTAATCATTGTGAAAGATGCTGTGTCTGCACCCAACTGCACTGCAAAATTCTGGCACACTCACATTGATAATAGTATCAGTGCAATTCATATGACATCATGCCAGTGGCCACAAATATGAGGATAAAATTAACTCTATATACAAAGAATAAAAAGAGAGGCTGTGTTTGTACTATTTGAGGGTTTATTCATCAGGTTCTTTCACACTAATTACAATTATGCTTTCTAGTTCAAGAATACTTTTCTGTGGAAGTGCTGATTGTTGATCTCTCTAAAGATGAATGGACAAGCAGAAATAGAACTACTACAAATGCAGATGAAAATAGCTTTTATTTTTTTTATTGCCTTACATGACATGATCATTATATTGACAAAGCTGCACATTAGTAAAATATGAAAAACGAAATATAAATATGCTACTAAGTTCTGGCAGTGTATACATAGCTGTGTTTAGAAATAGAGTCATTTATCTGACTCCATTGTATTTGATTTAGCATCATTAATTCAGCTGTGTTTGGTCATTACACCAGAGGAACATTTAAAACTGTACTGACCTTCATGGCTGCACAACAATATTGGACTACAGGGGAGATTTTCAAGATTGAGGCAAAACAATGAAGGAGAGAATGAAAGTGACGTGGCTGGCCTATGTTCCATTTTCTGTTTGAGTTCAGTATCTGTGAGGCATGGAGGACAATATATGGTTGTCATGCAAAAGAGATGTGTTAAATTTAATATCACAAAACTCTCCCTTGCCTACAATTGTCTACATGCCTCAGCATGTCCTACCTGTCTTCCTCCTCCTCCTCCTCCTAGAATGTGATGAGTTTCCCTGATGAGTCCTGGAAAGTCCCATACAAATGCTTGGGATACCCTAAGGTTCAGAAGCACCTCTAGGTGATTCAGTCAGTTTATGATGGCAAGAGGATTTAGGTAAAATTAAATTATTAAGTTTATGTCACTGATTCTGTCTGATCTTAAGAACGTAATGGGATTCATTTGCCTGAACAGCAGCGCCTAGAGTTTTCCTGGGCTATCCCATGTGGCTTCCAACTGTCTCCCCAAAATAATGCAAGCTTGCTGTCATTCTGAACCATATCTGCCAGACTTTCCAGATGTTTGGATATCCTAAAACACAGCAGATGGCACTAAATGTCTGCATGTAGGCAAACAAATTGAATCTCTGTTCAGTACAATGACTGGTTGGGGCGTCGGTGTCATCTCAGATGTATCTCCATTACCTTCAAGAGGCTGGCAAATCTTCCACAGGACCTCACTCAGATCAGCATCTGCATATCAACCAGAAATGTCCTAAGGGCTCCTGAAAGGCATTAAATACCTGTGTTTAGGTAAGTCAGGCATTGGGTGTAGAGAGCTATTCAGCTAAATGAAATGAATACATTTTATAATCTGAAAGATCTTTAGACTTCATTGATTTTGTCAAGTGGAAACTCGATACAGTAGTCCATACATAGTGTATTGGGAGTAGATGGCAAGGTTTAGGTAGAGGTGGGTTGCAGGGGTGGTCTCTGCAAGAAGAGGCCAGAGGTTGCCCGAACACAAATAATTTCAACTGGCTGCAGCAGACCCACTACAGGACACAGCTGAGCCCATCAGCCAAGCTGGTGGTGCCTTGGGGAAAATTTGTCATCCTAAAAGGCAAAACACTGCACAGGCATTGAGGAGTGAGATATGGAAAGAAGTTTGAAAACCAACCCTGTAAACGTCAACGGCAGAGAAGGAGGGGAAAGATGTGCTTCAGACTACAGAGCAGAGATTCCTCTTCAGCCCTTAGAGAGGCCCACACCAGAGCAAGTATCCACACTGCAGCATGTGGATCTTTTCTAAAGGAACTGTCACCTTTTGAGAGCTCATGCTGAAGCAGATTCTGCTGAGAGATGCACCCTCTGGAGATGAGCAAATATTTCACTGCAGCCTGTGGAGACTAGCACACCACAGTAGATATCTGCACTATAGCCTGTGGAGGACCCATGATGAAACAAATTTATTATGAAGGAATGTATGCCATGTAAGGGACCCACAATGTAGTTAGGAGAAAGTGGGAGGAAGAAGGAGCTGCAGAGAGGAAATCTTATGTGCTGACCATAGCCACTTGTTCCCCACCCTGCCAGTTCCACTTGAGGCAAGGATGCAGGGGAATAGAGAGTAAAGGATTGATTTGGAGCCTGGTGGAAGATGTTTTAATTTTTGTCTTTGTTTCTCAACTTCCAAATCTATTTAATAGGCAATGCCTGACATCACATTACATCACATTACATTAATTTTCCCTAATTTGAGTCTGTTTTGACCGTGACTATAATTTGTAAGTGATCTCCCTGTCTTTCTTCAACCAGTGAGTTTCTGCATCTTATTTTTAACTCTTGTCCTGTCAAGGATAGGGAATGAGAGAGCAGCTGGGTAGGTTTTGTGGTTTAACCCCAGCTGTCAGCTAAGCACCATGCAGTCGCTCACTTATTCCCCTACAAGCCACTCTCCACCTCTACCTCCCCATAAGAGGAGAATTGGAAAGAAAAATGTAAAACTCAGGTTCAGATAAGAACAGTTTAATAATTGAAACATCATCATTATCATAATGATAAGGAGAGATAGTAACAAAGAAGGGTTGCATAATACAACTGTTCACCACCTGCTGAACGCCAATGCCCAGTCTGACCCTGAGCAGTGACCAACCTCTCCTGGCAAAATCCTCCCAGTTGATATACTAGGCATGATTCATATAGTATGCAATATCCCTTTGAACAATTTGGGTCAGCTGTCCTGGCTGTGCTCCTTTACAGGCTTTTATGCATCTCCACACTTTCAGAGTATGAGACACTGAAAAGTCCTTGACTTAAGGTAAGCACTAGCTGGCAACAACCAAAATGTCAGTGTGTTACTGTGGTAGTTTTGGCTTTAGTTTCAACCAGGCCCAAAGGATGTGACATAGATTAGAAGGGACAAGCATTACCTGACTTATGCAACTAACGAAGTATTTCATATCATCTGACATCACCAAGTGTCAAGAGGCATAAAGAGAGAGGAGGAGCTTCCGTCTCTTTTGGTCTTTGCCTTAGTCTCAGAAGGACACACTGTGCTGTCCCAGGAGGGATGGGAGGCCCAGGCCCAGAGCACCAGCTTACCACCATGTTATCTTAGGGAAGTAAAATGTTTGTTCTTAGTCTTTTTCTCTGCTTGGGTCTGTCTCTGGGGAATTGAGTTCTTCAGAGTGATTTGCAGTTAGAATAGTGGGATTTGTGTTCGATGGAGAGTGGGGAGTTATTTCTTGTTATTTTTAACTTGTGTGAGTTATATTTTAGTTTTTTTTAATTTTCTCTTTTCTGTATAAATATATATATTGTTAGTATAAGTTTAAATGAGTTTCTACTTTTTTTCCTTTTTTCCTTTTCTCAGCTGGAGTGAGGGAGGCTTTGACTCTGTATTGGGCAGTTGGCACTTTGCCAGCTCAACCCAAGACAGTTATCAACATCATTCTCATAATAAATCCAAGAAACACAGCACTATATTAGCTACTAAGAAGAGAATTAACTCTGTCCCACTTGAAATCAGGGATGTGACAGTCAGCCAAGGTCACTACCCATTAGAATCTTGAATTTTATTTATCCAGCTCTCTTGGGTATTAGAGTATCTCAAATTGCAAACTGTGACAAATAAAGTCCCCAATCTCCTTTGATTGTATTAGGCACTTTGATAATGTAGATCACCTATAGAGATGCACATTTTAACACCTAAATTTAGGCAACTACAGCACGCAAATGAATATTACCCCATGCAACTGACAATGGAGAGATATAACAGCGTATGATCTTCCTTGAAATCTTCCTTGGCTAATGAAAGCCTGCCAAGAGAATGGATATCACTCTTTGAAGATGTAAAATAAAATCCTTAGAAATTAAATATTTGTTTTGTAACACATCATGAAGTGACTAGAATCTCCAAATACCTTTTGCTGAATAAATTCCTCCTAAGGAATTCTAATTAGATAAAAAGATAAAATGCCAACGTGGATACAATGTTTACATGATCAGAGGAAACAGACATTTTAAACTGTGCAAGAAAACAAAAGGATAAATTCTTATTCTCATTTCTTTTACCTGTAAGAGAAAGAAAGTACTGGCAATATTAAGACTTTTTTTTTTTCCTTTCTGCAAAACAATGTCAGGGGAACCATGCTGAAGCCCTGGTCTACCACGAACAGGAAGTGATCTTTCAGGACACTGTCTGTGCTTCTGACTTGCAGAGGAGTTTCAGAAACCAAAATGTCTGTCTGCTTATAAAGCCTCAGGAGGACTTTAATTTACTTCTCTCTCCTAGTAAAATTTTGGCGTATCATTACATAAACCTGGAATATTAATCATCTGTTTTCTCAGTTTGTCTCTGGTTCTCTAGCTGACACCAATCTGTATACAAATACCAAAACGGACAATTAAAAACTAATTTACTCATAGGGAAATTTTCTTTGTAATCCCACAAATTAGAAACTGATATATATTCTCAAGTTTAGGTTTTTTTATATCAATTTCAATTATATATGTGAAATATACATGTGATTTCTCTTCCATAAGGCTTTTTTTCTACTGATTTGGAGGTGTGAATAGGTGAAAGGTTAATTTATGTTTACATTTGAAAATAAATTAATAAACTTCAGTGTCTCACATTGTCTGGAAAAAACCCTACATACATTTAGGAAAAGTAGATAGACATTCTGGAAAGTAAATAATCTAGTCAGACTTTTTCTGACTAGGATGTTGGATTGTTGCTCATCACCAGATTTATATTAGCCTATGGTGAGTTTCCTGTAGCAAAATTATCAGGTATGTCATTTTCTTTAAAAAAGCGCTATATAGCATTGATAAAGTCATCATTTGAGTACCGTATGTCTGTATTTTAAGAAAGCTGTAAAAAATTAAACAGAGTTGAGAAGGTCTAAAAGTAGGAGCATTATCTACTTATCAAAATGAAGATTGAAAAAAATTATGTATAATGTGCACTATATATAGAATAGTTAGAGGATCTATTTATAGTAGGTAGGATAGACCTCTGTAAAAAGAGGTTCCTGATGAAGGTGGAAGGATCATTTTTAATCAGCAGGGAAAGCATTATAAAATTTAATGGCTTCCAACTGAAATAAACAGAGCTTTTACTAGAATTAAACCTTTCATAGTAAAAGTAATTCATGCTGGAATAGATATTCTAAAGGTATGGGAATTTTTCTACAACTTAATTTCTTTAAAATAATATTGATATCTATCTGATATCCTTTAATTTAACAACAAATTATTTGCTAGGTGGATATCAAATCAGTATAATCTGTTGTTTTGAAAGTCCTCCATTTTTTACCCCTCTTGAATGAGCTTAATTTAATATCCATTGAAATCACAGTCTTACCAGTAATTTCAGACTCCCATCTTGTCTCCACTGCAAGNATTTTATTTCTTTTCATCTGCAAAAATAGGCATTTTTTAGTTCTGGATTAACTATGCTGCTTTGAAGGTCCTTTGAATGAGGAGCAATGGAGTACAAATTGATTTGGCACACTACAGCATAGATTTTTATCTGAGAAGCTCCTTCAGGCCTAGACCTGCTTCAGGGTTTAGAAATAGGAAAAACAGCTGAAAAACAGGAAAACACTCTAAAAGCAATTAAGAGCCTTATGCTCAACAGTGACAGAAGAAGCCTCAAGCCCAGTATTTTAACCCACAGCCAGAAGTTAATGTAGTCTCTATGTCATGCACTAAGTTTACCTTTGTTGTTCTTCTTTATGGTTAGGAAGTCATAGAAATAATACCCCATTAAAAGAGATAAAGCAGTCAGTATTTCAAAGACTAAATCCCTGAAAATATAATGGAGTCTTTTATGTCTCACTTTTTCAAGCTTTTTACTGTCATCACCAAAGCAAGAAACAAATTTACTTAAAATCTGAGAATATAATCGTTTTCAGGCATTGGATTCCCAAACTAAGTACAGTAGTCCAACATGTAACATTACAATTCCTATAACTTAATCATGCTCTGAGAGATAATATAGTATAGGCACTCAAAAAAAAAAAATCTGCATTTATTGAAACTGTCAGACACATTTTTAGATCAATGACCATTCTGCCCATTCCATTACTTTTCTAAAATAATAAAATTAAAATATGTCCGATGTTGTAGACCAAGAACTGTACCTTGCTTATATCGCAAATCCACACTGGACCAAGACACTGATGCACACCAGCTCCTAGTTATGCAAACACAAAACATTGTACCCATGGAAGGGAAATCCTGACAGCACAAATAGGACTGCTCTAATATAAACCAGGAACACACTACAAAACTTTTGCTCAATTTGGATACAGCTTTTAATAGCAATATCATAGCAATATCATACATACTCTTGACTGCGCTGATGTAGAATCAACAGAATTTTTATTACTGAATTTAGCAGAACCTAATTTGAATCCAGAAGCTGTGATTAAATTTCTCAATAAAAAAATGGCCACGATAATAGAAAAAAAGGCCAAAGGTCAAGTGGTAAAGACTGATTGGCATCCATACTGCTGAAGGTTTACGTTGGAATGGTCAAGCTGGAGAGGTAAAATTAAGTGGAGTGGGCAGTAAAAATCTAGAGCTTCTTGTTATTCTTTCATGTAGTAGTACAGCTTTAACAATAGTACCTTTGGTTTGAACTGTTCTAAAAATTCAAAATATAGATAGGGAGGAAGTTTGTTCAAAATGAGACTTTTTGTCAAGAAAGAAAGACGGCAGGATAGTATAGCTGTACAGTAAAAACTTAATCAGTGTTGCTTCTGCTACTGAGCTATTTTCTGAGGCAAATCAATGAAGTTCTCTAGGTATCAGTGTACCATTCATCATGAGGATTAGTAGTTACTTTACAGAGAGTTCTAGGATTTTTTTAACAGCATGACTCTTATTTAGAAACCTCATTGTGACTGAAAGCTACTGCAACATGTCATACTTTTTCGCTATTCTGTTAGAATAAGAAAATATACTATTTATCTTATAATTTAGCAGCATCAGAAACTCTTAGAAAAATTCTACCCCAAAACTATGCTACACAAAAACATGAGCCTGATGCAAGATTATTCATGAAGGAATAGGCTTTTAGGATGCCTGTAACTTGTTTTCTTCTGTGAATATCTTTATTCAGCCATAACATGTCCAGGTCAACTGTGTATTTCAGCTACATCAAACTGCAAAGATGTACTCTATAGAACTGACTTTTGTTTGTTTGGAGTTTGTTTTGTTTTGTTTTGTGGGCTGCAGATTGCTACATTGAGCCAAATTCTCCCATTTGGAAAGAATATCCAAAAAGTATGGAAGTTTGTAATAAATTAATTGGAAAAATCAAAGAAACTAATTTTTTATCTTTAATAGAATTAATCGTACTTACCTTATAGCATATAGGGTCAGACGATGAGTTCCACTGATTTTAACGTTAAATTTTAAGTTCCTTTTTTCCCCAGCTGAAGAAGTTTCAAAAGGTAGAAGGTGGTCGTCTTTAAAAGTTTTCTGAGAAAGATTATTTTTTGCAAAGCTTAAGCAAATAGCGGAAGTCCTACTGTTTTGTTTTGTTTGGTTTGGTTTGGTTTGGTTTTTTTAGGTATCTGTATCCATCAGTTGACTACTCTGCATTCTCACAATACTTTTACACTGCCAAAGAGCTCTATGAGAATAAATGCCATCTTTTGCCATTTCCATGGGTTAGAGTTCCCTTTAGAACTTTGTTTCCATGTGCTGCCTAGAAGAGATATATTGCAGGGCTCTGCAGTGCATGCTCTCACATTCACAAGAACTAAATCTGGTTAGTGACACTAATTGATGAAGGTATGCAAAGTGGGAGAGTGTTTCAGATCATCTGATCTAGTATCTTGTCGAATTGGAATGATAAAGAAAGGCAGAAGGCAACAACAAGAAAAAAATAGTCTTTCCTATCTTAGTAAATTTGTTTTTAAATCTGTCTGTGTAATCTCACTCTCTATCCAATGTGTGCGAGTAGTGCAAGGACACAGTTTCAGCTACTGATCTGACCAGAGTTAATGGATTCAGGGACAGCTGTCGGAGGCATGCCAGGGGTGTAGGTGTTCCCAGTCTATAGTGCCAGCCACCAGAGTGAGTGGGTGCCTCACTGCCAGGTACCAAAGTGGGGTCTCAGTCTCAGACACTGGGTGGGAAAGGTGTGTACACTGAAAACCAACATTTGCAGAAAACTGTATGCCATTAATACTCAATTACCTACTATAGCAATTATGAAGCCACAGGGAGCTGAAAATGACAGTGGCTTGCTGCTATCCCATCACCTATTCAGCAACATATGACATTGGAAAAAGCTGAATAACACTGCTTCCAGCTCCTGTCCTATTAACTACTCAACCAACAGTGGCATCACAAAAATCTACAAAAGCCAAGTATTCATTCATACCTAATCAGCTACTTAGTTACTAGTGACATCACAGTTATCAAAGACACACAATTAAAAGAACAGTAGCTTTAAAAATATATAAATATTCCATCTGTGCTGATATTAAAATTTGAATAAAAATAGAGATATTTACAGAAAAGTAGGAAAAATCCATGAAAACGGGAATTTTGAAGTCAAGCTGATATCTACCACAGAAGTCATATTGTATGATTTTACTAGCAACTAAAATCTAGAGAAGGAGTGAAGTAAACATGTTCATAGAAAACAGACATGTCTTTCAGGAAAATAAGAAGTTGAAAACAAAAAACACCAGAATATGAACAGCACTAGAGAAGACTTGCAAACATGTGTTAAGAAAATTTCTTTTAAAGCTCTGTTGTTATGGGAATCAGCAAGGAGTATCTCCAAAGCAGAATCACTCTGGTTACCAGTGAAATGGAATAGAAGTCCTGGAGTAAAGACCAGATAAACAGGAAACAACACTTCTCTTTACCAACTACAGGAGAATCATTTTGGGAAGGTGACTTGTAAAGTATATTTCTGCAATTCATAAGAATCTAGAGACTTGCCAGAGTAGTAAACCAGACTATAAATTTCTTCACGTCTTTAAGTAGGCTTTTGGGGGGATAATTGTTTACACTCTGTTGCATTGTGTACAATGCTCAATCCAGTTCACATTGTTCTCAATGTATATTACCCGTGCTGCTTTAGTTTAAGTTGATAATATTTTGATGAGGGGGAGAAAAGTTTTAAATAATTAAAACTGTTAAAGATAAGTAAACATGAATGTAAATTGATCTGAGAATATAAACTGGGAAAAGTTTCAACACAATGGAACAATTAGGTAGGAAGACTCAAGTAGCTGGGACATCAGGCTACATGTACCCAGAACTAAATGTTTGCATTCTGCTACATAAAAGAAAAACCTTCCTCAGCTGCTTCTCCTGAAGTTCTGTGGAAATTTTGCGAGCCAGTCTGGATGTGAATACATGAAAATGATGCTTTTTTTTTCTCAGAACTGGTACCTATATATCACTGAGTTGAAAGTAATTTGCTGTGTTTTGCAGCAGCTCATGTTATGTCAAGTTACTACTCAAATGCCACATGAAAACAGATTTGTCAGACTCTCACCTTGACTGATCACCTTTGTGTTAGCCAGTCATCACTTTTTTGCGGACAGTTTTTATTCGAAAAAGTCTTTTAAATAAGACAATGAGATTGTTTTCAGACATTTTTCTTCTTAAATTTATGTTTATATTTTTTATTTCCTAAAATGTAAATCCAGCACAAGATATAATAGTCAGCAACCTCAGCTATCTACAGGAAGAAATCTTGTCTTCATCCACTCCATAGTAAATTTTTATATGGCTAAAGGTCTTTTGAATGTCTACTTCTGAATATGGCACTGCTGTTTTAAATTAGTGTATGTCTTTTGCTAATTAAATGTATTCCCAGCTTTATGGTGGAAGTGCAGTTTCCAAATCCTGATAGGCCCATTTTATGTCTTTTTCAGATCGCTGGTGTTCACAACTGTGATCATATAAAGTTAAAGCCTTATTACTAGTTCTTTGCGTATAAAATGACATGCATTATAAAATAATATTCAATAAAGGTGGTCCTTGATTCTTTTAAAAAGATTATAATGCATTTAAATAATGCTTTAATCTAGAGATCTGTGTTTACAAACAGATGTCAAACATACATAGCTTACTGATGCTGCTTCTGTTATTAAAACAGGTTCAGACTTCGTAAAACTTAACATGACTGCTTTACAATCTGATTTGGGTATTGTTTTAATAACTATGCTTAGGCAATATAGTAGAAGATGCTTTTACCCTCCTTTTTTTAAAAAAAATAACAATTGTATTTTCTCAGTGTAACACAGAGGCTCTTTCCTATGTCCTGTATGGAATTAAGGAATTGCAATTTTGTCTTCCTGCTATCATTCAGAATCACATAAATGTATTAGAGCCCATTTGTGGAAGCCATTTTGTAACACCTGAATGAAAAGGAGGTCATTTGAAATAGGCAGCATGGATTTACTGTCATGCATAACATGACTGGTTGCCTTCTGTGATGAAGTGACTAGATGTGTGCATGAAGAAAGAGCAGCAAAATTTCATAGAATCATAGAATCTTAGAGTCAACTGGGTTGGAAAAGACCTTCGAGATCATCAAATCCAACCCTTGGTGCAAGTCCAGTCCATTTACTAGATCATGGCACTCAGTGCTACATCCAATCTCAGTTTAAAAACCTCCAGGGATGGGGAATCCATCACCTCTCTGGGCAGCCCATTCCAATGCCTGATTACTCTCTCTGTAAAGATTTATTTTCTGATCTCCAACTTAAATTTCCCCCTGGCAGAGCTTGAGCCTGTGCCCCCTTGTCCTATTGCTGAGTGCCTGGGAGAAGAGACCAACCCCCACCTGGCTAGAACTTCCCTTCAGGTAGTTACAGACAGTGATGAGGTCACCTCTGAGCCTACCTTAAATTTCACATGGCTTTTGCCATGGTGTCCCACAACATCCTTACATTCAATTTGCATCATTCACTACCATATGACTAAAAAATTGCCTGTATCATCAGATTCAAAGGAGAGAGGTTACTGGAAGCTGGTTACAAATGGAGTTCCTTGGAGGTCTATATGGGCACATATCCTGTCTATTTCCTGTTTATGAACGGACTGGAGGAGAAGACAGGAAGCACCATCATCAGATTTGTCGTTGATGAAAGTCTGAGAGTGCACCTGATACAGGACCTAGACCAAGGAAAGGGCTTTAGGAACATTGTGAAATTCAACATGGATAAAGGCAAATGGATGATAGTTCTGGAATTTTCAGGCTGAGAACTTAATGTCTGGGACTCAGCTCTGCAGTAAAGTACTTGAGAGCTCCTGGGGACAGCAGGCTCAAAGAAGGTCAGGAGTGTGTTCTGGAAACAATGAAAGCTAGCAGCATTTGGTGTTGTATTAACAGGAGCACAGCCAGATGATCAGTGATTATCCCCTTCTACACAGCACTCATTAGACTACATCTGCATCCAGTTCCAGGGTTTACAATACATGAAAGACATGACAAACTGGGCAGCTACAGAAGGCCACTAAAGAGATGAGAGCTGGAGCACTTCATGAGGAGACTGAGATAGGTTCATTCTGCCTGGGGAAGAAATGGCTTTGGGGACAGCCAAAACCCACATTGCACATATGGATGTATTTTGCACTAATGGATCTTCATCTTGATGAACGACAAGGGGAATAGGATAAGGCTGTTGGAAATGTTTGTGTTGTTGTGCCAGCATGTAGTCATTGAAGACAGGAAAGCAGTTCCAGTCTACATGAGAGCTGTACTACGTTGATAAGATGATGGGAGTCCAGTCAAGGAAGTTGTTTTCATCCATTCTTGAAGTTAAGCACCAGAGACATTTCAGAAAAGTCACTTCTGTAAAACAGCTTTCAGAAAAAGACACATTCAGATGATATGGATTAAAGCTGCATCAGGCCAAACTGTCCATGTATTACCCTTTTCTTAAAACTTTTCCTGATGTCTGTGACTTTGCAGCTGTGTAGATAAATAAGTCTGTCATGAAACCATCTATGGCTTTTTAATCAAGAAAAAAAGCACAAAACCATTCATGTTCTCATCAGTTCAGATGAAAAGTATGTATTAAATAAAAATATGCTTAGAAATATAATCAATGTCATGGTAAAAAGTTATTTAAAAAAATCTCTTAGATTTGGAAGAGCACATGAAAAATCAGATTAAATTGTATTTATTCGTTTAATTGTTTTATTGACACTTGATCTCAATGCTGTCAATTGTGATGTAGTTAACTTCTTGGAGTCAAAGCTATGAACATGTATTATATGTTAGGGAGATGGATCGATCTCACTCATGTACATCAAATACTAATAAATTTCTGTTCAGAGACAGATCTGACAGAAAGTTGATCAAAACTAAATAGAAAAAAAATTAGTTCATTTTGTAATTAAACAACAAAAAAAAAAACAAGCAAAAAATACTACCAAAAGTATTAGAAGAAATTAATCTCCGTTCTTCACTGGACACTGGGGGGAATATAGTCACCACGGATGCAGAAACACCTGAGATACTTAATGACTTCTCTGGCTCATTCTTCAACATTAAGACCAGTTATTCTTAGGGCAACCCACCCCAAGAACTGCTAGATAGGGGTGGAGAGCAGAATAGCCCCCCTGTAATCCAGGAGGAGGTAGTGACCTGCTGTGCCACTTGGATGCTCACAGATCTATGGGACCAGATGAGATCCATCCTAGAGTGCTGAGGGAGCCGGTGGAAGACCTTTCCAAGCCACTCCCCATCATTTATCAACAGTCCTGGCTCGCTGGGGAGGTCCTGGGTGACTGGAAGTTGGCCAACGTGAAGCCCAACCATAAGAAGGGTAGGGAGCAGGATTCAGGGAAGTACCGGCCTGTCAGCCTGACCTCAATGCCCAGAAAGGTTATAGAGCAGATCAACTTTAGTGCAGAGCAACAGCACATACAGGAGAACCAGTGATATATTTCTACTGATATGAATCAAAGATCAGTTCTCAGTTTAAATATTTTATATCACATTATTCAATGTATGACAGAAAAAGCATTTAAGGATTATTGTTAAAGTTTAAAAACAATATAAAATCATAACTATTGCTTTCACTAAGAAAGAAAAGGATATTTTAGCCTGAAGTGGAAATACTGGTCATTTCATTTTGCTTTGTTTTTAATCAGGAGCTCTTATATTCTTGGTACCAAGTGAGAAATTAAAGGCATCATTAAAGTTTCAAAGTAAAGCAGACCTATTTAAATGAAAAGCTAAAGTACTACAATTGGAGATGATCCTCTATTAAGTTCTGTATACTATGAACATTATTAAAGGTCTGGAAATGTTCTATTTATTTAGAAAGCCTGCTGGGCCTGGATTTATCTCCCCAAAATGTAGGAATATAAATAAGGATACTAAGTTAGATAAAATAAATTCAGGCCAGAAGCTTACTTTTCATCTTTTAGAATTCGCATAGAAAATTCTGTTATATAGAGGTATAATACAGGAAGTTCATGAGTCTTTTCAGTTTCTTATGCAACATGACATTCTGTGTTAATATTTTGTTTTCTAAATTTGAGCTGGTTTCATCTGCCTAGGCTTCTGCCTCCAATAATAAGCTGATTAATCATTTATGTTTTATTGTCATCGAAAATCATAGAATGGTCTGGCTTGAAAAGGACCTTAAAGATCATTTAGTTAAAACTCACCTGTCATGGACAGGGACGCCTTCCACTAGACCAAGTTGCTCAATGCCCCATCCAGCCTGGTCTTTAACATGTTCGATAGTGGAGTCTCCACAACTTCTCTGGGCAACTTGTTCCAGTGTCTCACCACACTCACAGCAAAGAACTTTTTCTTAAAATCTAATCTAAACCTACCCTCAGTCAGAAGCCATTCCCCCTTATTCTGTCACTACATGCTCTTGTAAGTAGTCCCTTTACATCTGTGTTGTAGGCTCCCAACAGGTGCTGGCGAACTGCAATTAGGTCACCTCTAAGTCTTGTCTTCTGCAGCCTAAGCAAAACCAATTCTCTTAGCCTTTCCTCATAAAAGAGGTGCATCATCCCTCTAATCAACTTATTGACCCTCTTCTGAACTTGCTTAAACACATCTATGTCCTTCCTGTGCTGGCAACCCCAGAGCTGGATGCATCACTGCAGGTGGAGTCTCACTGAAGCAGAGTAGGGGCGGAGAATCACCACTCTCAACCTTCTGGGCACACTGCTTTTGATGCAGTCCAGGATACAATTGTTTTTTTGGGCTGCAAGTGCACATGGACAGCTCATATCCAGGCTTGCATGCAGAAGCACCTCCAAGTCTTTCTTTGCAGAGCTGCTCTTGATCTATTCATCTTCCAGCCTGTACTGATACTGGGCATTGCCCCAACCCAAGAGCAGCACCTTGCACTTGGTCTTATTGAGCATCATGAGATTCCCATGGGCTCATTTCTTGAGCCTGTCCAGGTCCCTTTGGATGGCATCCTGTCTATCAGATGTTCTTATGTGATGATAAAAAATTCAGAACATCCAGAATCAAACCAAAACTAGTTCAATGGACTTATGTGTTGTTTCTCATGTTTACTCAGTACTCAGTAACTGAATGAACATATGGTGACATCAATACCTGTAAAATTATGGAAATATTTTAGAGGAGCCTGGCAAAGACCCAAATAAAATCTAGAATACAGTTCTACTAAACTTTAAATCAAGCTGATTCTGGTGTTCAGTTGAAGTTAGGGACATTTTCTATTTGAAAAAATCCTGTTAAAATATATAAAATTGCATCCTTGTTTTCCTTCACAGCTCTCTAACATTGTAATACTAGATAACACCAAGATATGATGACATGTACATTTAAAATGGCCAAACAAAGGTAAAATATAGATACTTATAATGCTGAATTCTTTTAAGAGATTATATAAAAACAAAAATTCTGTAAAGAGCAGTTTTGCAGAAAAAGGAATATGATTTTAAGAGGCCAGAACCACTATTCATTTTCAGTTTTGATTTTACCTACAAATTTTTGTACTCTCCTTATATAATACTAACAATTATAATCACTTATCTATCTAGATATCACAGCAATCTCTGCACTATAATCAGTCCCTCACATGTATTTTACTGTTTAAATTCAGCTCAGTAGTTACAGAACTTACAGCATACACTGAGGTGTAAAATTTTGGTTCTATCTTTCTGATAAAGCAAGAATGTTCTCTAGCACATATTCTTAAGGACTTTTTTTTTAATACTTAGCATTATGGTAAACTTATTTTTTTTGTTTGTTTGTTTAAAGGTATACATTTTTAAACTTCTTGAAAAGATTAATCACTGTATAACAATTACTGTCTCTTGTCACCCTCACCCAGACTTTCAATCTGAGTTCCTATGAAACTAACTTAATCTTTGATTATGTCTTGTGTAGAGTAGCCCTACAGCTTATGAGGAAGTCAAACACAACTCCTGTGTTGAAGTTACCTTGCTGGCTGTCACGTGCCTGCCAGCAGAATTGTAATGACTGATGCCATTGTAGGTAAAGAAAGAGAGCTCTTAAGAAACCTAAATTGCCAAATGAATTGCACCTTTTATTTGCCCATAGCTATCTACTGAGTAAAAAAAAATTTAGATGACTATCCAGATTGTTCATGTTTAAATTCTCAAAATCACACACGCACAAACCATCATCAGCACCACCGCCATTACCTCCAAAAAAATCCAAACAAAGAACAGGTGCAGTTGAGCCTCCTTTATTATATAGCTCTAAAGTTCACTTACACAATCATTCTGCAATGGAGGAGTAGCAACTACTCTAGAGATTTCTTTTTATGCTTGGTTTATGGAATGCTTAGAGCAGGTGTTCATCTCTTGATGATTTAAGGAATGTGACATTTGCCTTCTGACTCTTTAGCACATAGAAATATAGCATGTAAAATAGTTAAGATGAATGGTAATTTCCAGCTTTTTCACTTCTGCTATGTCATCCTTTTATTTACCTCACACTTTTAATTTTTGTTTTTAAAACTGTTTTCAAAGCCTAAATAATTTGCTTAAACTGAAATGGTTTAATGTCATTTAAGATGGCTTTAAACATATTGCTTGTTTTACAGTAAATAGTTCATAGGGGCAAAAGTCCTGTGGTTTACCTGCCAGCTGAAGCAGCCAGTCTTAGGTAATCAAGATCATCTCAAATACTATTAAAGACAAATGTTTACAAAATTTCTTCTTTTAGTTTAGTTGGTGGAAAAAAAGAGGTTGTTTTGGAGTGTGGTTAGTTTCATCCTACAGTATGTAACTGCAATCAAATGAACTATGCCCTTTAAAAGTCTTTTTCCTTCCACTAACTATGAAAGATCTTGAATAACTCTCATATTGACATTGTGTATTTCTCAATGTATACCTCCCGTATTAATTCATGATCAGCAATTTGTATCCCTGTTTGAAAATATAGGTGAAAATCTGACTATAAATTGCTAAATACCTATACAAAGTAATAACAGTGCAATTGATCTGTGCTCTTTTTCCTGATTTTCTGTGCAGAAGCAGAAAAGCTTCTGGAAGCCAGACATACATACCTTTTCAAGGTCTGTCAGCACTCTAGTACTGTAACCTAACATACACTGGTGGTTAAATCAGACTGTAGGGCAAGTCTGAGTTAGATGCATGAATTAGATGGCTTGTACTTCACGTAGTATTTCTAACCTAGACTCTTCAACAAGGTAATAAAATTAGATGGCAGGAATTCACCAGAAATTTCTTTTAATAAAATAATTGATTTCTATAATTAAAAGGAAATAAAATCCTGAAAATACAGCATATGCTTTATTAGGGCCAAAGAGCCAGGGATTTTCTTTGCTTTTTGTGCCAATCTTCAGTTTTATGTCATCCAAGAAACCAGTTCCTGAGCTCTCCTAAATATGGTACGACACACCAACAAAATATGTAGAGCTCATTTCAAATAGTTTGTTTCTCCTGTATATCAGCAACATAGTCCAAAAACGCTTTTACCATATTACTTGAACATCAAAGTTGCAGAATGTTTAAGACAATGAACAAGACATGAAATGTACTTATGCTTACTGGATTTTGCTAATATTTCATGCAAGTCAATAGGCCTCAGTCTTTAGAATTATTTTTCCTTTTCTTTTGGGCTTAAAATTCCAAATCATTTTATTCTCAGAATACTTCAACTATCACTCATTCAATAGTTTATAAGAAGGAATAGCAGAGGTCTAAATAGGAATCCTTGTAGTATGCTGGTAAAAATTCTGATGTCTCAAAGAGATGGAATTAGGCTTTTCGATTTATTGTTATTCTCACAGAAGCCGCCTCTGTAGCCCTCTGCTACCAAAATCTGGACAAAGAAACCAAATACACATAGGTATGCCAAAATATATGTAAAGGAAAATCATCTTATTTTCTTCTGTAATTAATTCTGCTGAAACCTTATAAGATTACTGTCCTTGTAAATACAAAGACTGTTCACCTTTATAATTTTCACATTCCTTCCTTCCTCAACAGATAAAATTAAGTGCATTTTTCCCATTAAATAAAAATTATTTGATGTTCCTATTTGCATTTTTGTAATGAACTGATAAATAATTTCAGTATTTTTGATATTTGTAGGAATAGGTATCCTTTCAGAAGAATTTGTAATGAAAAGTTAAGATTTGTTAGGAAGCCTTTCCTGCCTAAGACCACTTTTCTCATAAATAGTTGGATGTTTTTCTTTCCATTCCCATTTGCATACCAGAGAAAAATTGCTGTCTCTCTCTGGTTTGAGGAGAGATAAATCCTCACAGTGTTACAGGCTGTGCCTGCAGTGAGCCTGGGGGAGGAGATGATAAAGCCTGGGAACAAAAAGAGGTTTTGCTTTTCTTAGGCCCCATGCTCTGGAAGCACGGCTAGTTTTGCTTTGCAAGTTTTTTGTGTTCTTGCCTTCAAATAAATATTTTTTTTAATTCCTGACACTGTCATGGCATTTTGGGGGATACCTGTATGTATCTTACTTAACAATTATTTGTCCCAAGTTTATCCACAGATGATGCTTTATGTGGGTTTTTCAATTTCTTTTTTTCAAGTGAGACAGTTAATGAGCTAAGTTAAACTATGCTATGTTTCTTTACCTTCATTTTAAGAATGTACCTAGAAATTTTGTCTGACTTTGATCAATGTAAGTCCTTTTCTGAAATCCTCTATTATGAAAAGAATGTACTAACGATGTTTCACTTATTATATGGACATTACAGTCCTTAAAAGAGTCTTTTGTACTTTGCAGAACTATTGAATAATGGATCTTTGTATTGCAACATAGCAGAGAACTTAGATGGCTAATTTTCTCCCATGAAACTTTTCCTTTTTTTAATCTACATAGAAAACCCAGGAGTTTAGACCTTTAAAAAACCTCTTTTTAAAACATAGAAATTACTACGTACTCTATTATTCAGTTCTCCATTCTAGACTGAACACTTGGAGGGGACAAAAAATGATCTCATTTGTGTATATTGACGGAAAGTGATTTAGAGTGGTAGTTGAGGTCATATAGCTTTCAATCAAAGAGTTAGCTACTGGATTAGATAATTCACTTTTAACTATTCTGCAAAATCTCTTAGTGTGATATCTAATGTATTGAAAAATATAGGAGTAATTACCCAATAAGATTAAGAGCTTTTGTATGTTAAACAAACAAATCCATTTGCTTTGATATTTGAAAAGTATTAATTTAAAACATTAAAAGAAAAATATCTTCACAGAATTTGGATAATTCATCTAGCTGAAGACAAACAGACAAACAAACAAAAATTGTCTAAATGCACAGTGTATCCTGACCACTGTGAGCTGCTTTGCTGATGAAATGTAGCTGTAGTTGACAGTAAGCTGGTAGCCAATTTTCTCTGAGTTTTCTGGTGCTGTTATGAAGCGATGAAGAACAGTGACTTGGAGTGAAACTTTAAGTTAAAACCAGATAATACCCTTTGAAATGTAACATTTGTGTCAGTTCCATGATTTGATGTTCGCAAGTGCAATTTGTTTTAATGGAAATTAAAGAAAAAGTTGCATCTGCATGAAACTACAAATCTAGCAATACTGTAAATAGCTTGCTGATTTTGTTTTAACATATTGGAGCATATGGCAATTATTCCAATGCTAAGCAAAAGAATTCAGAGTGCTGCAGATGTGGCTTCTATGAGATGATACTTACTGGTAGTTGTTCCCATGTCAGACAGAGCCACTTTTAGATGACTCCAAGACCCACTGCTGGACAAAGCTGAGCCCATCTGTGATGTTGGTGGTATCTCTGTGATAAAATATTTAAGAAAGTTTAAAATGTGCTGTGCAACAGAAGCCAGAAGAGAGGAGTGAGAAAATATGGGAGAAGTAGCCCTGCAGGCACAAAGGCCAGAGAAGAGCCAGGGGAAGAGCCAAGAGTTCCCTGTAGCTCACTGAAGTTGCCACAGAGAGACAGATTTCCACACTACAGCTCATGGGGACCCCATGCCAAAGCAAGTGGATGTGCTCTAAAAGAAGCAGCTGCCCATAGAGAGCCCAAGCAGGAGAAAAATGTTATTAACTGGCAATAAATTGAATTCATTTCCCTAAGTGAAGTCTGTTTTGCATATAATGGTAATTGGTGAATAAATTGTCTTTATTTTGACCCATTAAATCTCCATTTTCTCCCTATTCAGCTGAGACGGAGAAGTGATAGGGTCGATTAGTCAACACCTTGCATCCAGACAGGATTAACTCTCCACAAAGCTCTCTATAAAGGAATCATTTAATATCTGTCTCTCAGATATTTAATATCTCTCTTTTGGACACCAAAAACTAAAAATTACTAACTTAAATTGGCTGACTTTCTGATGATTGAAATTAGGTGAGTTAGAGAAGAGCACTAATGAATTCTCAGAATTTTGCATTAAGATCAAAATAGTAATCTCCTACTTAGAAACATTTCTGTCTAACAACCTAGAAGTAAAACAAACAAACAGAACCACATAGAAAGATGTGTTCATATACAAAAAAAAGTCTGATCACATTTTAGAGAACTCACTATAAACACAAATTGTTGGTGTCACAGGCACACTTAAAGAAGATGGTGGAAATGTTTAAAGTCTTCCACAGTAGTACTGACAAACTGTTGCTGAGGGATGTTTATAAACAATTTTTGAGAATTTTGTGCAAGAGACTAACACTGTTAATTGTGCATTATGGGATATCCTAAATCTTTATGAAAGCTTCTGCTTAGAATACTAATTTATTTGTAGTCTTTGCTTTTGCTTACAATTTTAACAATTATGTTCTCTAGGTTATGTATTCTACATTGTTCAGAAAAAAGAAATCAATATCAGAAGTAAAGATTTGTTAAAAAAATATTTTATTCAAAAAAGACTGATCATAATTTTACTGACTTCAGAGTTCAAAAGGATGCTTTTAGATCAGTTTGCAAAATGAAAGTTTGCACATGTAATCAATGCCACTCTGTTTCTTTGGTGTTCAGATTTATTACAGTTCACATGCCTAAAATGAAATTAAACCAATTGCAGTCTACTGCAAACTGAGGACTGCTTAATGTAACTTTACCTAAGTTGCCTGACAAATGACATAACTTCACATATTTTGTAGCTTTCAATTTGTGTGGAATGGAAATAATGCCGTACTTTTTTGTAGGGTTTTAGTTTGTTCTTGATTTCAAACCAAGATTTTTCTTTGTTTTTCAATATTGTTTTCAAACTGTTGATTTAACGGATTCCTCAGATTCTTTCTTTGATAACATTTTAGGGATCATTTCTGCAATCAAAAATGGGGAAAGGGAGAGAAACCATTAAAAAACTACTGTAAAATCAAATAGTTACTTCTAGAAGTATGAAAAGCTTTTTAATCACTTTTGGGGTCTTATCCTATATAATAATGACCAAACCCACTACAACGTTAAGCAATTTATTTCACTTTGCAAGAGAATAATACAAGATGAAAAAATAGCTAATTTTATTTCACAGTGTTCATAAAATAGAAAAAAAATGTCTCTTTTCTGGTTCTGTGTTATATGTTGCATCCTGTGATTCCCAAGAGGCTGCCTTGGAGCAAGTAAGTGGCAAGTAAATAGAGAACAGCTGAGGCAGCAAGAACTTATTTATTCCAAAAATGACTGAAGGCGCCTCAAGTTGTGCAGCAGTGTGTTCCAAAGATATTAAAAGGCCAGTCTGTGATTCAGCAAGGCACATCATAGGCACATTTGTAAGCATGGTTCTGATTGTCTAACTGAGTCAAGGTCATATACATAAGGGCTAAGACCTTCAGATGGATATATGTTTAATTGAGATGTGTTGAACTATACAGCCTTTCTCACTTAAAGCAGACTGGGAGGTTAACAAAACAGGAACAAGAAAGTGCAACGTATCAGGATTATTATAATCTGTGCTTTGGCAAAACCAGAAGGCTTCAGTCATTGCTAAATCTCTATGGAGCACTCTCCTGGTAGGAATGAGCTTTTACCCTGCATTGAATATGAGGGTGGTAAAAATACATCGCTGTGAGGGTGGCTTCTTCTCCAGGACAATTGAGGATATTCTGTTGTTAAGCTAAGCTTCCACGAAATCTCTCTAGTGACACTGGACCATCCAAAAAATGGATATATGAGTAATGACTACTAGTCTAAGATGACTCTGAATTACATTGTTTTAATGATTAATCATTAGAAGATGGCTAACAGAAAATGGGATTAACATTCCCTCCAGTTCCTCAAACTGCCTTTTTTGTAGGGTATCATTATTGTCATACTTTATCCGAACTCAAGTCTGATGTTTTGCATCAATGTATACACCTCCCTTACAGCAGTATGGAAGAAAGCACTAAATAAATAATCAGACAGGCCAAGCAAGAATTTAAAATCAGCTCCTGTAGCCCTTGGGAATGCATGGGACAGCAGAAAACATTAATTTTTAACTCTTCCACTGTATGTCAACAGCAGATTTTTTTTACTGAATTCTTTTCTACTTCTAACTTTTTGTTGTGTTTCAGTCATATACAAGATGAAATCTATGGTTTTTTTCAGCAGTTATTGAGTTCGAAATTCACTATGTTTGCCTGAAAATACCTAAAACTACCCATTTTATCATTATTATTTTCCTAGCTCCCTCTATATATGGGATGAAAGACAGTTGAGTCTTAGCATGCTTCTTCCCTCCCCATACACCCCCCTCTCCCTTAGGATTGTTTCTGATGTGATTTATCCTAAGAATACCAGGTGGGAATTTCAGGAAGAACTGTCTGGATGCTCACATAATAATGCGTTCCAGAGAAGATGGTGGGGGGACCTGTGAGATTGCAATTGACTTCGGTACACACTGGCCTGCAAAAAGTTATAAAATGCTGCTGGAGGTTTGGTCAGCTGGGCAAACTGGTCTTCCACAGTTGCAGACAGCTTCTGTCTAGGTAGATCACGCCCCAGTCTGGGAAGGATGCCTATAGAGTACATCCAGCCCAAAGACAGGGAACACGCACATTTGGACAGGTGAGTAAATGCACTAAGACTTGGACACGTGCATAGATAAAAACCTGAAGTAGCCAGGTAGGTGCTTTGTTACTTTGTGATTGTGAATCCTCTAAGGCCAAAGACTGCAAAATTGTATTTTCTAGCCAACCCTGCTTATATTATAACCCTTTAGACCTGCTTATATTATATACTTCATTAACAATATTTAGATACTGTATTAGCAAGAAATCTAATCATAATCATCCACATAAATAGTGCCTTATTTCTTGCACCTGACAGAGAGTCTTATCTCCACTCCTCTCCTACAATGTGCTGGGTAGAAAAAAGGGCATTTGGTGGAAATATTTTCTTTCTCCACTGTGAAAAAAGACTGGCCCAAAGTAAAAACCTTTGCTTTTAGATAGCTAATGTCAAGCTTAAAAAGATTGGTCTTGTTAAACCCACAGATGCTACACACACTTTAATTCTAGTGATTTATTAGTGCCATTTTCCTGTGTGATCTTACAACATCAAAGCAGTTAAATGCCACCCTGACATCCAAGCTCATCAGATCTCGGGAGCTAAGTAGGATTAGTACTTGGATGGGAGACCTCCTGGGAATACTGTGTGCTGTAGGTTCTAGTCCCGAGGACCTCACTGTCACAGTCCAAGCTCACTGGGCCGTGGCAGATGAACCTTAGGAGGATAGAGTGGGGCCAGTTCTGCGCATGCTGTGCCTCACCTAACAAATCCACTGTGCAGGCTCAAAGGACACACCCACATGGGTAGAGCCCTTCCCAAATCTTCGTTCGCGAAACCCAGCCATACACACACACTTAGACCAGCAGTATTACCTCAGTGTGTAAAATTGTATATGGAGGGCTTAATTCCATACTTGGAGGTATGACAGTTTTCATCCTATGATACTACAAAAGTTGTCTATATTAATACCATCATATAGAATTCAAATTCTCTAAGTGTTGAATATTTAAAAAATCCAAATTACTAATTTATAACAATCAACTTGGGATATTACTTCAATGTCTACCATATATATTAAGAGGATAATTTCATAAATGTATCTAAGGAACTCAGATACATAATTTTCAAAAAAGTAAAAAAAATATAGACAAAATATTTTCTTTTTATATATGCAAGCTTTTATTTTATCACCTTTTACAAAAGGTCACGAATATTTAATAAAACTCAGTTAAGCTATTAGTTGAATTTATGTGGTGAGATCATGATCTTGTGTTGGTGTAACTAAGAGGGTGCTAATGAAATGATCTAAATATAAGAAAATGTTATTTTCAAAGGCAAGATGTTATTCTAAAATAAGTTATTACCAGAGATACATTCAGTTCTCTAATCTTCACTAGACTCAGACTGTGCAACGGAAGAGAAGTTGTTAATTTATTGAAGTTTTTTCTTTTTAGCCATTGTCCCATAAGTTTTTCTACTTTCCAACCACCTAGATAAATTAATCCCTTAAAAAAAATAAAAAAAAACATCAAAAATCAGAGAAGAAAAATATGTAGCCACACCTAAAGCTAATTTTCTCATAATGAAAATATCCTTTGACCCAAGAGCAGAGTTTAGATCCTATAACCTGAAACTAAATACGGTGTATTACCTAATACCTTAAAAGTGCTTTTGTTTGTGTTTCAGATCTAGCCTGCAAATGGTAAGATGGATATACATATATATAAATATAATTTTCAATACTTTTCTTTCTTTCCCACCCTGCACAGCATTGCATTGCCATAGCTACTGTATAAGACAGATACATATTTTTTGAGATATAAAGTATCACGAATGTTAAGGAGAAAGTAAAAGTAAAAAATTTAAACATTCACAATACCAGTTAACATTCGTCAAAAAGATCTTCCGTTTCCCAGAATGATTTAGTATGAAACAACCTATATTTATTCATGTTTTCTTTAGAATATAGTCACTTAAATGAGCCTATTTCTGTATATATCTCTGCCTGTTGGCTTAGCATGGAGCTCAGTGCAGGCTGCACAATTTTTTGACTGCCCTTCCAAGTGGATATTGCATCCTATATCAACTCCCTGACTGTTATGTTTATACACTAATCTATTAAAGTAAGGGTCATTGCTGTTCCACCAATTACAGGAAGGATACAGATGCAACTGACAATTTTAATGAGCCTTAACATCTGCAGAGAAAATATCTGCATCATCCTTGGAGGGCAGTATATTGATAATGTTTATCCTGAACAAAACTGTAGATTTAAATAAAAAAACACCAAGATTTAATTTGCCAGGCTGACTCAGAAAGAAATATTTCATAGGAGAAAAATAAATCTATTTATTTTATTAATTATGCTAAATTACAGTTGTTCTTTCCTAAACTTTTCCTTATATGACTGTGAACCAAAGGGTTCTTATGTAGTTATATAAAAACAGGACAAATAAAGTGTCAGGTAGCTTCTCCAACCTATCTGACAATGGTCTAATATAACCTTTTTTAAATCTTACAGAAACAAGGAAGTCTGCAACTACTAGGCTAAGAAGTACTTCTCAAAGGCCCCTTTTCATGGGGTGAAATGAATTCTACACATAGTCACCAGGTCTTAACTAATTTGTCAAACAAGACCTAAATTGGACAATTGTGTAAATTAGGTATGGATTTGATTAACTAAAATTACCAAGTTATCTCATTGTTGGCTTTAAGCTATGCTTTCTTTCCCCTTTGTACTTTCTTTTGTTAGTGTAAAAAGGTAAATAAAGGATGTAGGGGGTTGGATTATTTGTTTTACAGAAAGAAGCTCAAGCATTAGCATTAATATTAGAATTACACCATTATCTAAATTACATTTAGGTTTCATAGCTTCTGAAACCTGTGATTGTTCATGGTGCTAATACTGTGTTCTCATTTGAAGTCCCATATAAATCAAAATTTTTATAAATTGTAAAATAGAAGTTGCCCTTCCTCTTGGGTTTTTTTATTTTCTTGTCTGTCTTCCATCTCTTGATTTATCCTTGAAGCTATCTAGGGCAGGAATTGCTTTATACAGCTCCTAACACAATGGTGGTGTGATCTATGCTTTGAGGTGCAAGTGAGAAGAAGCAGCAGTTCTGTTGTGCTGATAGTTGGGAGACAGTGAGAAAAGAATTTCCTGTACTTTTTCTCATGTTTCTGAATTTATGATAATCTCTAGGTATGACTGAACTATTAAGAGACACATTGCCACTCTATATATCTTATGAATCTACAAGGCATCAAATCTTACAGATCCTTATATCAATTTGCCAGCTATGGTGATATGCTCACAGGACCTTTTTCCCCAGAAGCAGAAGATGAAATGAATCTTTAAATCAATTTCATCATATGTATCCCTCTCTTTTATATTTTTCCTCAAGAAAGGTTGATACAGATTACTTTTTTTCTCACCAGTGGAGTTATTTAAATACCTTCTCAGATGTGTTACATATTATCTTCTAGAGCTATAAATTAAATATTTCGACAACCTATTCACTCGCATTTCATTTGACTTTGTCTTACTTGGCTAAAATGTATAAGCCAGGCAAATTAACATGTTACTATTTTTATTTTACTAGCATACTCTATAGGAGATTTCTGGATAAAATATTTGAGTATATACAAGCATGATGTAAAAGCATGTTCAATTCTGAGTTTGCAACTGTTGCTTTCTTTTCCACATATAGCTTGTGGAAATTCTAGTTGTAAAGACAAAATAGATTGCTGCTGAAACAGAAGCACACATTTTTCTTTCAGCCCTTAGATTTTCCTGTATCACCAACTCATATTTCTTGTTTAAAGCATCTATCCTGTAGTTTATATCAGAAAGATAATTATTAACCCTATTCAATAAGGAAAATCTCATGGATTAAAAAAAAATAGAAAAATAGTAACTTTTTTACTTTATGAACTGAATAGCATTTGACTCCAAGATGTACCTTCAAATGCCTCTTACCAACTCATTTTTCTTCCTCAGAATGGTAAGTCATATATTTTCTTGGAGTATCTGCTTTTTCTTCATAAGAGCATCATTTTCTTTGTAAGCTTGGCTTGGTTTTCCCCATTTTGATTTGGTTCACAGCTTTAGCTGGTTTAGCAGTCTCATATAGCTCCTGTCTCATAAGAGGAAAAACTAAGAAAGTCGGAGCTTTTCAGACTGGAAAAGGCTTCAGGAAGACCTTACAGCAGCCTTTCAGTATGTAAAGGGGGCCTACAAGAAAGCTGGAGAGGAACTTTTCATAAGGGCATGTAGTGACAGTTCAAGGGGGAATGGCGTTAAGCTGAAGGAGGGAAGGTTTAGGTTAGATACTAGGAAAAATATTCTTTATTATAAGGGTAATGAGGTACTGAGAACAGGTTGCCCAGAGAAGTTGTGGATGCCCCATTACTGGAGGTGTTTGAGGCCAGGTTGGACAGGGCTTGGTCTAATTGGAAGGTTTACTGCCCATGTCAGAGAGGGTGGAACTATGTGATATTTAACGTCCCTTCCAATCCAAACCACTCTACGATTCAATATAAATCAACTGAAAGAAAAGCAGGGAACTAATTAACAACTTCCTTTTTTTTTTTTTTTTTAACAATCTTGTTCATTAAGTACCTCTCAGGTAAAGCTAATTCAGTCGTTTAATATCAGCTTAAGTTTTTGTATTTTTACTTTCATCTAAGCTGAGGAAGACCATACAATATGAAATATTGATTTCTGAAGAAGCTTATAGAAGAAAATTGCATCGTACTTCATGATGCAGGGGGGTTTTGAGGTAGTTTTAATGTCTACTTACAATATAATTTTCCTTTCCTTGATCTTTCTTTGCTAATAATTGAAATTTGATTTGTTTCCAGCCTTATGGTTATATTTTTTTTTTTTAATATAGCACAGAACTCTAATGAAGATAGCTAGCTCTTTTAGGATGTAACTACATTTTAGGTTTATGTCAATGATACAAATGTACGTAGGTCAGTAGACCTCTACATAGTGTTTGCTATTCTTGTTTTGTTTGACACATGAAGTCTTTTCAGTGAGATATAAGAATGATTCTTTTTACTGGAGCAAATGTACTCATTTTTTTGGCATTCTTATTTTCTATCTAGCTCAGTACTATTACTGCTATTAAATCCCAGGGTTATGACTTAGATTCTTATTTTTAAACAAATGAGATTAATGGAATAAAAACCCAAATAAAAACAGAATATAAGCAATAAAGAAAACCCCTCCACCTTTACATTGGTGAAAATCAGATGTTTATCTATTTTTTCTTCTTCCTATGGGAAAATAAAATCATCACCACAAGAATACTACACTAAGTGAATTTTTTAAAAAATAAAATAAATAAAGACTTAAAACAGTGAGAAAAGGAAAACGAAGACCATTTGTCAGCATGTTGATTTAATATTTGGGAGAGTATACTCACTCAGGATGTTAGGAAATGAAGATCAGTTAAAGCTATTATCACATTAAACAAAATTTGCAATATGTGCTTGAAGCACATAACAATGACAGTATTTCATGAAGCAGGAAAGATGTCTTTGAATTTAAGTTGCAGTTAATGTAATTTAGGAAATTAAGAAAAGAATGAAAAACACGATAAATTATGTTGAGCTATGTGGCGTAAGTGCTGTTTCTTGACATTAGACTTGGAACATTAGAAAGCATTTCTTTAACAAGAGGGTTGTTAAGCATTGGAACAGTCTTCCTAGAGACGTGGATGATGTCCCAAGCCTGTCAGTGTTTAAGAGACATTAGGACAACATCCTTAATAACATGATTTAACTTGGTCAGCCCTGAATTGATCAGGTAGACTTGACAGTCAGTGTAGGTTCCTTTCAACTAAACAGTTCTATTCTATTCTATTCTATTCTATTCAGTTCTATTCTATTCTATTCTATTCTATTCTATTCTATTCTATTCTATTCTATTCTATTCTATTCTATTCTAATTCTGAATCTGGATGAAAAAAAAATTTCCTAAAACCCACCAGACTTCCTTTCAGAACATGTAAATCGACTAATCATTTCAGTATAAATCAGCAACTTTCTGGTGATATATCTCACCACTACAGGTTTGTTCCTGGGTAGGGACATGTGAGAAACATGGGGATAAGAAGTGTTATAATACAGAAGTTACCAGAAGTAAGTATTAGAAATCTATTAGCATTCTAGAAGTGATTCTAATAATAGAATTTGCTGTTTGGTTCATTATTTCACTATGACATGATGAACCAAGAGATACAGTATAATTCTTCTCTCCTAGAGAACTGTGTTATTCACAGCATCTATTCCTGATTTATACAGATATCAATAAATAATGAATCAAGTCATGACATAAAGTGATGCATGAAATAGTTGGAAAAAGATCATTTGGAAAANTTCTCTTTCTCAACCAGTTTTAAAAGTTTGCGAAAAATCCCAAGTACTAGCACCTGACATAAGGTGCCAACAAACTTTTTCTTTTCTATTTCTTTTTTGTATGTATACAATTACTTTTCTTTGGAAATACTATTTCTATAACTTTCTTAGTGACTTAGATTCTAATTTCCATGGGAAGCATTTATAGTCTTATATCAAGTAAAGATATCAAAGTCATAATGGAAACTGATGACATTTGATATCAATGTGCATTTAACATAAGTGAAACTTCAATTATTTCAGTAAAATTTGAAGAATATTTAAATACTTTTCTAGTATCTGTACATCTTGGTTGCAAAAGCCCTTTTCTTGCAAATTGCACTTTCAAAATGACCATTTTGCAATACCCATACTTCTCAGGAAAAAGGTTCTTTCTTGACATAAGTATTTCTTGCATAAAAGGCCCATTTCCTGGTAACCACACTTGTAAATAAAGTGAAGGCTAAAAAAATCAGTGAAACAGTAGTACCAACAGACAACTTGACAGAAATTACATTCAGCTCCCAGTTTTAGTTGGATAATTCCATATTTTAAAAATTTCACGCATTACTGAGGCAAACATTAATTGATTCACCCAGCGTCTCNGAAATAGTTGAAAAAAGAACATTTAAAAAAAAAATTAAACATTTCTGAAAACATTCCCCTATTCTTAAAAAAAAAAAAAATGATGTTCCATACAAAACTAAATACATGTGGTAAATGTGAAAACTGGGTCAGAAAAGACAGATCTTATCCATTTATTTATTTTTTTTCCCCTGCATTGGCAGCCTTATGGCAGCAGGGCTATTGTTTCTGATGATTGATATTACACACATGGCAGACAGAAGCATGATAGTTATGCATGTATTCTCTTCTTTATGTGATGATGTTAGACANNNCATAAGTGAAACTTCAATTATTTCAGTAAAATTTGAAGAATATTTAAATACTTTTCTAGTATCTGTACATCTTGGTTGCAAAAGCCCTTTTCTTGCAAATTGCACTTTCAAAATGACCATTTTGCAATACCCATACTTCTCAGGAAAAAGGTTCTTTCTTGACATAAGTATTTCTTGCATAAAAGGCCCATTTCCTGGTAACCACACTTGTAAATAAAGTGAAGGCTAAAAAAATCAGTGAAACAGTAGTACCAACAGACAACTTGACAGAAATTACATTCAGCTCCCAGTTTTAGTTGGATAATTCCATATTTTAAAAATTTCACGCATTACTGAGGCAAACATTAATTGATTCACCCAGCGTCTCTACTGTGCATTCATCCTCAAAGAGGTAGATTGGAAAATGATTGAGATTAATTCCCTGGAAGATTACAGAATCTAGCAACTCTGTACTTTCTAGCTTCCAGTTGATACAAAGAATGAGCCTTACATTTAGACAGTTATGCAAGTTGCTTGAAGTCAGTCTGTGTGACTAAACATTGTGTGAGTAATAGAAATGGTTTAAAAGTAAACTAACAGCACAAACGAAAAATAATATACAAACAAATGAAAAACAACAAAAGAAAGAAACCCTCAACTTTTGACTAGTTTTCAGATAGAAATAATGTCTAAGAATGATATGGATAGCAGGACTTTGAGATAACTGGTGGAAACAGAATTTTGCCTAAATTGTAATGCTTTAAAACCAGGAAATATTATGCATTATTGAATTGAGGCTAAAATAACAAACCCTACAGTCTTCAGTGAGCAAATTTCCATTTCACTGAAAAAGATTACATAAGAATTGGTCATAAAATTGTAAGAATTAGAGGTCAATAAGATGTAACTAAATTAATCTTTCCCACTCACTGCAAAATAATTCTGTATTGTTCTTCAGAATAATCTTTCCAATGTATGTCATAATCTACTTAGAAAATAATGAAGTTTCTTTGATTCTGATAATCACACTTCCACTGTCAAGCACAAAATTACTAGCATACATGCAATATTCACATCAGGTTGTTAGAACAAACTACAACACTCCGTAGACCACAAACTAATAAAAATGCACCATATTACTATTGATTGTATTAGTACTTCAAATGGGTTTAATTTGAATATATTTTCTAATTGATAAAGTTCTGTGTCCTCTTTTCTACTAAAAATCAATGCAGTAACTTAATAAATATTTCTACTCCAACAGTAGTCTAACATTTCAAGACTTCCTGACTATGGTCTTGCTATTTCCCCTTCTTTGAATCTGCTATATTTACTTTTTTTCTTACTGCAAATCAAGTCTTCCAGGCCAGTGAGTAATTTTTCGCTACTCAATTTACCAATACTTTTAGCATAATTAAATACTTAAATTATTATTCAATTTATGTGTGCCTTGAACATTAGATAAATAAGTGCTCTGGAAAATTGATGCCACTGATTAAAGGGTGGGGGGTTTTTTTGATAAAACCATCGATAGTAGTGAAAATGGCTCAGCAGGTTACATATGGGAACATGTTAAATGTCAGAATTCTGAAATTAGATCTGAGAACCTATCAAAATTAATCATAACAAAGTTTTATGTTTCACAGTGTTCCCTTATTGCCC
>VWZD01006780.1:0-17615 GCA_013396695.1 Sakesphorus luctuosus | reverse complement strand
ACAACTTGCTGTTAACTTCAGTGATTGTTTTTCACATCTGTCTGCAGCTTTCTGGAACAGTTACGTCAAAATATTTTTACTTATCTTAAATTCCTATTGGAGAAGATGCAAGTTTTCTAGCCAGAAGCGAAAGAAAAACATGGCACTTGTTAATTCAGCATAGATTTAGTAATTTGCATATTTTAAGGTTCTTACTGTTAGAGGAAGTTATAAAACACTATGTTTCTCGTAGATGGAGATATTTAGATCTACTGAGTGCCTTCCTCTACATGTTCAAAACTACTTGAAAGCCATACCTATGTAACAGATGCATACAATATTTTGTTATTTCTCTGAAAACCTCTTTTAAAACTACCTTACAAACCTTCTACTCAGGGATGTCCCGGGGTATTCAAATTACATTGCAAAGATTTCATCCAGGTACAGTATAAAAAGAAGAATATTATTTAAAAAATGGTATCACATCTGGTTTTCAGTTTTGTTTTGGGGTGGGTCTTTTGTTGTTGTTTTTGTTTTGGGGTTTTTTTTGTTGTTTGTTTTAATAAGGTAAACATAGTATTTCAATAAACTATACAAAAAAATTCTTGTTAAAAATGCAAAGATTCAGCTTTTGTGATTTTGCTGGTAGATTTAGTAAATATTTATTCAATAAGACTAGAAAGACTTAATAAGACTAGGGTTGAATTTGTTTATTCATGTATATTGATCTGATTCAAAAACTTCAGTTGCTACATATTCTACTAGAAAGCTTGTTGTGATGAGTAATTATTCTTGGAGCTGCTTTTTTTCAATCCCATCTTAAAGTAACTAACTAGAGACAAAATAGTACAACAGCTAAGTTTTCTTCTTTCATTTGTTAAATTTTAATAATTTTTAAATGTTAAATAACTTATTTCCTCATTTACCAATATAAATGGTTGAGATAAAAATGTAGAGTGAAAAACAAATATCTGCATTAGGGGTTTTTTAGTTTGTTTTTTTTTTTTTATCTATGCTCTCTGACTAGTAGTTTTATAGCTTTCATTTTATATGAAAGACCCCTATATTAAAAATAAAGAAAAATATGAGAATATATGGTATAATACTTGCTTTCAACTCACATTTCAGGTATACAAACATAAAATTCTGTCCTTCACATATCACAGCAATCAGCTCAATATGTAAGGTGAACAAATATGGAAATATGTGCAAAATACTGACTGTAATATCAGGCTTTCTCAGGTAGACATTAAAAACTAATCAGCAAAAGTATACAATTATTATAGAAGATTTCTAGTATTTTATGTTATAGTTTTCTGAAATTATTTTAATTATTGTACCAAACCCATGCAAATCTGATCTCCGAAATATGTGTATACAATATAAGAATAATGAAAGTGGCATTAGACCCACCAGAACAAATGTTCAAATCTTCTGGGAAAAAACAAAACAAAACAAAACAAAAAAACCAAAAAAACCCCAAACCAACAAAAAGTGTGTTTGGATGAAGACTCAAACAGAAATTTTTAACCAAAGGCTGTGCTATTAACATTAATACTAATCTGGAGCATGTACCCCTTTACAATCATACTTCCTTTTTAAAATTTGCAATCTGTGTATGATAATATTCACTTCCTGTCTCAAACCACTGGGAGTATTGCTATGTGAGTTGAACAGTTACACATTTCAGTGGCAGAAGTGATGTTTGAATGCAGCTTTTATTAGCTTCTTAAGTGCCCAATGCTGTTCCCATTGGCAGTGCTCCCATTGACTTCAATCAGGGCAGGAACAGGCCCTAATTTTGTAAGGCACTTTAGGATCCTTTGGGAAGAAAGGTGTTAGAAGAATACAAACCATAATTATCAACTAGTTATCAACAAAGCACTCTCACAAATATCTCCCATGGTCATAGAACATCCTATCTTAATTTCAAATTTCATTTTGCTTAAGCAATTTTAATGCTACTACTGAATTATTATTTGTCCAGGCTCTGAGACATTTTGTGACATCATAATTTCCAAATTTGACATGAAGAATTTTGATTCCTGTGTAATGAGAAAAAAAAATAAGCCAACCAAAATGTATTTTTCTAGGATTATATGAAATAAGATAGAACAAAATACCTGCATCTCTTCTGACTGTGCTGCCCTAATTACAGCTAAAACATCCTTTTCTGTATGTAGGAATCTTATATCAAGGGCTGAAAGGTTATATATATCTAAAAAGGACGCTTACAAATTTAAGATTCTGTAATATTCTAAGTATTAAATACTCTATGTTTTGTATGGTTTTACTTTTGCATCTCTTCATTTAGACAGTTAGATTAAAATCATTGACTTAACTTCTGGTAAAAAAGAATGCTTGCTCTCAGAGTCTCTGCCTTGAGAATAACTAATTCCTTCTCAGAACAATTTTAACAATGTTAATATTTTCTATATTTAAAATGCAGAGATATAAATTGACCATATTCTCAAAACATGAATTCTCTATAAAGGGCTCCTATTTAATCACTGTGGTCATTTAACTTGTTGTCACATAGAGAGGTGCATGGCCTCTTAGAAATTGTCCACTCTCCTAAAAACTCTGTAAGTCCCAAAAATAAACGACCTGATTTTTCTGAACTTGATGAAAACAAGAACAGTAAAAACAACAATTCTTATTGAAGAGTTTGCAAGACAGCTATTTAACATCTTTATATTTCATTCAAATCCTGCAATATCCATTTGAATTAAAAAAAAACACAAAAAAACAAAAACAAAACATCATAACCCTTATTTTAGAAGACAAGATAAAATGAAGACATTCAGAACCTGTAAGTACTTATATTCTATATATGGCTTAACAGTTCAAATCTCTGAATAAATAAAAATGTTCATTAACCCTCCCAGTACCTTTCTGCCACTCAGCTTAAACATTATTAGGAATAACCTTTTCAAGCCAGCAACATTCAACTGAAAACAACATACAGAGAAACAAAAAGTAAGCATTTCAGAAACTGAACCAGTTTTAGATTTTTCAAGGTCTTCAGGCCTTTCTGAACATATCAAAATGCTCTCTGATACACATACCTAATTGTACATGGTCTACATAAGTAATATCAGAAAATACCCTTTTTAGAGGAAAAAAGTACTTTGGTAACAGTAATAATTACCCTAATATGTTCAGAAACACTTCTCCATCATACAAACCAAAACTCAAGACTAAGGATTGAAGTAAGCCTGCATATGTTAGACATATATTTAAATTCTAAACTCCAAACATAAAGGCACGTTACACAAAAAATTCTGACTGAACCCAATGAGACTATTCACATTAATCAAATTATTCACACGTGGAAGTAGTCAGAAAATCATAAGCTACCTTGAAAATTTTGTCTTCATTGCTGTGTTAAATTATCTTTTTCTTAGGATTGTGAAGTAACATTGAATTTTAATGATTAAATGAAAACTTGTGAAGCCTTACATCAACATACAGAGCTGGAGGTAAGGATACTGAAGTATAAGACAAACATAAGCCAAAGCAGTCGCAGTATGTAACTGTAGATTGAAATTACATAGTATTGGTCAGGCCAAAGCTGGGAATTTTTGGGTTTTTTTCACCACAGATGATTACACAAAGCAGTCAGTAATTCTCAAACATTTAAAGAACAAATGAGGTAAAATTAATACAGATTTTGACATTAAAAAAAGACCAACAAAAAAACTGAGTCATTTGGACAATTGCTCATAAGATAAATANACAGGGGTTTTTTTCTCCATAATTAAAACTCTCATCCTAATCAAATCTAACAAAACTTCCTGGTAATCCAAGAACTCCTAAGAAATATTTAATTACAGATAGAATTCAGTATATAAAATATACTGAAAATTATAGAACACATTCATTGTATAAAATTACATATGGATGAAAAAATATTAATCATCATAAATACATTCAATTATAGTTCTAAAAACTGGTGAATTTAGAATAATTATGTTAACTACTTTTCATATTTATAGAAACAACTTTTCTCAAAAGAGTAGCAACTTCTTTAGGAAAAATATTCTTAAGGAAGAATTAATGTTCAAGTTAGTACAATACACATTAGTAGACTTCTACCATTAAAAACTTATTAAGTAATATATTGCATAATAAACCTAATAGATCCTACTGTTCAACGTGATATTATGGTATGTTGCCACTTACTTGTTGGTAGCTATTACCTGTCATAGCAAAAAGGAAAAAATAAATGTTTCAAACCCAATCAGAATTGTCAACAAGGAGTTCATTTTACCACTTAAATTACTGGGCTGAAAAGCTTCATTAGATAAGCACTGCCTAATTATAAGACAATTCCTCTTTTTAAGAAAAAGTGCATTTTAAAAAAACAACTTGAAAAAAAAGAAGTCTGAACTGTCTGGTGACCCAGACATACATACATATAAATGCATGTTTATGTAAGTAATTATTTGTATTACAAGTTTATATTAATTATGCTAGAGATGAAAGTTTTTAAAATCCCTACCCTAAGCATCATTTCCTTTGACATTGATGAGGATTTTGCTTAAGGTCTTACAGCAGCTATTAGAGCTACAAAACCAAACACACCTCTTTGTTACCTCACAGTTCAAGAATGGAGAGAGGAGGGGGGAAATATAGACCATGTGATTCTGCTTAGAAAATCAACAGTTATCTAAAACAGTACAATATTTTTCTTTAACAGAAATAAACACATTGAAGAACAATAGCTTAGATCCCTTTGCAGACAATCGTGCTCTGTACTTCAAATAAAAAGCAGTCTTCAAAGCAAAGGCAGGAAGCTTGATTCAATAATGTGTAGGAAAAAAAAGAATGACAAGGAAACAGAAAATTAAAATAGAAAATGTGTAACTTAATTCTGTTTCAAACAGTCAGAATGTTTTAAAATATTAATATTATAAACTTTAAGAACCCATCAATATATAGAGTTTTTAAATAATTTCCAGGACCAATATTTACTACATTGCATGCTACGTGTGGATGGAAATAAACCAAAATATCCATCCTTAAAAGACCAAGCATAATTTAATCACTAAAAAAATAAAACAAGAGGCAGCCAAAGCTGTAACCGATGGACATGTTATAGCCATTTAAGATTTGAAACACCTTTGTAGCAAGGATTTTTCTTATGCATAATAGGCTAATAAACAGTCTCAAGAGGAAGAGACATTCCATACTTTCAAAAAAACCAAATCAATTTTTCATTCACTTCAAAAACATCAAATACACTGATTAGCCTATTTTTCCTTTGATGCACTTTTCATCATCACTAAAGGAAGATATTTATATTTGAGAATAAATGATTCAGCAGAATATTCATTCTTTGAAAGTATGTGGCTCAAGTTCTTTGATGTAATTGCAGGCATTTTTTTATAAAATTGCAAACAGAAAAATGGATATATTTTTGAGTTTTGAGCTGTAATGTGCAGCATATTGTATCCTACACTTTTGGGTTTGCTATAAATTACCAAATAAACACCTAACTCAATATGCAGTATTTTATGTATCTAAAAATAAACTTATATAACTACATCATTATATCACTTATAAAGAGTTGTATAAATGACTTAAAAAAACCTATGGGAAAACTATTTAAAATTGGATGGTTAATTAATTTTACATAAATTTAATGATATATTCAACTCAGCAAACTGCCAACCTGAAAATGCTTTTAAAATGTTTAATTTTCCATATTTTAAAAAAGAATTTACAATGATAAAATTCTGTCGTGGCTGAAGAGTATCAATGCTGTGAACAACACTGCTTTAATTTTTAGCAGAAAGCAACTGCCATTGGGACTACTGGCTTTATTATAGCTGAAACTAAAAAATTGATTATTTCATCTAAATTCAGCATTTAGAAAGAGAACAAACCTTTGCTATGTAGTTAATTACTTCATAATTAAACACAGTTATGAATTTGGTATTTTAAAACTAAATTCAGGTAACTAGTAGTGAGACCTTTGTAAGAACTGCTGTCATTCTCATAAATTCATTTAATATGTGTCTATCCATTTGACTGCACAAAATAATGGCTATGGTAATGAACTTACAGGAAAGTCAAGTTCAGGATAGTCTTCCCATGTGATATTATGTCATATGTAAAATGTAGAGGCTTAAAATACAGGAATATTAATGCCCCTCAATCCATACTCAGGTAGTTGTAAACTGGATTTGAGCCTGAACTTCTGTTCCTAGCAACTCAAAGCCAAAATTTATATATTAGAAAACTTGAAGCATTGTAGGACTGGACTGACTTTTTGGTGACTATCTGGATGTAACATTTATATGCTACATATGGTATATGAAGAACTTTTGCTTCACTCCAAGCCTCAAATCTTTCAAAATTCACATGGAAATAATCTTACATCACAGTAAAGACAATGTTAATTAAAGAAATATAGATAGATAGACATGTATGTATACATATATATATGCATACTTATATATATGTACACATACACTTCCGCACATATACACACACATCTATGTATTTCTTTTTCAAAATACAAATACAGAGGGTTAAAATAATAATCTACTTTGTAATTAGACATTCATTTCAGAAATTCAAAAACTGTACTAGATTGTCACCTTTTAAGATTTAATTAGTACTTTAAGCATTTTTGAAAAAAGTTGATGTCTCCAACAAAAGCAATGCCATTCTCTGTCCCCCTACTCAAATATAAATTTTCTTCCACAGACTGGAAATAGATAGGATTCATTTTGGAGGTACATAGCTCAACTACAAGTGTTTATCATTCCTGTATTCAAATTCTTCACTTTACAAAAGAGAAATACTAAGAGAATTTCAATGACAAAAAGCCAAACTCATAAGAGCAAGGTAAATGTTTTGCAACTTCCTTAAGTCAATGAGATCCAATTTTGTAGTTACACAACTAGAAGCAAAATGTGGTCCATTAGCTGTAAGTTAAATAGTTAATTTGATAACCATTTAATTACAAACTTCATTACACTTTACTTCTTTGACTATTCAATTAACTAAATGTCTCTTGTTCCTCTGACCTAAATGTGCATTTGTTTGTGTGTGTCCTAACTCTCTTCTGTTCAGTGTTTTAAGAATTAATAATTATTCCAAAGCATAACCGTGCTTAGTATTTCTGGAGTATTGTCATACTGCTAGGTACTCTGAAATGTGACTGAATAATGAACAGAAAAAAAAATACATTGCAAAGACTTGTGATATTGGGATAGTATTTAAACATAGATGGGTAAACACAAATCTGTAAGACAGTATTGATGAACTGTAATGAGATCTATGTGCCTTCATTTCATCAGAGCACACTGCAAAGCTCCTTAGAAAGTTTGGGAAAAACAAGTAATATGTCTGCCCAGTTCAGAGTGCTGCTTTCCTGCCCACTTCTCTCACAGAAACACCTCATTCGTCTACTCCTCCATTCTCTTGTCAGTCCTTAGCTTGAGGTTCTACATTTTCCAGAGTTAAGTGGATGTTGCAGAAAGGAGGCACAAGTTCCCTACAATGAAATAATCAATAGAAATGTGAAGACTGTTTGAAAGCTGACAGCTATGGAATTGTGTCTGCCATTCACTCTCTCTTCTTCCCCTATTTTTCTTGTTTAATGCCAATAGTGCTAATAGTGTTCTCAGTTCTGCATAAGACAACAAAAGATTTCAGCCTCCTTCTCTGGTTTGGAGACGCTGCATTTCAGTATGCCAGTCTTTAACCCCACAAAAGGCTATTCAGGTTCCCTGGAGACACTGAGCAATATAAAGAACCTGCCCTCTCAAAATGAAGGAGCTCTTGTTTACCCTGTCCTTCAGGATGTAGTGCTTTAATGGACTCTGGCCCCTGAGAGGGCACCATATGCATTAAGCAGAGTCTTAGGTTTCTGTAAGAAACAATAAGCTGGTCAGACATTTTAGCTCCAGCTAAAAAAGAGGTCTAAACAACCTACAGAATCAAGATTTTGCCTGCATATTTTCAAACAATTACAATTAGCTATTCCTGCCTTTTCAGAGATATTTTCTAAAATGTGTTTACCATGGGCCATAAAGTCATTATGATATTTTACCATTTTTATATTACTTCAAGAATTAACTTATTATATGATAAAGTACCACCATATCTGTTTTCCTAAAAGAGAATACTCTTGAGAAATAAGCTTTATGGAAAAAAAAGTAAGAAAATGTTCAGAAATTAAATACTGCGGTACACAGAGTAAATTGAACATCTTTAACCACCTTAAATGACCATTAAAATAGTGGATGGCAAATTAAAAAAAAAGTGTGAAAATTGGGGCTCTAGAACTATAGAAGTGGAAGATGCATTTATGTCACTTTTAATTGATGATGGGACTGACATAACATCTGGTGTTTCAAGTAGTGTCTAGAATGTCTAGAAATTACAGGGCACATCTTCTGGGATTAACTAGTTGAAATTCAGCTTATTTTATTAAAGATGGTAGTAAAGTGTGCAGTATAGAAAGGAGGCCAGGGAAGAATAGAAAAAAAAAGAAAACTGGAAGGAAAATGGGAAGAAGTGAAGGTCTGGGAAGGTTTGGGAAGGTTAGGGAAGGGAAGATTTGGGAAGGTAAGGGAAGATTAGTGAAGGGAAGGTTACAGAAGGTTAAGGAAGGTTAGGTTAGGGAAGGGAAGTTTAGGGAAGGAAAGGTTAGGGAAGGTTAGGGAAGGTTAGGGAAGGTTAGAGAAGGGAAGGTTAGGGAAGGTTAGGGAAAGTNGAAGGTTAGGGAAGGGAAGGGAAGGGAAGGGAAGGGAAGGGAAGGGAAGGGAAGGGAAGGGATCTCTAAATAACTAAATTCATCATTTTTATATAAGACATTGAAGTGGTGTGATATGGGGGGAAAAAGTCAGAATATTTCTTTTACTTAGGAAGAATATTTGCTCTATATTATCATAACTCATGTTTTGTTTTCAGTAATTGCACTGAGAAATCAGGATTCTCTTCCACCTTTTTCTAGTCTTTTATCACAGAATTTCATGCATGTTTGAAATAAAATGGGAAGTGATATGAATGATTCAGTAAGCTCAAGACTACTCATCAAAGGACAAAAAAAAATGAGAGGGGAAAAGTCAGTTTAATAACCAACCTTAACCAATCTAATAACCAACCTAATACAATACACAGAATAATACACTCAAAATAGAGTGATTTTTTTGTTGTGCCTTATTACCACTTTGGTTAGCACTGACTCAGGAGACCGTCACGCAGAAGGTTTTACTGATCTTGCTAACAAAAAAAAGGCCATATACTTATATCAACATTTTTTCTTCAACCAAATTATCCTAATTTCAAATCAGAGGCACATCTCTCTTTGTCTATTTCTATTCTTATCTAGTCTTTCTTACAATAGCTATCCAAAGACAATATATCCTTGTAGCCACTGAGTGGGAACTCCTACTTGCACTGAAGTTCTCATTCACAAATAGTCCTTTCAGATATGCTTCAGAATGTTAACAGACTAAACCCACTTTTCACTCTGTATCCTTTTTTAAGGATTTATGTTCAGGAATCCATTTTCAGTAGGTAATTTATGTAATTTAATTTTTTTCTCCAATAAGAGAACTATTATTTTTCTCCCTTGAGAATTGAAGAGATTTGAATTAATTGTTTTGATTGTTTTGCAGACCATTAGAAAAATTCTTCATTACCAGTTATTAAATGCATGTAGAACACAAGGAAGCAGCAGTACTACCAACCTCAGAAATGGTAGCATCAGAATGTAAGCATAAAAAGAATGCCAAGGCATTTCTGTCAGCTATTTCTTACAAGTTCAAGCAATTCCTGCTCATTTACTCATTTGTGGATGCTGCCTCTTTGTGGCAGAATGCCATGCAAAATGTACCTTTCCCATTAAGGACCTAAGACTCTGTTCTTATTGACACCTATGCAAACCCACATTTATGAGTTTAGAATGACACAGAAAAGATATATATATACACATGAACAAACATAAGGTTTGCAGGAACTTCTCATTCAAACTTTACTAAGTTAGCCTTTCTCTGACAAAGTCAGCGAGGATGAAGATTTTCTTACTTATACCCATTTAACAACAGCATGTCTCTACTGAGTTTAAATGGAAGGAGAACCAGAGCACTGGTTTCAACAACAGTTATAAAGGCAGTAATTCAAAATTAGGGCTCCAAAACTGCACCTCAGGCAGCAACATACACATCTCTCACTAGTGTCAATGGGAAGTCCCCAGGAGATGGCAACCAGTGAACAGAATAGCCATGTGTTGTGTCTCTTGTGACAAAAGAACACTCCTCATCTCTGCATTTCAAACTGAAATAACACTCTGCTTACTAAACTGTCCAAGCTAAATACAGTCATGCTTGCTTGTTGTTTTTTTTTTGCTTTTGCTCAGTGTGGGTGGCATAGAGGGAAGAACACATGTCAAGAAAACATTTATCTTGAATTCCAACAGACCAGTTATATAGCTTTGTTTTTGTAGAAAGTGACAGATTGTACATGGGTAGGAAAAGCAGAATAGAACAGAGCCCTTTTGCATTAGAAGATGTACTAGTGAGCAACTATGCAATCTCAAATAACTTAATGAAGAACGAAAAAAACACATGTGAAATATCACTTACCCAGCTCCATATATTAAAGAACATTTCAGTAAGGAGACAATATGTAAATAAAAAACTATCTTATTCAATATGTTGTTGAAACATGTATCCCTGTGTTTCTTTCTGACCCATATTATGTATGCTGGTAATTACCGCATGTCATATTTTGAAAAAAAGAAAACACATTATGTTTTGCCTAGAAACATTAAATCTTTTTGATGAGCCATAATTGCTATTAAAGAGAATCCAATATACAAACAGATTATTTTGGCAAGAAATTTTAAAGTTCAGATACTCATTACTTCAGGATCTTATATTTGAAATATTTACCAAGTGTTTATTCAGAAACTATTAAAAAATCACATGTGCTGGGATACATATGAGACATCAGTTGTCCCATCTTACAGTGATGCTGTTATTTATGAATATCCTTGCCATTGCCTGTTGCCCAAAAGGGGTAAAGACATTTTAAACAGATGTGTACAGTCCATCATTTGGTCTTTCAGGATGCTAGTAAACATGTGGATCTGTACAAGTGCAATTGTACTTGACTAAACAATCAGAAACTGGCTACAACAGTTGTAAAATCGTTAGATTTTGGTTAACTAATACGAAAGAAAAAAGTGGAAAAAAAATGAAACTGACAAATCAAAAATGAAACACTTTTTTTTCCTGATAAAATGAATGACTTCTACATGTCCCTCACTAGTTTGCCCAACCAGACTCCTGAGCAGGAGGTTGCTAAAAGGTACATTTTTAAATAAAGAAACATGAAATTTTTTTATTGTGATCAGATTTCATGGTTTAGATTGTCTGCTAAGGTTTGGTCATAATTGCCATTATCTGTAATTATTTCAAAAGGTCCGTCTGAAACTACATCAGATTTGGAAAAAAAAAAACACCTGTCAATGTAGTGCAGTATTTTAAAGCAATCCACAGACTTTGGACCTCATTCTAAATTAAAAATAAAAAATACTTAAACATTCCAGTAGTTTTACTTGTAAGAATAGTTCTGCATCCTCTATCCTAATTTTTTGGGCTTTTGACTAATTTTGCGTGAGTTTACAGAACTACACGCATTGGTAAAATAATTCATGTGCTTAAGTGCCTGCAGGATGAAGGCCTAAGCTGGGACTTCTTTTACAAGTAGAGATATTGAAGTGAGTTAAGAATTTGCAGGTTTAGGCTCTAAAATAGTGAAGGAAAGAGAAACGCTAATGTGCATATAAAAATAGGTGCTACAATAAAATATTTTTTTTATATTTCATCAATAAGTTATTTTCACTAACCAGTTATGGATCATATATTTCTGCACTCTTTAATGATTTGTCCACATCTACAGTGATCCTTTTAAAGATCATAATATATTTTTTGAATTCAAAAGTCCAGAAAGTATACAAACACATCCTTAAAAAAAGGAAACCTTGTATTAAAGTCGGGGTGTGCTAATCTCTCCATAAAAGCCATTTAGACTCACCCATGGCTAAAAGGGGAAAATGTGCGCTGTACTCTTCAACCAGAAAGAAACCTAAAATAAAGAATGTCTGTAAAAAAATAAAAATAAAAATAGTGATCGTGACTTTCGTACTTGTGACCTGGATATGACCTGACAAGAACCTCCTGCCACCTTCCCCAAGCACATGTGGACACCCGCACAATGCCAGTATTGTGTGCCCATTTTACACAATAGGTGGTTTCCAACTTCCAAATACAGTAAATTAAAAAAAAAAAAGAAAAAAGAAAAAACCAAAACTGAACAGCACACCCTTTCAGAATCATTCCCCGAAGCTGAAAAGTCCTGTGCCAAGGCACTTCACCCTACAATAAAATGNATACAAATAATCTAGAGAAGGAGCTGCTGAGACTGGCGAAGGGACGGGGAGGGGGGCGGGGAGGGGGCTGTTTCTCAGAACTGGCTGAATGTGGTCTGTTTTTCCAGCACTTCGAGGTAGTCCGGCTCTGCGTTTAGTTTTGCTTTTAGCTCCAGGTACTCGTTCCTGTTGNTGTACTCTTCAACCAGAAAGAAACCTAAAATAAAGAATGTCTGTAAAAAAATAAAAATAAAAATAGTGATCGTGACTTTCGTACTTGTGACCTGGATATGACCTGACAAGAACCTCCTGCCACCTTCCCCAAGCACATGTGGACACCCGCACAATGCCAGTATTGTGTGCCCATTTTACACAATAGGTGGTTTCCAACTTCCAAATACAGTAAATTAAAAAAAAAAAAGAAAAAAGAAAAAACCAAAACTGAACAGCACACCCTTTCAGAATCATTCCCCGAAGCTGAAAAGTCCTGTGCCAAGGCACTTCACCCTACAATAAAATGAATTAAAGGGGGNTGTAGAGCACCGTCTCCCGGAGCCTGCTGTCCCCCGACCCCGGGTGCAAGTACTGGTGGGCACGCCTAAGGTCATAGTTGGGGGAGTAGGTGTAGGCAGAGGGGAGCTTGGGGTAGTCGGGGAGGGTTGAGCCGGGTGTCCCCAGCGTGGAGGAGTGTTTGTCGGGCTCCAAAATGCCCCTGTAAAAGCGGTCGGCGTCTTGCACCGGAGAGAGCAGCTCCTCCCGCGGCTCGATGGTGCTCACGCTGTACGCGGGGCTGCGCCCAGGCGCGTCCTCCCCGCCGGGCGCTGGCGGCGGTGGGGGCTGCGGAGCCGGCGGCGCGCCCCCCCCGGGTGGCAGGGGGTGGCTGCTGTAGGTGACCTTGAGCTCGTGAAGGTCTTTGTAATCCTCGCCCGAGTTGCCCTCCCGGGAGCGGTAGATGGGGTTTTTGCACATGTGGCCCAGGGGGTGCGGGATGTATTCGTAGACGTGGCCGGCGGGGGTCTTCACCTTGGGCAGCGCCGAGCCCCCGCCGCCCCCGCCGCCGCCGCCGCGGTGGGGCGGATGCTGCTGGAGGTGGGGGTGGTGGTGATGGTGGTGGCCGCCGGTGTAGACGCTGTACTGCATGTTGAAGGAGCTCACGTCGGAGTTGTTGGCGCTGGTGTGATCGCCCTGGCCCTTTTTGCGCCGCTTCATCACCAGGACGAAAAGCCCCGCCGCCACGAAGACAGACATGATGAAGACCAGCAGCAGGCTGAGGATCAGCACCGACAGCGGAACCGAGGAGCTGCCGCCGCCGGCGCCGCCCGAGGGCACGGAGCCGCCCGCCGCCGCCGTGCCATTCAAGTGCACGGTGGAAGAGGAGGGGGTGGTCCTGGCCGGCTGCTGGCCCGGGGACGGCGTGGGCGTGGAGACGACGATATCCGAGTAGTCGGGACACAGCAGCTCCGCCCGGACAGCCCGCATGTCGCTCTGGGCAAACTTCTTAGGGGATTCGCAGATAACCTGGTCCACCAGGACACCGGTGTTGAGCTGCTCCAGCCACAGCTTCATGCCAACCACATCGCAGGTGCAGTCCCAGGGGTTCTCGTGCAGGTCGATCTGCAGCAGGGATTTCAGCTGGTCGAGCACCCCGCTCACTGGCAGGTAGGAGAAGTGGTTGCTCCGCAGGCTAAGCCTGTAGAGAGACAGACCAGAAAAAATGTTCCCTGGCAAAGACCTCAGCAGATTGTTGTTCAAAAACAAGAGCTGAAGGTTGGGGACAGATTCAAAAGTGCCTGCCTCTATCTCCCGGATGACGTTGTACTGCAGAAAGAGGTACTGCAGGCTTTGCAGCCCATAGAATAGCTCTGGGCTCAGACGCTCGATCCGGTTCCCATTCAGGTACAGCCTTCGCAAATTAGTTAAATCCCCAAAAGCCCGGTCCTGAATGACCGAGATACGATTATTGCCCAGATGCAGCAAATCCAGCCCAGTGGCATCCACAAAATCTGCCCTGCGTACCAGCGCAATGTAGTTCTCCGTCAGATACATCTTCTTAGGATTATAGGGTTTGGGCTGCAGTTCAGAAATGCTCTCAATCTTCCTTTCCTGACAATTGACATTGAGGCCCAGGTCAGAAATCTGCAAGTTGCAAGTGCAGGCAGTGGGGCACTCCAAAGGCACCGGGGATTTGGTCTGGTAGGCAATGCTGGGGCCATAGTTGCTGTATCCCAGATCTTTTGAGGGCAGGCGGGAGGTGGGGCGCACCCTTGGCTTGTTGGGTTGGCGAGTCCCTTTAGGGGGCTTCAAGGGAGATTTGTAAACAGCTGAAGAAGAAGTAGCCACGGAATTGACTGAGGCTGGGGTTGTGTGGAAATACCCTGTGGTGCTCAGTGGTGTCTGAGGTCTCATTTCATAATCAGAGATAAGCCTCCTGGGGCAAAGCTCCTGCTTGGAGACTTCATCCAAGTCTCGACCGTGTAAGCGGAAAGGGGTCTCGCAAACTACATCCCCCACTAGGGCGGAGTACGAGATACTGTCCAGCCAATCCTTTAGAGCAATCAACTCACAAGAGCAATTCCAGGGGTTTTCCTCCAGCTGCAGCTCCACCACTTTATCCATGTGCTGCAAGAGGCCCACATAGGGCAACAGCTTTAGTCGGTTACCCCTCAGGTCCAGATGAGTTAAGGGCACAAAACGGAAAAGGTTGTTGGGCAAACTGGAGAGGAGGTTATCATTGAGAATCAGCACCTGCAGCAAATGCAGTTTGCTGAAGGCATTGGGTTCAATGATGCTAATATAATTATAATCGACCTGTAGGTATTCCAAACTCTCTAGCCCAAGGAAAGTGTCATCCCGTAAAAGTTCCAACTTGTTATTGTTCAAGTGCAGCCTCCTTAAACCTTTCAGACCATGAAAGGCCCCAGTTTCGATGTCCTGTATGTCATTGCTCCCCAGATGCAAAATCGAAGCCCCAGTGTAATTGACAAACTGGTTTGGGTAAAGCCTATTCAAAAGGTTCCCAGACAACAAGAGGTGGTAGACAGGGAACCTTGGTGGACTGATCTCAAAAAGGCTGATGATTCCTCTGTTTTCACAGCTCACTGTTAAGATGCTGTCCTTCTCCTCACAAGGACATGCATTATCACAGATTTCCCCATAATACTCGATGCTTTCTGCCCACGAAAGGACTAGTGATGTTAAAGCAAATGCGATCGTCTGCAGCATCCAGATATGCATTTTTTTGTTGAGGTCCTGGTCCAAAGTTACTGTAGAGCAGCAAGCATACATTTTATTTCCTGTAAGGATAAGGAGAAAAAAAAAGAAAGTAGCATAATAGCAGCGCCCTGTAAAATTTAAAATGGAAACAAAGTTTATATATGTTTTCAGTAGGGTAAGAATGGATTGTTAATCAACAAAAAAACCAAACCTCCTGTCACTTCTAATTCCCACACTTTCGAAAACTGGATGACATGCATTGATTAAAGGGTTGATAGGCAACTCCTAGCGAGTCAAATGCCTGCAGTGTTTAAAACAGTGAGGTCACAGTAGGAATTGTTCTGGTTCTGTTTATATGGGGTGCATTTCAATGCTTCCTTGCATTTCTTTTTCACGACCAGCCCCATAAATATACATAAAATGGCTGTCAGTTCAGTTTCACGTTTCTAATTTAAGATAAAAGAAACACCATTTTACGAGGTTTCCCACCTCCCCTATTACCCAGCTCCCCCCTCCCTTCAGAACCTCCCCAGTGAACAGCGAACCAAGGTCTTCCCTCCTTCTACCTTGATTTTTAACTGGTGGTGGAAATACCATGGTAGGCATCCAAACGAAAAATGCTCCATGCTGAAAACAGCAGCTTAATTCAACAGAGAGAATACTGACACATTCTCGACATCACACATTTCTTATAACTCTTTTATGTTGTGTTTTTTTTTTCTCCTAGCTATACATTTACAAAGTGCACACCCACCGACACAGAGACACACACACACACATGCACCCCCAGATGACTTTTGAGGAGGAATTCTTCTGTAATGAGATTAAATATGTTAACCTCCTACTCCAGTGCACTCAACAACTCTCTTCATTAGAGAAATCTTGTATCTTTACACAAGCAAATATTTTTAACTGATTTTTGATCCCCTCCCAAGTTATACACAATGTAACAGAGATCATTTCAAGCAGAAGTCTTCAGTTGTCTTTCTCTCTCTCTCTCACACACACACATACACACACACACGCTCTTAAATGAAGTATTTTAACCACTCACCCACAATTTGTGAAAAATGTAAAACATGCAGATCATCTTCGGAGTCTCATCCATATCTGACATAGCGCTTATTCCCAATGTTCTGCAAAACTAGCCTGGTAGAAGTGGAGAGATCTAAATAGGTCTCATGAAAATATCTCATTGCCAACACTCCAAGCATCAGAGTTACTGAGTATAAGCAGCGATGGCTGTCAGTACTCTTTATCCTTTAGGGGAGAAGACACCCAGGCTGATTAAATGCCAAGAAGGGTGGAAGGGAAACCCTACCATTGACCTATGTCAGTAATTTAATGCCCGAATTTCACCTAGCTGCAAACAAATCCTTTCCTTTCATTTTTGCAGTCTTTCTGACTCCTTGTGGCTTTCTTCTACTAGTCTAAAAGCAATATGAACAGGAAAAATATATGCATTTTGTGTGTCGGTAGGGGAAGACCAATAAATCATCAGGCTTGAATGCTGGGATCTTGGAGGAGGCTTGCATTTTCTATCATCCATCTCAGAGCTCCAATCCTCATGGCACAACTCTGGTTTGGAGGAACGCATCCTAAAAAATGAGAAGTCTCAGTACTGCAAGACATCTCCTGTGGCATCAGGTCCAAGGCTGCAAATCTAGCACTTGCAGCAAAGGCAGTCATGCAGCAAGAAATCGGAAGTCTCGGTGAATCTCTCTCTAATTCTGACCAGACGTCAAATGGATCAGAATTACTCAAAGCAAAAAGGCTTCACTGCATAAAGGCAGCAGAAATCTCACTCAAATACATGTAACTAGCATATTCTTTCTCAGTTCGATCAGATCCATGCATCCATTAACCAACAGTTCTTCACAGGAAAGAAAAAAAAAAAAAAGACAAGCCATGGAAACCCTACCCGGTCAGTGTTAAACTCCCGGGCATTTTACAACTTTAATTCAATTATCGTTAGGAAAGGAGGCAAATACAATTTTCCCTCCCTCTTCCTTTCTCCCTTTCTCTC
>VWZD01006776.1:6012-20118 GCA_013396695.1 Sakesphorus luctuosus | reverse complement strand
CTCTCCTCCTTCTCTCTTCTTGGCTTCTTCTCTCTCCTCTCCTCCTTCTCTCTCCTCTCCTCCTTCTCTCTCCTCTCCTCCTTCTCTCTTTGTGTGGATTTTCTTCAGTCTCTGCTGAGCTGAAATTTGGTCAGTTTAAAGTCCCAGGGCTGGAACTGGGTTTAGAGATGGAGGGGTGAAGCACTGGAGGGGATTTTGTCCTGCTGTGTGTCCAAACTCCTCTTGTCGTCTTGGCACAGCACCTGCTGCTCCTGCCTGACAGAACATAAGCAATATTTTGGCTTCTGGGCCCTTCTTGGAGTGTCTCCTGGAAGTGCAGGGGCAGCATATGAGGAGGAGACACATCTTTCTGTTAACTGGGAGTTCCCTGTTTCATGGTCATAAAGCTCATACTCCCCCTCAAAAGCTTTCTCTTCTCTCTGGGTATGGATTTTCTTCAGTCTGAGCTGAAATTGGTCAGTTTGCAGGGGCAGCTCCAGGTGGTTGCTGAGAGCTTTCAGCTCCTTTGAGAGCCACTGGATGTTTATGGGAAAACCACATTTATTCCCTGACACAGAACTACTTCCCCTTGAGAACATGGGAATAGTTCAGTCTTCCCCTAACACTCAAAGGTTCATGGTGTGGAGGTGAAAAGCTGTGTGAGCTGAGGCCACCACAGGGCTGTGAGATTGTTTGTGGGTACCCCTGACACCTCCCTGTTCCCTCCCCAGCTGCTGTCAGTGCCCTGGCAAAGTTTGGGGCCCAGAATGAGAACCTGCTGCCCAGTATCCTGGTGCTGCTGCAGAGGTGAGTGGGAAGGGCTGGGCTGGGCTGGGCTGGGCTGGGCTGGTGGTGGCACAGGAGCAGCCAGGCCAGGCCAGGCTGGCACTGGAGGGTCAGTCCCAGCTGAGGAGCTGGGACATGGCTGTGTTCCACCTTCCCTGCATGGCTGGAGGGAGCACAGACTGCTGGGAAGAAGGAGATGGAAGCTGGGATTGGCAGTAATGTGGTCTAGAACATTCCTCAGTGGGTAACAAATGGCAGAATCGTGGAATGGTTTGGGTGGGAAGGACTTTAAAGCCCACCCAGTTCCAACCCCAACCCTTCCCACTGTGCCAGGTGCTCCAGCCTGGCCTTGGACACTGCCAGGGATGGATCCAGGGGCAGCCACAGCTTCTCTGGCAAATCCAGCCCAGCCCCTGCCCACCCTCCCAGACACCAATCCCTTCCCAATATCCCACCTAAATCTCCTTTAGTTTAAACCTGCTCCCCCTTGTCCTCTCATGAAAAGTCACTCTCCCTCTGCAGAGTTTTCCTACTTGGGGACATCTTTGCACCCCTTGAGGCAAGAAAATATTTCCAGGCTGCTCAGAAATAACATTTGTGTTTGTCCCAGCAGTGGCCTGGGGTGTTCCCATGTCCCAGCATCCTCTCTCTAATTAAGACATGTGTGTTAATGATTTAATCTTAATCTTCCATGTCCCACTTCCATTTAAACCTCAAGTTAAACTTCAACCACTGTGTTTAAACTCTTCTTTTGCTTAATTTGAAAGCCCAGTGGGGCAGCTCTGCCTGGTGTTGCAGTGCCTAGTGCAGCCTTGGCAGTGCCACTCTGAGCCCACCCTGGGCTGTGCTGAGCTCAGTGTTGTCCCCTTGGTCCCCACCACAGGTGCATGATGGACAGTGACGACGAGGTCCGGGACAGAGCCACCTTCTACCTGAACGTGCTGCAGCAGAGGCAGCTGGCCCTGAACGCTGCCTACATTTTCAATGGTCAGTGACAGAGCAAAGCAGGGCTGGGAGCTCATTCCACGTGGTTAGTGTGGCCTTGGCACTGCCTGCCAGGCACTGGTGGCACATCCAGCAAAGTTCTGCAAGGGTTGTGTGGGACATGGAGCCAGGAGGGTGAGCTGGGCTTGTCCCAACCTGGGACATGGAGCCAGGAGGGTGAGCTGGGCTTGTCCCAACCTGGGACATGGAGCCAGGAGGGTGAGCTGGGCTTGTCCCAACCTGGGACATGGAGCCAGGAGGGAGAGCTGGGCTTGTCCCACCTTCCCCTGGGGCAGGTTTCTTGACCTTTGCTCCATCTTTTCCATGGCAAAGCAAGGATAACACATCCTGGTGCTAAGGCTGGTTATAAAGAAGTTTTACTGTCTGTAGCTGAAAGTTCCTGTGAGGAGGGAAATACATTTGACATTCTTGCAAGAGAACTTTGCTCCAGTGAACTTGGGAACTCTGGTTCACCTTCAGGACAGTTTTTTATTCTATGCAATGTCTCAAAGTACTTTGTGTGTGTTCAGTGAAAAATGAATGTGTGCCATCCCTGTGTGGGGATCTTACTTTGCTCTTAAATCAGATTTTCTGCCCTTCCCTGCAGGGCTGGCAGTGTCTGTCCCTGGCATGGAGAAGGCCCTGCACCAGTACACCCTGGAGCCCTCAGACAAACCCTTTGATATGAAAACAGTTCCACTGGCCACAGCCCCAATCTTGGAGCAGAAAGCAGGTAACACTTGGGGCTTCACTGCCAAAGGGTGTACACCAGGCTGGGAGCATTTGTGGTGTTGTTGTTCTCCTGATGTTCTTATAGAGACAAGTTTGGACATAATCACAATTTACTAGTTCAGAGCCTTGGGAAAAACTCCATTCCACGAGTGCTGAGTCACTTCCATGTCTTTTTTCCATGTCCTTGCATAACTAACTCTTGCATTTTGACTTTGCACAGAGTTTTAAGAAAAGCTTTTGGGCTTTTTTTCTCCCCTTTTCCTCCTCCTCCCGTTTTTTTCCTGGCTGTTCTGGACTGAAATGTGGTTTAGTCCTCACATCTCAAACATCTCTCTATAAAATCCAGTATTTCCTCCTAAAAAAAAGGGTATTCCAGTGTGAGGGGAGCCAGGCTGGAAGGCGTTTGCAGCAGGACATGTGGAGCACTGCACCCTCAGGAATTCTGAGTGGAGACAGCAGAGTTTCCAGCTCCTGCCTGGTGAGGGTGAGTGAGAACCTTTGCTTTTCCCTCCCCAGAGATTGCCCTGGTGACCAACAAACCTGAGAAAGTGGCCCCTTCACGGCAGGACATTTTCCAAGGTAGGAGAACATCAGGGGCCCTGCAGGAATTGCTACAGGAGACCTGGAGAGGGACTTGGGACACAGGGCATGGCTTCCCAGTGCCAGAGGGCAGGGATAGATGGGATGTTGGGAAGGGCTTGGTGTCTGGGAGGGTGGGCAGGGGCTGGGCTGGATTTCCCAGAGAAGCTGTGGCTGCCCCTGGATCCATCCCTGGCAGTGTCCAAGGCCAGGCTGGAGCACCTGGCACAGTGGGAGGGTTTGGGGCTGGAACTGGATGGGCTTTCAGGTCCTTCCAACCCAACCCATCCCAGGATTCCCATCAATCAGGAGATTTTGGCTCCATCCTTGGTGCTTCCAGGTCTCTCTGCAGCTCAAGCATTGCCAGGCAAGGGAATTGCTGCATCCAGGAGGGCAAGCAGAGCTGAGGATGCTCCTGGCACAGGCAGTGCCCAATTGCTGTGTCCAATGGGGCCCCAGAGTGCTGAGAGCCCCTGGCAGGGCGTGAAGGGGCTCCAGGAGTGCTGGGGAGGGAGTGGGGCCAAGGCCTGGAGGGCCAGGAGCCAGGGAATGGCTTCCCAGTGCCAGAGGGCAGGGCTGGGGGGGATGTTGGGAAGGGCTTGGTGTCTGGGAGGGTGGGCAGGGGCTGGGCTGGATTTCCCAGAGGAGCTGTGGCTGCCCCTGGATCCATCCCTGGCAGTGTCCAAGGCCAGGCTGGAGCACCTGGCACAGTGGGAGGGGTTGGGGCTGGAACTCGATGAGCTTTCGGGTCATTCCCACCCAAACCACTCCATTATTTTCCATAGGTGGGAGCAGTGGGCCAGCCTGTCCCTGGGTTTAACCTCCCTGTCCTTTGTCCCCAGAGCAACTGGCAGCCATCCCAGAGTTCCAGAGCCTGGGGCCCCTGTTCCGCTCCTCAGAGCCCGTGCAGCTCACGGAGGCAGAGACCGAGTATTTCGTTCGCTGCGTCAAACACGTGTTCCCAAACCACATCGTGTTCCAGGTGAGGCAGCTCCCTCCCTTCTCCCAGAGCTTGGCAGGGAACAGCAGGGCTGGGCAGAGCTGTGGGGTGTCTCCTGTGTGCCAGGGGTGTTTCAGGGGACAATCCCTTGCTGAGGAATGTTTGTTTGCTCTGCCGCAGTTCGACTGCACCAACACGCTGAACGATCAGCTCCTGGAGAGGGTCACGGTGCAGGTGGAGCCCTCGGATGCCTACGATGTCCTGTGCTGCATCCCAGCTCCCAGCCTGGCCTACAACCAGCCTGGAATGTGCTACACCCTGGTCAGGATCCCCCAGGATGACCCCACTGCAGGTACCCTCGGGAGGAGGGAGGGCTTGGACAGCACGGAGTGTTTGAGGTTTGGCATCCCAAGGTTCTGTTTGTTTTGTGCCACAAGGGCTTTGTTTTCATGTAGAACCCGAGTTTGTGCAAAATATTTTAGGTATTTTTAAATAATCAGGGGTATTGGGTGGTTGAAAATGGGATGTTAAAGAGGACTGGAGAGTGTGCAGGTGATGGAAGCTTGAATTTCCTGCCTGGAATCAATGGGAGGAACACATTTGAAAGCACAGATGTTTGGTAATGATAAAGATCAGAATCAGTAAAAGGAAAGTGCAAATAATAAAGAATAAGAATATTATTAATAGTTTGGGGCTCTGTATAATTGACCGGTGGAATTTTTCCTTTCTTTAGAGCCTTTAAAACAGCTCTGGAATGTAGGAATGAGATTTTCCTGGGCATAAAACTTGGCTTTTTTTCATTATTGACCCTTAAACACCATTGGCTCTGCAGTTGGTTTGCCATGACTCAGCTCCTCAGTGGAGTGGTCATTGCTTTAATACCAGGGAAGATTGGAACTAACCTGAATTCCCTGAGCTGTGCCTTTGGCAGGAATCCTTGTGGAATTGCTGCTGGCTGGATCCCCTGCAGCACTGGGAGCTGGCACCCTGCTCCCCACGGCCCTGGGGCTCCCTGAGATCCCTTGGGCCTCCCTCCCAAACCCAGGGTGTTCCTGGGGCAGAGTGACACCCCTCCCAGTGTCCCTGCTCATCCCAGACCTCTGTCCCCTCCCCAGTTGCCTGTACCTTCAGCTGCACCATGAAGTTCATTGTGAGGGACTGTGACCCCAACACAGGGGTGCCAGAGGAGGATGGCTACGAGGATGAGTATGTGGTAAGCCCAGGGATTGGTGCTTTTCCCTTTGTCATTGGCTGGAAAAACACATGGGACAGTGTCCTTGCAGATCTGAAGTCACTGGGAAGGAAGGATGTTCCTGCCTGGAACACCAAAACGCTCCCAACTTGTCATTTTAGATCCTTCCCCAAACCCTCCCTGGGTTTTAGTGCCCTTTGGAGATGGGGATTGTGGGCACAGACAGGCAGACAGGAAGGAAGGAAGGAATAACTTCCATTGTCTGTTTTCAGAATTGTGGCCCAGTCTTCCCATCCCCGGCATTTGCACTTCTGTTTATTGTGTTACCCATATGGAAATACTAGTTAGATGGCAGGAAATGCTGGAAGAAGTAAAAGCTCCAGGGAGACCTGAGAGCCCCTGGCAGGGCGTGAAGGGGCTCCAGGAGAGCTGGGGAGGGAGTGGGGCCAAGGCCTGGAGGGCCAGGAGCCAGGGAATGGCTTCCCAGTGCCAGAGGGCAGGGCTGGGGGGGCTGTTGGGAAGGGCTTGGTGTGTGGGAGGGTGGGCAGGGGCTGGGCTGGATTTGCCAGAGAAGCTGTGGCTGCCCCTGGATCCATCCCTGGGAGTGTCCAAGGCCAGGCTGAAGCACCTGGCACAGTGGGAGAGGTCCCTGCCCATGGAGTTGGACCTGGGTGGGCTTTCAGGTCCCACCCCAAACCTGTGTGATTCCATGGATCCTGAGAAAGTCTCTTTCCATGGATGCCCAGTAAGGGCTTGGTTGGGCTTTGCCCCACAAGTGGTGGCCTCATTTCCTGCTCTCCTTTAGTCCCACAGATCCTTTGTGGGAATGTTTTTAAGGTTTATAAATGACCCCCATAAACACTCATTTTTCCTCTTTTTAGAAGCCACTACCCTGTGCCTGTCCTAAAATTAAAGCCACCCATGCCAGAGCTGTCTTGGCAAATTGCTGCTGGCTCTTTCCCTTTCCAAGGTGAGGATCATTCCTGGCACTGCCCTGAAAATCTCCCCTCCTTTTCCCTCAGCTGGAGGACCTGGAAGTGACTGTGTCTGACCATATCCAGAAGGTTTTGAAGCCCAACTTTGCAGCTGCGTGGGAGGAAGTGGGAGATGCCTTTGAGAAAGAGGAAACCTTTGCACTTAGTTCCATTAAAACCCTCGATGGTGAGATGGTCTCTCATTTCCTGGTGCCCCACGTGGTAAATCTCCATGCTGGGATGTATTCAGTGTGGTTGGGAATTCCCTGGAGGTAATTCCTGCTTCAATCTCTGAATTCAGAGGCTGTCAACAACATCATCAAGTTCCTGGGGATGCAGCCCTGTGAGAGGTCGGATAAAGTGCCAGAGAACAAAAATTCCCACACTCTCTACCTGGCTGGTAAGTGTTCCTGCTGTTGGGTTCCATGTTTCCAATGAAGGGAAATGCTTTGGGGGATTCTGCTCTTATTTTGGGAGGTTTTTCTCTGTAAAAGGCTGGAGTGAACCAGCAAGGTGCTGCCTTGGGTCCTGCTGTCTTGGATGTGCTCGGGCTCAGCTCTGTCTCTGGGAGTGGAGGAATTCTCCCTGTGGGAATGGGAATGAATCCTGTGCTTGGAGAGCTAAATAACCTCAGGCAGGGAATTGATCTCAGAAGGTCAATTCTGGGGCCACCTTGTTCTCCAGTTCTGTCACTAAAGACACATCCTGACTGGCCCTGCAGCACCCACAGCTGCTTCTAAAATCAGGGAATTGCTGGGGTTGGAAAAGCCCTCTAAGACCATCCAGTCCAACCATCCCCAGCACTGCCAAGGCCACACTGCCCATGTCCCCAAGTGCCACATCCACAGGGAGACTTGAAATCCCTCCAGGGAAGGGAACTCCAGCCTATTCCAAGGCCTGACCACCCTTTCCATGATGGGGTTTTCCCCAAATCCCCCCTGCCCCTGCCCTGGCCCAGCCTCAGGCCGTGCCCTCTCCTCCTGTCCCCGTGCCCTGGAGCAGAGCCCGACCCCCTGTCCCGGCTCCCCCCTCCTGGCAGGGATTGCAGAGCCAGAAGGTGCCCCCTGAGCCTCCTTTGCTCCAGGCTCAGCCCCCCCAGCTCCCTCAGGATTCTCCAGCCCTTTCCCAGCATCATTCCCTTCCCTGCACATGCTCCAGCCCCTCCATGTCCATCTTGTGAGGGCCCAGAACTTCCCCCAGGATTCCAAGAGGGTCTTCCAAAGGTCCCAGCACAGGGGGACAATCCCTGCCCTGGGTTCCTTCCCACCAGCACCCCCAGGGCCTTTCCCAGCTTTCCAGCCCCTCTTCCCCCCTCCTGGAGCATCCCATGGGGTTGGGCTGACCCAAGGGCAGCATCGGGGTAAAAACTAAACCTGCCTTGCTGTTGGCTCCTGGCCTGGACCCCTGAGCCTCTGCTGAGCTAACCCTGCCTGGCTCTGTCCCCAGGTGTGTACAGAGGTGGCTGTGACGTGCTGGTGAGGGCCAGGCTGGCTCTGGGGGACGGGGTGACCATGCAGGTGACGGTGAGGAGCAAGGACGAGACGTCCGTGGATGTCATCCTGGCATCCGTGGGCTGAGCCCGTCTGCCCTTCTGCATGTGGGGTTATCCCTCAGCGTGGGAAGTGTTTTCCAGGATGTTACATTAGTGGCTGGCTGGGGTTGGCCATTCCCATGTCCCTTCCCTCCTTGGCACTCACATTCCCACCTCATTCATGGCACCTCCGGCCGCTCGCAGTGGAAACGGGGAAGAGGAAACAGAGTCAGGACTTTTGTCCAAAAGTGGTTTTTATTACCAGAAAATAAACACTGGTTCAAGTGGTGGAATTCATATGAATTGCTGTTAATAAAATAGAAATTTCTTGTTCTAGTTCTGGCTGGTTCAGTAGAGAAAAAATAGCCCTGAATGGCTCTTTGTTAAGCAAAAGCTCCTTATTCCCAAATGAAATCTCCAAAGGGCAGGTCAAACCCACACAAAACCTGCACATTTGCAGTGTCTCCATGGAAAAATCAATGCACAGAGAGACTGAACTTCATTCCTTGAGGCAGATTTCCATCAGGTGATTCCAAACACCAGAGCAGCCTTTTCCTGGGCTCAGAATGGGAAACATCCCAGAATTAGGGAGGGAAGGGGATGGAGGGACCTTGTGCTGACTGAGGGAATTTGTCCATCTCTCTGGTGCTTCTTCACCAACTCATGGTGAGGGAGGAAGGAAGAAACACTGATTTAATGCTAATTTAAATCCAGAGTTAGGCTGGTCCTGAAGGTGCAAGAGCTGTTGGCTCCTGTAACTCCTCTTTTCCCACACCTTTTCCCTCATCTTTTCCTGGTGCTCAGAGGATTTGCTGCAGCCCAGGATGAGAGTGTGAGTTCAAAGTGTTGGATGTGGGAGATAAAGCCAAGGATTCTTCCTGCCCCCAAAGCCTGAGTGGGAACCAGAGAGCAGGAACTGGAGCAGCAGCAGCAGCTCAGAAGGAGTTGATGAAGTTCAGGTAGGAGTTCAGGAATCCCATGGGATCCTCCAGCTGGGGGTAGTGGCTGATGTGGTCATCCAGCACGGACACTGTGGAGGTGGGAACCACCTTCCTGTGGGAGGAATGGAGCAAGGCTTTATCCCAAGCACAGGAACTGCAGCAGCTCAGCCCAGTGCCACCAGTCATAGAATCATGGAATGGATTGGGTTGGAAAAGACCTCTGAGATCAGCAAGTCCAACCCTTGATCCAACCCCACTGTGATCACCAGCCCAGGGCACGGAGTGCCCTGGGCTGGTGATCACAGTGGGGTTGGATCAAGATGTGGATTCTCACTCAGTGCCACATCCACAGAATCACAGAATGGATTGGGTTGGAGAAGACCTCCCAGATCATCAAGTCCAACCCTTGGGCCAACTCCAGTCCCTTTACCAGATCATGGCACTCAGTGCCACGGCCAAGCTCACCTTAAAAACCTCCAGGGATGGGGAATCCACCCCCTCTCTGGGCAGCCCGTTCCAATCCCTGAGCACTCTCTCTGCAAAGAAGTTTTTTCTGCTCTCCAACTTCAATTTCCCCTGGCAGAGCTTGAGCCCCCCGTGCCCCCTTGTCCTATTGCTGAGTGCCTGGGAGAAGAGACCAACCCCCAGCTGGCCACAACTTCCCTTCAGGCACTTCCAGACAGTGCTGAGGTCAGTGAGGAGGCAGAGCTGGGATTCCACCCCCAGTGGGGCTTTGGGATCAAAGAGCTGCTTCTCCAAGTGCTGAGTTTCCTTCAGGTCAGTTTGGAGGAGAAAACTCCCTCAGGCTTTCAATCCTCCCCCTGTGGTTTTAAAATCTAACTGAAAGTTGTGACTTTGATGCCTAAAAAGGGGAAACTGGTCCCAAACTGCACCAAGGCTCTGATGGAATCTCTTGGCTGCACAGGTTCCAGGTGGGAATTAAGAACAGACTCCAGGAGAACGGGATTGGAGGCAAAGGCAGACAACCCCCCCCCTTGGAATGAGGTCCCAGGAGCACATTCCCTCCTGGTGAGGGGGTGGCCTTACTTGTACAGCTGGAGGAACTCTGGGTGTGGATTCACAGGGTCCAGGGGCCCGTAGATGAGGTGCACTGGAAGAGAGAAGCACAAGGATTGTGTGTCCAAGGGCATCCCTGAGCTAAGCCAAGCAGGCCATGCTGCAAACCAGATTCCCCCTCACAGGGAGCTTGGGAAGTTTCCAGTCAAAGAGCCCCCAGCACCAACCCCTTCCTTGGCTGCAGCTTCCTCTGGGCTTGAAAAGCTCCTCAGCTTCCCTGGAATGAGCCTCCAAGGGAACCTTCTCTGCTCAGTGGGACAAACTCTTCCATAGAATCAGAGTCATGGAATGGGCTGGGCTGGCAGAGCCCTGTGAGCCCCCCCAGCCCAGCCCTCGCTCCAAGCCCCCTGTGCCCCCCAGCCCATGGCACTGAGTGCCACATCCAGTGTCACCTGAAACCCCTCCAGGCACGGAGAATCCCCCCCCTCTCTGGGCAGCCCCTGCCAATGCCTGAGCACTCTCTCTGCAAAGAATTGCTTGCCAATGGCCACCCCAAGCCTGCCCTGGCACAGCTCCAGCCTGGGCCCTCTTCTTCTCCTGCTGGTTGCCTGGGAGAAGAGACCACCCCCCCCTGGCTCCAACCCCCTGTCAGGGAGTTGTGGGCAGTGCTGAGGTGCCCCCTGAGCCTCCTCTTGGGCAGCCTCAACACCCCCAGCTCCCTCAGCCTCTCCTCCCAGGGCTGGGGCTCCAGGCCCTTCTCCAGCCTCGGGGCTCTTCTCTGGCCCTGCTCCAGCCCCTCAATGTCCTTCCTGAGCTGAGGGGCCACAACTGGGCACAGCACTCCAGGGGTGGCCTCACCAGCACTGAGTGAAGGGCACAGGTGTGACTGAAGCTGGAGCAGGGAAGTTTGGGATGCTCCCCCTGGATTTGAGCTTCATCATCATCATCATCAGGACACTGGGAAGCTCCAGCCATGAGTGGAAGGGGCAAATTCCCACCAATCCCAAGCCGTGGAGGAACAGATTCAAACTCACATGGGACAGAGGTGGACATCAAGGCCCCGACCCAGCGGTCCCTGTGCTGCTTCCTCTGGTCCAGGTACTGCAAAACACTGAAGAGAACCCCTTGTTATGGTTCCTCTGGGGGCCTGGAATGTGTTCCCAGGGCCAGGGACACCCAGGTGGGATCTGCATCCCCATGGATCACCAGGGACAGCAGCAGGATGGTCACCCCTGAGCTCAGAGACTGCTCTCCCAGTGGGAGAAGGAGACACTGGACAGGGACACTGAACTCACAACCAAAAGATCCTCCTAAAAGGCACAACCTGGAGCAAACAGGTCCTGCCAAACCTCCCAGACTGCAGCAAACAGGTCCTTCCAAACCTCCCAAATGGAGCACACAGGTCCTTCCAAACCTCACAAACTGGAGCAAACTGGTCCTTTCAAACCTCCCAAATGGAGCAAAATGGTCATTCCAAATCCCCCAAACTGGAACAAAAAGGTCCTTCCAAACTTCCCAAGTCCACCAAACAGGTCCTTCCAAACTGGACCAAACACGTCCTTCCAAACTGGAGCAAACAGGTCCTTGCAAGCCTCCGAAACTGGAGCAAACTGGTCCTTCCAAACCCTCCAAACTGGAGCAAACTGGTCCTTCCAAACCCCCCAAACTGGAGCAAACTGGTCCTTCCAAACCTCCCAAACTGGAGCAATCAGGTCCTTCCAAACTGGAGCAATCAGGTCCTTCCAAACTGGAGCAAACAGGTCCTTCCAAACCTCCCAAATGGACCAAACTTGTCCTTCCAAACTGGACCAAACAAATCCTTCCAAACCTCCCAAATGGACCAAACNCCCCCCCTGGCTCCAACCCCCTGTCAGGGAGTTGTGGGCAGTGCTGAGGTGCCCCCTGAGCCTCCTCTTGGGCAGCCTCAACACCCCCAGCTCCCTCAGCCTCTCCTCCCAGGGCTGGGGCTCCAGGCCCTTCTCCAGCCTCGGGGCTCTTCTCTGGCCCTGCTCCAGCCCCTCAATGTCCTTCCTGAGCTGAGGGGCCACAACTGGGCACAGCACTCCAGGGGTGGCCTCACCAGCACTGAGTGAAGGGCACAGGTGTGACTGAAGCTGGAGCAGAGAAGTTTGGGATGCTCCCCCTGGATTTGAGCTTCATCATCATCATCATCAGGACACTGGGAAGCTCCAGCCATGAGTGGAAGGGGCAAATTCCCACCAATCCCAAGCCGTGGAGGAACAGATTCAAACTCACATGGGACAGAGGTGGACATCAAGGCCCCGACCCAGCGGTCCCTGTGCTGCTTCCTCTGGTCCAGGTACTGCAAAACACTGAAGAGAACCCCTTGTTATGGTTCCTCTGGGGGCCTGGAATGTGTTCCCAGGGCCAGGGACACCCAGGTGGGATCTGCATCCCCATGGATCACCAGGGACAGCAGCAGGATGGTCACCCCTGACCTCAGAGACTGCTCTCCCAGTGGGAGAAGGAGACACTGGACAGGGACACTGAACTCACAACCAAAAGATCCTCCTAAAAGCCACAACCTGGAGCAAACAGGTCCTGCCAAACCTCCCAGACTGCAGCAAACAGGTCCTTCCAAACCTCCCAAATGGAGCACACAGGTCCTTCCAAACCTCACAAACTGGAGCAAACTGGTCCTTTCAAACCTCCCAAATGGAGCAAAATGGTCATTCCAAATCCCCCAAACTGGAACAAAAAGGTCCTTCCAAACTTCCCAAGTCCACCAAACAGGTCCTTCCAAACTGGACCAAACACGTCCTTCCAAACTGGAGCAAACAGGTCCTTGCAAGCCTCCGAAACTGGAGCAAACTGGTCCTTCCAAACCCTCCAAACTGGAGCAAACTGGTCCTTCCAAACCCCCCAAACTGGAGCAAACTGGTCCTTCCAAACCTCCCAAACTGGAGCAATCAGGTCCTTCCAAACTGGAGCAATCAGGTCCTTCCAAACTGGAGCAAACAGGTCCTTCCAAACCTCCCAAATGGACCAAACTTGTCCTTCCAAACTGGACCAAACAAATCCTTCCAAACCTCCCAAATGGACCAAACTGGTCCATCTAAACTGGACCAAAACAGGTCCTTCCAAACCTCCCAAGCTGGAGCAAACAGGTCCTTCCATACCTCCATAATGGAGCAAACAGGTCCTCCCAAACTGGCACAAACAGGTCCTCCCAAACTGGATGAGCTCTGGGAATCTCAGAGCTGGAATCCAAGGAAGCTCCTGCAGGGATGAGCGGGGGCCCTACCTGTCCATGACGAGATTCCCGTCGTTATTCCGCAGCGCCGTCCACATATCCCAGAGCTCTGCCCTGGAGGGTTGTGTGTGGGGCCCAAAAACTGCTCCCAGCCTGGAAAAAGGGAGTTCAGCAGAGACTCAAAACCCACTCAGGGGCAAAAAAACTTCCAGCAGTTCCAAATTTCACATTCCAGGTAAAAAATTGGCTGCTGTGCTGCCAAGTTGTCTCCCAAAAAAGTGGGGAGAAGGGACTGAAAGGGCTTTTTTTGGGGAAAAAAGAGGGATTTCAACACTGATAAAATCTGTAAATATGATTGTGCAGAGTGTGGTTGGGGGGTTGTTTCCTCTGGAATGTGCAATTCCAGTTCTTGTGGGAGAGAAGGATTTTGGTGTAGAGGGAAAAGCTGTGGGAGGAGGGAATGGCCCAGGGGGTCAAGGCCATCCAAATCCAGAGCCAATCTCTCCTGGGGACAGTGCCAGGGATTCCCTCACCTGCTGCACAAATCCATGGAATCCTGGAATGGTTTAGGTTGGACAAGACCTCAAAGCCCATCCAGTTCCAGCCCCAACCCCTCCCACTGTGCCAGGTGCTCCAGCCTGGCCTTGGACACTGCCAGGGATGGATCCAGGGGCAGCCACAGCTTCTCTGGGAAATCCAGCCCAGCCCCTGCCCACCCTCCCAGCTGGGAGTTCCTTCCAATTCCCACTCCCCAGTTTGGCTCACATCCCTGCAGATGGTTCCCAGCAGCACCCAGACGCAACTCACCCCATGGAGAAGAAGAAGAAGTTCATCATTCTCATGGCAAGGTGGGACAGCAATCCCCCATCCTTGAGGAGCTTGGGAAGAAGGGGAAGAGGAGATTGTACACCTGGATAAATCCTCCTGGGAGAGCTTTTCCCACAGGCCCCCAGCCCTGACCCTGGAGACACCCATGAGGTCTCCTGGTGAGACACCAGCACTCCAAGGGGGGTTTGTTTGGGATATTGGGATCCAGCAGGGCCAGGGTGGGAGCAGCTCACCTTCTGGATGAACCTGGGGTGGTGAGTTTCAGGAAAAATCCCTGGAAAGGATGTTAAAGAACAGAGTTGTGAATCCACAGGTGCTTTGCTCCCCAAATCCCAGCCTCTCCCTGTCCTTGTGGTGCCATGGAATCTGGGACTGGGAGCAGGGACTGAGGCTCTAATTACAGCACCTT
>VWZD01006761.1:14087-36609 GCA_013396695.1 Sakesphorus luctuosus | reverse complement strand
TGGAATCTAGATTTTTTTGTTATCTAAGTGTACCTGGAAAGCTACAATCTACCAATAAGTCGCCGTAGGCATTTAGGGGTAAGGAAGATGATGCAAAACTTGGGAAAGAAGTTCAATCAAGCATGAGAAATAGCCTTTCTGGGAAAATGGCAGTCCTCCAGAAATAGATGGACAAAACACAAAATCGTGCTTGACCATTTCAGCTTAAATGTAAAAACTTGTCTTCCATTTCTTTTTATTTTGTATTTTTGTTTATTTATCTTATAGAAAACTGGTAATATTTTATTTTCAATTTCTTAAGAAAAATCAGCCTTGATATAAAACCCTTATAAAGCCTCTTGAGCCGCTTCCAGATTGAGGTATTGTGTCCTGTTCTCCCCCTGAACAACTGCTTGGTTGTGAATTTTGATATTAAGTTTGGAACAAAAGATTCTTGAATTGAATTCAAGAAAACGGTCAGTTTTTCTTTAGAAATGTATATGGAATTACACTTTCCGGTGCATTGTGTCAGACCAGCAGCACAGACATCCAACTAGTACTCCCTCATACTATACAGTGTCAGAAAGAAAAAGTCTTGGAATTTGACATAGAATGCCACCTGAAGGCACTAGCATCTAAAAAATTATTTGAGTAATTTTGCAGTCTTCATTAGAAACTTGCCAAGGTACCATAAGAAAAGAAGTGATTGTTTCATAAAATTAAAGCATTATTATTGTTACTGATTTCCATATTTTGTTGCACTTGCAGGTAAATTTTCTCAAAACCTTTCAGTAAAATAGCTGAAATCACTCTCGATGGGTATTTTTGATGTAAACAGCCATATAAAGAATACATCTTGAGAATCTCACATATATAACATTTTTGAATAGCTTGTTTTAATATTCCTATTTAAATATTGTTTATCTTTGAAGTCATAATAGAATAGCTATTTTATAGATTTTTGATTACGTGGAGCTGAATTGCAAAGAGTACTCCTTCATTCACCTTTAATCCAAATCTCCAGAGGAATTACAGCTGCTACCTGGAATGAAAAGAGGTTTTCTAGCTATTATTTAATCATCCTATCTGTTATCTATTATCTACAGTAATAAGAGCAAAGTTCAAAAGCTGCAAGTCTTTCTTTAAATTAAATACCATTAGCTTCAGCCCCACATCAGATTTTCGTGAGATCTCTAAAAATAAACGCCTTCCTTGGATATCTTCAATAGGCAATTCATCCTCTCTTGCAAGTACAGAGTCTGAAATAAAGTGCTGTGCATGAACCATAGAAAGCTTTACAGTTTAGTAATGCAGAAATACTTCATTAAGTTGTGAGAGAAAATAATTTCTCATAGTATTTTGGGAATTTGATTACTAATGCAATTGCTTTCACCTTTCTGGTATTAATGCTAAGATCACATCCTTTCTGATCTGTTTAAATTCAATCTATTCCTCATTTAACATCAGTGGAAAATTCTATGTCAGATTCTTGAAATGCCTGCCTGCCCCAAGCTCCTTATAAAGGAGTATCTGTAGGGCTAGGAAGAAAAGACCCACCAGCGTTTCTTCTTTTCTGGCAACTTGTGGCAAGTTTCCACATATTATTCATTCATTCATTCGTTCATTCATTCATTCAGTCAGTCAGTTCAGCATTATTAACTGAATTTCTCAAATGAATTCATAAATTTTATTCTCCAAGTTTTAGGCCAATTTATGGTTAGCCTTGACGCATGCATTAATGTAATATTAAAACCTGTCAGTGTCTTAGGAAAAGAGAAAAGCTGTGATCCATCTAAAGGTTCACAGAACACATTGCAAAAACAGTCTAACAAGTGCCTCCAGCAGAATTATCTAACACTGATAAACTATCAGAGATGGAATTTTGCTATGACTCCACTCACCTCTCTGCACTGGCAAAGCTACCCTGAGCTATATCCATGCAGCAGTAGAGGCTGCCCAGATTATTTTCTAATATGCTTTCTGAAAATAAAACATCTCTGGTCATTACTATTTGGATTATATTATGTGACTTTTCCTTCATCGTCAGATCTCAGACTTCTATAGATCAAGGCAGATGTAATCTAAACAGTTCTGTTGTTTTTTTAAGTCTCCTGTTGCAAAGTAATGTGAAAAAGATGGAAAAATAAAACAGTTCTTATCTTGATTATTATTGTTCATTATTTGAAAACAGAGAAAAAAAAGCAAAAGGAAAAAGGGAAAATTACTAGTCTAGTGTTTTTTAAAAGAAATTTTTAACAAGTAACTGCTGCACATTTTTAAATATTCACATTTGTCAATATTCTGTGTGCTTGACTGCATATGTAAGACATCATTATTTATATTTNGGAATAAATTATCAACTGATCCAAAAAGGAATTTTCAATGGAGAAAAGGATAGAACCATAAAACAAAAAAAAAAAACAAAACAAACCTTCAATGAAATTGCCATTCAGTTCCAGAACACAGGTTCTAACATTTTTACTGTGTGCTCACTTCTACCACAAACAATGGTTTCTCTGAGACTGTTAAAGCCAGAAGTATTTGAATAAGATCTATTCAGTTCACTTGACCTTAACTTCTGCCCACTTCTTTTTTTGTCTTAGCTTCAGATCCCTCCACTCAGAGATATTTATGTGCCTGGTTTGCAGAGTAGGCCAAACTTTTTTTTTTTTTGGTTCGATCTGTGGTTCTTCTGTATAAAATTCAGCTCTCAAAATATGCACATAAATTAGGTGGACAGAACACATCCTTACATCAATCAATTCTTAAACTCCTTGTGTATTTAAGATTCTTTTGGAGAACTCCAAAGTCTCCAGGGAACCTTTCAATAAGGAAATTGAGTGTGACAAGTACACTTAATTCCTATGGAAAAGTTTCAATCACTCATTTTTCATTCTTAAGAAATAGCTATTACAAAATAATTTAAATATCTTTATATTCATTGGAAACAGGAAATTATTTTATGCAGTAAATGTTGACAACAGTTCTGACTTTTTGGATTGCTGATTATTAATTTATTTTGATGCCATGTTAAACAACAGAAAGATTTGTCCAAATCTGAATCCTTGTTAGTCAAAAATTATAAATAGGAATTCTTGAAGCATGGGAAATACAGTTAGTGAGGAAGATTACTTATTATCTAGAAAATGTTCAGCTCAGGGGAGTTAGTGAAAAATCAAAGAGACAGTGTGAGAATTCTGAAAGTAATTCAACAAGATTCCCTAAATGGATAAAATTAAAGTGAACCATATGATGAAAATATTTTTCTACAGAAGTTTTTGAACCAGCTATAAAGTTTCTAAGTCTCGAATTTCTGTGATGAAGAAATTAATTTTCTACACCCTTATATATTAATTTTCTTACAGATCTACTAGTCATATGAGGGAGCTTTTCAAAACACACTTGGCAAATCACAAAGTGCTGAACTTTAGTGGGGAAATACAGCATAACTCTAACATGATGATATACATTGAGTGTTTAAATAATTGCATTAACATAGTTATTAATACACTTATAGATATCTGCATCACCACATAACACTTACAAAGCTAACAAATTAGAACAAATACATAAAATGAAATTGCCATTTAAGATGTGTATAGTTTAACAACACAGGAAGACACATGCTCAGACACTACAGAGTTTTTTTAAAAAAAGATTTCCCTTAATCTTTCCTTTAAAGTTACAATAAATGAATTGTATTATGTCATGTGGCTATGTCACTGAAAAGTAACTAATTTATTTCCAATCTTTTTTTCTGGTCATCTTATGCCTAAGAAGAACAACTAAAGACAACAACCAAACAAACAAACTCAAGTTTTTCAGGCTGTCCCACCCTCCCTGACTCTTTGCTCACTTTTCTTCCTGTCACTCTGAAAATCAATTTAATCTGGGCACACTTGTGATATTTTGCCTCTCATGCTCAAATTTATCCAGTTCCCAGCAATAAGGAATATCTATAAAGAACAATAAACCACATTTCCATGACTTACAGACATTTGTTTAAAGTTTTTAAATATCTATGTCTTTATGCATGGTGGAATGCTCGTTTTGTGGGAGGACAATCACAGGTTCTTGATACATCTCAACAGTGGAGGGGAGGAATGAAGGAAAATAAAAAGATGTCATTTGTATAATAAGGGAATAAAAACAGCTAACACAGAGCAACCACAGACTGCTCATTCATTAAGGGACTAGATCTTAAGTATTTCTACTACAGCAATTTACATACCTGTAGATTTTGCTCAATATTTCCCTTTCTTAAAACAATGGTTACTGTCAAGAAATTTTTTAGTCACATTTGTAATCTGTTAATTTCCCCAAATATTTTACAGTGTGCATTTGTCGGAGGAGACCAGAACGAGAAAGGATTACAGGCACCAGGCAGATGAGGACACTGAGGCCCGAGGTCCCGGGCAGCGCGTGCAGCGACAGGATCGGGACCAGGAGACCTCCCACGTGGACACTGTAACCTTAAAAGATGGCTACGATCCAAGTTTCTTCTTCCCACAATCCCTCGGAATTGTTCCCATAAATTCTTGTGTTTCTCCCACCGACCTCATTCTCCCTATTGGTCCCTTTTCCGCTCCTCCCTTCCCTCCTCCCCTTCGTTTGCATGCACCTAATGGAGTGCGTGACTCCTCCCCGTCTCCTCCCCATCTCCGCCCCTCTTCCCCGCCCTCATCCGGGAACTTTGCGCACGCCCCCTTATAAGCGAGCGCGCGACATTAAACTTGGCTTTTTCCTCGTGGACTCTCGCCTGGTCTGCGTCTGTTCCAGCCGGAGGGGTCGCGCTGGGCCGGGAGCGGGAAGAACCGACCCTAGCTTCTAAGGGGCACGATTCTAGGAAGCGCTGCCGCCCGGCAGCTCGCCGTTCTCCTAGCCTTGCTCCTGGGAGCATGAAAAACCCCTCCACTATGTTAGTGGGATCACAAATCCATTGAGATGCATTGAAAAGTTACAAGCATTTAAATCACTTAGACACTAAGATCAAATTTACTTCCAGTATGAATTGTACCAGCAAACAAATAACCAAGTAATTACCAGTTAACCAAGTAATTAGAAGGTAATAGAGTAGAATTTTACCCTTGTGATATATTACCTGAGGTAATATACAAGATTTTATGCCTCTGCGTCATAATGTCCTCAGACTAAAAGTGACAAGATTGAAAATTTGTAGACATGACACCTTTTAGGTAAATTACAAGTGGAGATATTTGAGGGAATTAAATTAAATAAAGACAATGAAGCAGAAATATTTTAGTATGTCTGTAGATGATGTTAAGATTAAGAGCAAAGTTGTTGTACTCCCTGTAGGAAACAGTCACAGGCAAATGCATGTCAATACTGTTTTATAACAGCGAAGAAAAAACCACTGGAGACACAGTAGTTAGGATCAACAGATGAGAAGGAAGAATCAATAATGGAGAGAAAAAAAATACATTAAAAGTAGTAGAACCAGAGGAAATTTGGTTGGAAAAAAGAAATTCAGAATTGCTGAGGAGGCAGGTTTGATACGGGAGGATCAGAAGGTGAAAAAAATATATAAAAATACTCAAAGTTGAGAGAAAAGACTGCAAATATTAAGCACTGGAGCTGAGAAAGTGGAGTGTGTTGATCATGTAACACGGCTCCAAATGCAAAATTTGTCTGTCCTATGGAGCTAAAGGGCAAAAAAAAATAAAACCAACAAAACCAAAACCAAGAACCAAAACAAGTGACCTAATCATAAAGAGATTTCTGAACTGCAAGCTCTCTGGTTTCTCTTTCATGTTTTGTAAACAGTCACAACCTAATATCTTTTTGTAATTCTATGGCCCACAATTTGCTCCAAATGTATCTGTGTTAATGATTTATCCAATCACATAGCTCCAATTGAAAAAGAAGCCTGTATATTCCTTGACACAGCTTCCTAGGCTCTGGGCTAATTCTTTTCTTAGTTTTTCTACAAGGTGTGTTTGTATATATGTATGGATAGGACTATATTTTAAAGAAAATTTATGTGATTAGATTTGAATGTTCTTGATATACTTCAAAAAGCAAAAATTGAAAAGTATCATTAAGAGTGCTGAAGCAGTGGGTATATGCCTTCTACATTTCAGTGATTGTCTTTCACACATTAGATACACTGCAGAACTGCACTGGAAAATACTGCTGTGAAGTGGAAAGATTCTGAGTATCACTGTAAGGAGAATATTGTTGGAATCAGGTATAATTGAATAAATGAAAAATACGTTTCATTTCAAATAATTCAAGAAAGTACAGAAAAGTCTCTGGACTGTATTAAGCATTTTCCTGTAAGAATTGATTTGAGGCTTTGAAATACTATTATTGGATCTTTAAATCTCTGGTCAATCTGGCAGTGATGTGCCAAAATCATTACCTAAAAAGTGGGTATCAGAATAAGCTTAATTTGTTATTCAGGAAATATCCTTGTTTATTAGAAACAACAACAAACCAATAAAACTCCAAAGCACGATGATTCTTTAAACTGGTAGTACAATGTAACACACACAACTGGCTGTATCAGGTCATGTTGCATGAAGCAACTAAATTCAGAAGCTATTTTTGAACACTCACTGCCAGTGGGTTGTTACCTACAAGCAGTGAGTCTTTTACTGTTATCCATGGGAAGGAGTCAGTGGCAGGTGTTCTGCTTCTGGCACAGCTCTGCTTTAGAATGGATTCTTTCTTTTTCCAAGGAAGCTTTCATTAAATGCTGTTATCGCTCTCTATGCATAGTCAACAACCTTAGATTGAAACACAGAAGAAAAGAATTCCTTCTCCCTGCAGATTTTGAACAAAAGGAATATATTATCCTAATGCTTATTGCAGAGAAGAATGATGCCTTGTATGGTACCATTTATGGTTATAATAAAGAACGGGTTGCTGATAAGACAAGCTGTTCATTAGAATCCCATTGGCAATAACAGTAGAAGTACATACGTTGATGTTCCTGCCAGCCTTAAAGAAATTCTGTGCTTATGAACAACCCTTAGGATGTTCTTTCCACGAATTGCAAACTTTTATTTGCCTCAGGAATGTATAGGTGTCCTGTAGATTAAGTTTATGATGTGGAGAAATTTATCTCAGGAACAGTTCTTCTCGCCGCCCCCCCTCTCCGCGAAATCAAAATGTAATTATTCTGGTGTTTATCTTTCAGAATCCATGAATTTCATTTATACCCACAGGAATTTATCTGAAGCAAGGAAAAAGCTGTGCTGGTTAGGTTTGTTTTGGTTTTCCTTTTTCCATTCTATTAATGGAACCCAGTTCCAGTTTTAAGATCTGCATGTAGTATATTAATTTTGCCTAACTGAATGACATGAACAGCATCAGGTTATTCCATCATAGAAATAAAATTAAATTCATTATCGCACACATGAAATTGATATTTTTTTGTTAGCAGTTGAGAATAAGTAAAAAATTTAATTAAGGGAATGAATTGATGTCATGATAATGGAAAATAAATTCAGGGAAATTATTTTCTAAAGGAATTTTCTTCTAATATGATTTCTGTAATGGATGCTCATTTGCCTTTTAGGTTTATAAATGTTAAAAGTCATTGGGGTTTTAGGGGAAATATCAATATAAATAACATAAAAATTTATCATCCAAAAGGCATAGTTGTTTCATGGTAAATAATAAAGTCTATTTCATGTAATTAGTACTTTATATAGAGAAATCATTTAAAACTGTGTTGAGCAGATGTATGGCATATATCAATGCTTATATTGCAAACATATTTATATGGTCTGTTGACAAGCCATCATACTCTGGCCCTGCTTTGAGTTCAATGGAAATGAGACAGTTACAATACGAAAACTGGAGAAGAGTATTGACAAGTTCTCTAACCGCAGAAACAATGATGAGACAGATAAAAAGTCAACCCTCTTGTGCTTACCTCTACCTCTTGCATGCCTCCTCTTTGAATTTTGTCAGGAACTTGTTCTTTATACATACAGGCCTCCTGCAACTTCATCTTGACTTCCTTGTATGTCCACATGGACTGCTTCTGAGGTAAGAGAAAACCTCCAAGCTCACTTTTCTTCATGATAATGATTCCCCGAGATTATTTTGAGAAAGTCCCTGAACAGGTCGCTGTGTAGTAGTCCAGGGTTAGTACATCACTGTTTGCCTTACTCCCTCCTCTTGTGAGCACCAACTCCATAACTCACAGCTAAAACAGTTGAGGCTGCCTCCAGCCTTCACATCTGCCATCAGTTTTCCCTTGGTTTTAAGTATGAGGTCCAGTGAAATACTTTCTCTAAGCAGCTGCTTGATCCAGAAGTTGTCTTCAAAGGAAAGCAGAAACCTCTTATGTAGGGAAAGTAGGATATGGAAGTGTAGTGTATTTTAGGAAAACAATTGATCTTAGATGAGTTGCTGCTTCTCTTTTGCACTAGACAGACCAGCATAAGTAATTCACTTTGACAGCAATTTATAGGCATTAAACCACATAGATACAGCTAGAACTCTCAATATTCTCAGTGAATGTTTCATATTGAACTGTGTGGTAAGAAGTAGAATCTGAAAGCTGCATATGTGAAGTTACTAAATTGTTTTCAAAGAAAAAAAAAAAGACCCAATTTTTTTATTGGTCATGATGCCAAGACAGTAATATAGTAATACTACAGTAATATTATCATACAGTAATACTATCATCCAGATAGTATTATAGACATAATCCTAGGAAGGAGGGTTGGAAAAACATCATGTATAGCAAAGCTTATGTGTGCCTAAATTTAAGTCTCATCTTTCATAATTGCTCATTGGTTTTCTGTTTTCTTATTGTAGCAGGTATGAACTAAACCATACAATTTCTAGTAGTTAAATTCACATATTTGAAGAGAAACAAACATTAATTTATCTGTGTTCAGTGCTTTTAACTATTATTTAGCTCAGCAGTTTGTCACAGAAGAGGAATAACTGTGTTTATGATTGATATTTCCAACTTTATCTACAAATCAATAAACTAGTTTATATGTATTATTATTATTATTATTATTAATCTAAGTATGGTATACACAGACTTTTCTGAATGATTCAGTTTCCATATTAGTTCCTTATTAGTGCTATTTTATAGTCTTAGGCCACCAATTCTACTCAAAACCACCTTTTCATTTTAAGAAGTTCACTAGTGATCTAAACTCAATTTACCAGTAACAGTATTGTATTTTCTTTTGAAAGACAGCATCTAAAGCATTTCTTCCCATATATTTAAACTATATGAAATATTTTCCATATGTAAACTTTCTTAGGTAATTCAAACAGAATATACTCTATTATATTTATTGAAATAGCTTGTATTTTAAGCAGGAATTCATTAGACTTTTGCTGGTCCTATGAACATGCATTTCACAATCTTAAAGTTTTTCCTGTAGAGGTACTGTCTTATGCATAAATGAGCTTTACCTATACTATAAGAACTCCCATCTTTGGAGGAGGAAAGCTGTCAGTTTCAGATAAGGTGTTCCCATTAAATGTTCTTTTATCTGTGCTAAACTTTATAGACTCCTATAGTCTAATGTGTAGCTGTATATAAAGCTACTTTCTGACAGACTACAATACAACCACAAAAATTCTCAATCACCATAAAAGACCATAGATAACAACTAAAGTTTGTTTCAATTTTTGCCCAACTATTATTTTACATTCTTACCAATTTAGTGGTAATTCCACTAAAGTAGTTATTAATTCCTTTAACATCGTTACAGGTGTACTAAAATATGCAAAAAAATTTGTATGTCTCATAGATTATTATCAGATGAATTGTTATTGCTATCAAAGCATGATTCATCCACTATAAATAGTGAAGACTAAGATGAAAATACAGTGAAATGAAACATTACAAGGAGTGGGAAAAAATTATCTAGTCTAATACAATCCTTATCTATTAAAAGAGACTAGAAATAATACAGGTCTTCTAATTTTGGATTTAAATACAAAAAAGGGCAGAGTAGGGAAAATATATAACTATGGCCATGCCATCCTGACTCTCATCAGATCACGGAACCTAAGCAGGGTTGGGCCCGGTTAGTATTTGGATGGGAGACCTCTTGGGAATACGAGGGGCTGTAGGTTCTAGTCCTGAGGACTTCACTGTCACCATCCAAGCTCGCTTGGCCCTGGGGAATGAACCTTAGGAGTTAAAGGGTGGGGCCAGTTCTGCGCATGCTGTGCCTCACCTAAAAAGCCCACTGCACAAGCTTGAAGGACACACCCACGTGGGGAGAGCCCTTCTCAAATCTGTGTTCATGAAGCCTAGCCATGATGACGATGATGATGATGATGATGATGATGATGAAGGAAAATATAACTTGCTTAAAGAGATCATGCTCAGATTTATACCTGTGATGTGTCTTGTTACTATTGATATCAAGGTGGTTGGAGACATTTTCTCTGGTTTGACTTAAGTTTCTAGAAGTGTATTTGATCTAGAAGACTTTAATAACCTTTTTTTTTCAAGTGGTGTTACAGTGAAGGAGAGAGGCAAATCAAAAAGGGTATCTAACAAATTCCCAAAGCATGCAAAGGTAAACTGACCTTCCTGTTGAGCAAGAAATCCTTTACAATAACTGGTCACCTTTACTTTGAACTTAGTTTTCATATGTGAACAATTGACCCTGAAGTTGCTTTCATACAGAATTGGAGGACAGCCAGTTGCAGATTTGAGAAATATAAAATCACTTGGAGAGACATGGCTTGTTATCCATTATAAACTGATTTTTTTTTCCTCAGAATGGTGGAGGAGAAAGAGGAAAGGGAATATGAAGGCGGAAAAAAAGAAGAAAGAAATTACTGGGGAAAAAAAAGGAAAAAAGGAGGGGGGGGGAAAAAGGGAATAAAACAGAGAGGAATTCTGTGCAAGAAAAGAGATGTTCCTGAAGTTTACTTGATTCTTTGCTAACCAAATATAAAAAAAAGACATGCTTTTGAACACAGGTTGTTTAGGAGAGAAATAATTGCCTGAATCAGAACCTCAAGTAAGGCTGTAGATCAATAAGAAATCATAGTTCATATTTGTAAACCTTGATTTTTATCTGCACTGTACAAATAATTCTGTTCTCATGTTTTGAAACCTTTATAAGGATTTTTAAGGTAAATTTGTTAAAAGCAATTATTATTAAAACCATTACATCTATGCATGTGTACATGCTTATGTCTCTGTCTTCATTATGTATGTCCTTAAGTAGTAAACTTAGTATGGCACTACTAAAAGTTGTTTACAGAAATACTTTATCTCTTAAAAAAAAAAAAATAGAATACTGTTATGGGTTTAGCCAGGTAGGCCTAAAATTTAGGGTTTAAAGTTCAGACTAGGCCTGGAATTGTCAGCCAACTTGAGATGGGCTGGGCTAGCTAACAGCTGACTTCTTCTAGCCAGTAGTATTGTATTCCATACCATATTATGACAATAGTAGAGAGTTCACAGAAAAACATGATGTTTTCAACATGAAAGCACTTTTATTAGCATGGGTTTAGACTTGTTAAGAATGCTTGGGGCATTTTTAATCTATTATTGCATTGACTCTTAAGGTCATAGGGTCTCACAACACTAATAGAATAGTTGTTTGTGTATTTTATCTGCAGAAAATGATCATCAGGCTTCTTTGAGAGATTCAACAGTTATTATTTTTCTAGAATAAATGAAGGCAAATCAAAACAATTTCTGGCTTTATTTCTATGGATTAATTTAATGGGTTTACACATACTTCACTGTCTTTCTCAATAAAGAAAATGTTGATCTTGTATATATCGTTGTATTTAATCTTTGATAATGTAGTTATCCTTTATTTATATTAAATCAAACTAAGTGTCCTAGACCAAGTAACATATCATAGAATTGCATTTTTTTTAATTGGATAATAAACAATACTTATTTAAGGGACACAATATTATTACTGAAAGTTTTACACATATAATCTGCACTCTGATTTCTTGCAGCTCTGCTTTCCATATCATAGATGCTGGCTTCCTAATAGTCATTTGAAGACACAAGAAAGAAAAAAAAAATATTAATAACAGATTTACATAGCAGCTATTGCTTGAACAAATCAAGTTTTCCTGACAACAAAAATGCCACTGGATGAGATTTAATTGAAATTTGAATTAACTTTGACACTTTTTTAATAATTATAAACTCTTGCTAAAGAGATGAATTTTAGTTCACTGACCCTCTTATTTGTGAGGTTTGGGTGTCTTTAATGGTTTGGTGTTTGGTTTTGTTTTGTTTTTTTTTTCCCTTTGAGTTTTCCTCCTGTTACCGGCAGCAATTTCCGATTGCTGCTGAAAGGAGACTATTGCAGTTGTACAATGCTTGTATAAATAAATATTACATAATATTCCAAGAAAGCTAATGAACTTCATGCTAAACTTTGGTATCTCAAGTGTCCTACTCAGCATAGGTTTTCTAACATCTCCATACTTCCAGCAGCATAGTTTAAACAGCTAGCTGAGAGCACCCAGAAAAATTTACAGCCAGTGTGCCTTGTAAGCCATGTCTAGGCTGTGCTGTCAGTTTCCATTCACAGTTTGTGTCCAAAGCCACGCTGTCTGTCACCCACTGCATGTTTGTCACTTGCCCACTCATCTTTCCCATTTTGTTGTTTCCTTCCTCTCGGGTTACTAGAGCAACATGCTGCTGCAACATTTCCTCTCTTCCCTCTGTGCTTGCTATGTGATTGCACAGTTTTGTCTCCTAAAAGGGAAGTTGCTTCTGGTGTATGACACTTTACACAGCATTTTAATATGCTTTCTTTGCTGACTGTCAGGATAGGTAACACGTGTCTGAAAGAGGAATCCAGACAAGCCCAAGAAGTGGACCTGTGGGAACCTCATGAAGTTCAACAAAGCGAAGTGCAAGGTGCTACACCTGGCTTGGGGCAACTTTCAGTATCAATACAGGCTGGGGAATGAACAGATGATCAGCAAACTTGACAAGAAGGCCTTAGGGTTCTGATGGATGAGAGACTGGGCACAAGCTGCCATTGTGTGCTTGCAGTCCAGAAAGCATCATGGGCTGCATCAAAAGAAGTGTGACCATCAGGCTGAATGAGACCTCACCTGGAGTGCTATGTCCAGCTGTGGGGTCCTCAGCACAGGAAGGACATTGACTTGTTGGAGTGAGTGCAGAGTAGTGTCATAAAGAAGAGCTAGAGAACCTCTCCTACAAACACAGGCTGAGAGAGTTGCAGTTGTTCAGTCTACAAGGAAGCAGGAGTTGGACTTTTTATACGGACATGAAATGGCAGGACAAGGGGTGATGAAAACATGAAAAACTTTATATAATATTGCACAATGATTTGCAATAAAACAATTATACTGTACTTTTATTTGAGATATAATTATAATAGGGATCCTTCCTATTGCAGAATAAACAGTAACGTTTTCTTTTAGCTTTCTCTTTTCTGCCTTTATCTCTATTTTTCATACTTCTGAAGACCATACTTAGTAAGGCCTTACTTTTTCTTCCTCCTGATTTTATTCATCATTCCCTCTACCGACATAATTCCTCCTTTTTGTAAGCACTTCATAGGTCAGTTTTCAATAATCATTCAAAATTACACTTGCCTTATGCAAGACTGCACAAGATGCAAGTGCCACCTTCTACTTATTCTAGGGGCTACATGTCTCTCCCATCCCTCCTAATATTATAATAATGCAGCATGATGAGATCCCAAACTTGGGAAGAATAAGGCACAATCAATGCAATGTTGATATGAAGTGAGCTGCAATCTCATACCTTACAGGATAATACTTCCATGTAGGATCAAGATCTAGAACATTAATTCTATAAAGAAACAAGCTGTGAGATGAAGCCTTGCAGGAAAAGGAGACTGGACACGCATGAGATAGGAGAGGACACAACCTCAGAGTTTAGAGAATCCTTAAGTATTTAGGCTTAGCTGAGCAAATCAAGATCTGAAAAGCTAATCCTTGTCTGTGTTACAACGCTGTGTGTAATGCCTACCCAGTGTTACCCAGTAATGATAATATTATGTTTTATTTATAGTCTCTTCTGACCAGGATCATATCTATTTCTTTTGTTATGTCTGAACAGCAGGCATGAAGCCTGATGATCCCTAGGCATGAAGCTTAGTGACTTTTGTACAACAGCTCCCAAACAGTTTTTCTGGTCACTATGCAATAACTTTTTCTTCATTTAATATGTTTTTTTTCCCTTCCTTTTGCTATAGGAACCATTAATCTGATTTTTTTTTTTTTCATCAAAATGTGTTTGCCATCTGTTATTCTTGAGTGGTCCTACAAAGTTAATTCTATTTGTAAAATGTGGGAAAAAATCTGTTTCAGTTAACACGTGACTCCTTTGAGGGTCATAACAAACAGCTACAAGAACATGAGATGAATCTTCTTGGCCATGGTGCCATGGTACCTCTTATATGATAAGAGGTAAACTACAGCATGGCACAGAAGAGCCTTACATTACTCTGTGTAAGTAATGCAGAAAAAGACACTTGTCCTGCTGCTGAGCAGAAGCAGTGCCACACAATTGAAAAGTGAAGGATTTGCACAGCAAAATATATTTCAGAAATTACTAGGTAAAAATATACATCTGAGGAGACACTCTGTGAAGGACAGTTAATAAAAAAAATGTTTTGTACTTAATTCTCTATTATGCAAGTTCCCTTCCATAAATTCTTTAGCATATTTTGTGAGCTGTTTGTGTGTCTCCTGCTTTTTCTATAAACTTATATTTTACACTTAATAAAGTTCTGGGCAAGAAAAAAATGTTTTTATATTTTTCATGATGTCACATTAATCTTTAATCTCTCTCATCCTATCATACACAGTGTGGATTGCTGAGGAACATGAAGTGTGCTACAGCAGATGTTGAAATGACTTTGATCAGTGCACTTACACTACATAACTTCCTCTGAGCACTTATCTGTCCTCATTCTTTCTGACGTTGCTTCAATATTCTTGTAAGATTTGATTACACATCATCATACCTTTTCATACTGTTTTTTCTTCATATATAGAAAGAAATAATGAATGGTTATTGTACTTCTCTACCTCCTAGACCATTTTTAATTACATTAAGAAATTTTTTGTGTGTGGAAAAAGGAACTTGAAACTGAAAGCAGGAGATGAAAATGAAGTGAGGTTGTATATGTCTATTTTTATTTTTTTCCTATCATCAGATCACACTGTTACACACTGTGTTTAGTAGCATAGCCATCTGCTTCTTTCCCCACTTTTGAATATTCTCTAAAACCTCAAAGACCCTTAAATGTCTTGAACTTGTGTTTCTCCCATAAATAGCATTGTTTTGAGCTTCTCTCTTACTGGTAAAGCAGTACCATTTTGTAGGCAAAGACTACCTCTTAACACCATTTCTATAGGAAGTTCAAAGAGAATAAATAATTTATGACATTCAAGACTAGGCAAAATGTTCATTAAATATATATAGAGACCTAGATTCTAGCTGGAGATGACTTTAGCAATGAACTTGAGGTGTGCCAGTTATAAATATCTGACTTGACTTGCACCCGTATACAGCATTTTTTACATGCCATTGGCTTTATCTCTTTTTTTATGACTTAAGAGAATCTTTAAGAATTGTTTCTCAGATTGAAAGCAAAACAAAACCATAAGCAGCAATCATATTGATAACCAAGGAATTTGAGGAATGGTGAAGCTTCCTTCTTATAAAGTAATAGCTGTAATGTAGCAACACAAAATCTGAAGTGACACAACAAAGTAATTTGCTGCAATTAGAAATGGTTCTGAAAAATTTGAGAACCATTGGGTCGGCATCTTATGAGTCTGTTTACTCTAAAACTTGTACTGAATCTCTTGATCCCTATTTCTGGTTTAAAAATACAGCTTTGCCATGAAGCAAAGGAACATTAACGAGAAAATCTGCAATGGTGCATACTTGACATTAGCCGACCTGAGTTCTACTGCTTAATAATTCCATTACCATATTTATAATCTGTTCAGTTAATTCAAATTCTGACATCTACAGGCAATCCAAAGAATGGCTTAGCAATGTGAGGAATTTGCAGTAAGGATAGAAGACAACTGAATATTGATACTGAATAAGTAATGATAGAAAAAAAAACACATGGAGTTTTGTATTTAAGAGACTGTGGTCAAGTCATTCACACTAAAACTTCCTATCTTCTGTGCACAGGTGTGGACAATATTAAAAGTCTTTTCTCAACACTGGGACTGAAGACACAAGCAAGGGGAAGTATTTGTATATGACAGATGCTGCTGGTATCAGCAAAAATGTGAGGTCCTCTTGCAATAGAAAACTTGAATTTGCTTTGGAGGAAACTCCTTTCTTATTCCTAAAACTTCCTAAATGTTCTGCTGCCTCACAGAAGATTTATTCTCCATGCTTCATAGGATGCCACATTTAAAGGCAACCCTGGCTACGCCCCACCCCCCAAAAAGAAAAAAAAATCATAGCTATCAACAGTGATTATTTGATTATCAAAGCAAAGGAAAAAATCAGACAATGTGTCAGAACACATTTAATAATTACACCTCCAATTACAATCCTTTCTTTATATTCCTCTGTAGAGAGCTTTTGAGAAACATCATATCTTTGAGATTTGCTTTAAACTTAGTGAGGCCTAAAATGCTTTATTCATACACACAGAGAAAAAGTGAGTGCTCTCTTTATCTTTTATATGCAAATACAACAGCTAATTGCTTAGTGTTTATCACTGGTACTTTCATAAGCTTATAAAAGGTAATACAGGCCATTCAGTACTGACAGTGAGGAGCAGCCAACACTGCCTGGTGGAGCAGGGAATAGCAAGTCCAAGCTCAACAGCCAAAAGCAGAAGCTATAGGTCAGGCTCAAGTAGAGAGGTGCAGGAGTCACAGCTGTAAGAAACAGGAGTGCTTAGGTAGGAGTGACAAGTAATGAGATGTGGTTCAAGACACTGTTGATAAAGCCTTAGCAAAACTAAGACAGACCAGTAGAGAGGCAAACTGAACAAAACTGAGAAGCTGAGTAGTGCTGTGAGGTTGACAAAGTAAGATCCATTTATTTTTCAAAAAGTTATCTTCTTTCCTCCAACTTCATTGAAAGCCTTTATCTGAAATCTTGCCTAAATTTTAAATGCTGCTCCTACCTTCTCAATAGTTCAGTATCACTATGAGTTGCCTTTGTTTTAACAATTTCAGTTCATGAAGAGCAAGTAAAGAAGATCTTATTTTTCTATACTACTGCGGCTAGAAGTTGCCTAAATATTTAAAAGTGTGAATTCTTTTATGACTTTTTTGACACTTTCATAATAGTTGAGTTTAAATACTTGTAATCAGTTCTAATAAATCCTTACACTGAATAGAATCAAATTCCCCTGAGGACTAAATATTAGTGTGAATTTAGCAGGCTTTCAAATCCCTGTGAGAGTGCAATTAGGGTCATTATGAGGGTTCTCTGACCTGAATCCCCCACCTCATTGTCACCACTCTCAAATCAACCTATCAGGATCCAATGGCTTGGATTAGAAAGAATCAAAAAGATCACCTAATTCCAACTCTCCATCAGGAGCAGAGGCGTCTTCCACTAGACCAATTTGCCTGAAGCCCCATACAACCATCCTTGACCTCTGTGAAAAATTTATTTGAAACTGAAAACGTGAATGATGTGAGAAAATTTTGCCTTACACTTAGCAAATGCTAAAGTTAAAGTATTTGGAATGGAATATTTTGTGCTCAACAAGCTAGTCCTTGACACTGAAATTTATATAACGAGATTTCCACTCATTTCAATTCAGGAAATTATCAAGGAAACCTGAGTCAAGCTGAAATAACCAATATTTTCCCTAAAGCATTCTTTAGATATTAATCTTTCACTTAATAGTTGAAGGCTTTAAAGTTCTGATGAAAGTAACAAAAATGAATTTTATTATTTCCTTTTTTTTAATACTTATTTGAAGACATACTGCATTTCTGAAGACAGATATCTGCTTTGACAGTTCTGTTTTATGGTTCCTGATAAAATCTCTAATGTAAGATCTTCTGTTTAAAGTAGCATGAATAGGGCCTCTTCCTTTTAAAGCCAGGACTGTTCTGTAACATAAATATCTCATAAATATAAACGTTTTCCACACTATCATCATTACAGCAGTAAGATCATATTAAAATCAACTAGTCTTTTTGCTGTGCAGTGTCTTGTTCTTTTGTAAGGCTGTTGTTTGTTCCTCTGCAGGGAGGTAGAACATCTGAATTTAGAACATACTGCTCTGAGTGTGCCTGTATCTTACAACTAAAGGACGTAAAGAACGAACTATAGCAGGCTTTGTTTATACACTTTTTTTTCCTCCCAAAATGCAGCATAAAATAACATCATATGAAAAATTCAGGCAGGGTTACAACTATATAATGAGACTGTATAAGCACACTGGAAATAATGAACATCATTTTAGAAAGGAACTGTTATCCTTCCTAATTCTTAGATTATATCCAGCTAAAAAGTTTCAGGAATAAACAACTTTGTTGCTACTCATTTTTTCATTCATATTTCACAGGTTTATTCTATCCAAGATGAACTTAAGTGAACTATAGCAAATATATCTACCAGGCATGGTGTCTTCCTTCCCTGTTTCCATTTTCTGCTACCCCCATGGTCACAATGCTCTGTGTGACTTGAGAGGTGATGACTAACTCCATTAGAAGGTCAAGATATATCTCAAGGCACAATGTTTTTGTCTTCAGTGATAAAATGGGTCCTAATCACCAGTACAGAGCACTCTGTGTTAGTGAAAATTAGTGAAATTTGCATACTGATGAAAACTAATTAGCTCCTTAGTATTTACATGGAACAAGGATATTAATGTTTTTCACTCCAATAGTGCAGTGGGTTGGAAATATATTTAAGTGAAACCAATTATCTTGCAAACATCCATCCCTTTCCATGTGTAAGGTCAGATACAAGATATCCCAAACAATAAAGAAGGACTGAGCATTAACCTCGTCCTCGGTCACTTGCTGTGCACGCAATAAGATTTTGCCACAAGATAACAAGAATATGGTTTAGGGTGTTTTTCTAATGCAAAAGAGCTTGGAAAGCATAAAGTGAATTACATTTCATCACCAAAACAAACAAAGGGTCCTGGCTAAAGTGGAAATCTTTGGTAACAGAATAGTAAATAGTAGATTTCTGTTTCTTCCAAGTTTCCCTCCATGAATTCATATATGCTGTTATTGATTCAATTTGCTGGAATTTGGAACGTATTTGAGGTAAGGTCTGTCAATACCAAAAATGTGAGCAGGTGAATTAATTATTATTTTCTCCTTAGATATATATATAGATATAGATATAGATAATTAACTTGAGAAACCAGCGGTATCTCATTTGCATGGATTATATTCAAGGTCAGAAAATGCAAATAATCAGCTCATATAGCAGACATTTTACTAAATAACAACTAACAGTAATTTTAGTTACACGGGCTTTAGGTATTAGGTCTGAGCAAAGATATTAATAAAATCTGTTATAATTAATTTCTAAAAATAGTAACAATAAAAAATTTATTATGTTGACTATGAAATTCTAAATGTATTACTCAATTCACTACAGTAAGTAGAGCAACATTACTGTGGTTGTTCACAATAGTGAACACATACAAAAAAAACCTGTTAAATTTTATTTTCAGGTTTAATAAAAGAATTATTAATAGTTGCACCATTTCATTAACTGATCTTATTAATTTTACAGTTTCAAAAGGATGTAAATTTTATTTGTAACATTTGTGGGTTTCTGTTTTCAAATCAGATTTTTAAAGTTATTATAAATTGTTTTCTTAGAAATAAAGGGTAGGAAGTTATTTAATCACATTTACACCTGTAACAAAACTTAGCATCTCATCACTTTACAGCCCAATTTATTCATTAATTCATATTCTTTAAATGTAAAACTGGCTGATACAGAATCTTTATTAGGTTTTGCAGTTTCATGTTCTTCTAGCTATGCTCAAGAATGCAAGATAAGCCTTTTATCAGTCAACAAACAAGATTGCCACACGTAATGTAAAAACTGGAGCAATGTAAGCATTTTATTAGGGAGCAAAACTTAAGTAAATTTCTCCACAGATTGTTTCAGCAAAGACTGCATGATGATTACCATTCAATTTCTGGACTCAAGATGAAAAGGAGGATTTGAAACCTTCTGTTCTATAGTGTAACAAGGGAAAAACTGAATTGTTTAAACTAGAATTGAAGCCAGACAAGCAAGGAAAAAAAGATGCTGAAAACCTAGTTCAAATCTTGCTCATTAGGAATTCAGCTCAGCTTGCTGGTATGCAGCACTTCTCTCTCTTCTGGGCAGAAAAAGGGAGTAATGATGGTGCTTCCTCTTGCCCAGGCAGTCCATTTCAGCCAGTATTTTCTGTTTGTCACACATGAGAACCCTCTCGTGACAATTTCTTTTATCATTTTCTTCATTGATTTTCTTCAAGATTTTGTGATTACATTCTCAGGATGAGAAAAAAGCTCTCTGTCACAGTAATTTCTATTAAGACTTTCAGAATCTCTCTATTTCTCTATCTATCACTCTCTCTCTCCCTTTCACTCTTGTCTTTCTCTCCATTAACTAAACAGTTACAAGATTTCTTTCCTTTCTTTCCTAGTTCTACAATATTCACCTTTTAAGAAAACTAACAATGAAACCACTGGAATGATACATGCTTTTTCTCCAGAAAACTACATATTTCCTGAGTGAGGGGGAAAAGGCAAGGAAAAAGAACCAACAAAAGTAACAACTTATGCTAAATTTCTTGGACTTTTATTAGTTATATAACAAAATACAAGAAAACTACAAGGGAAGAAAATCATGTTAAATGTAATACTTTACAGACCTTTTTTTCTCCTATGATGCTATATCTCCATTATATTACATCAATAATTAAAGGAATACTCTTTCATATATAGAAGCCTATCCCTAAAGCAAAAAATATATCTCAGTTCAAATCTTCAGAACTTTCTACTATACACAGATCTCTCATTGTATATCACTACTACTTAGAATAGGGGTTTGGTCACATCTTTAAGGATGTGTCAGCATACATGTTATAGACACTTTTTATGGGATCTGTCGCTTGAAGGTCAATTGCCTATGTACAAAAATAAAATTGTTTTGAAAAGCTCATTTGTGAAGCTCCTTAACCCTCACTTGGCTCTTAACTTCAATAAATTCTCAGAATTACCACCGTTCTTTAGGTGCTTAAAATGAACTACCACATTAAAAGGAACAGTAGCTGCTTGAATAAGATACATAGCTTGAACTCTCTTGAGGTGTTCAAATAATCCAGACAGATGTTTAATCTCTACAGTTGGAAGGACTTGGTATTTTACCACTATTCAAATGCACAATACTCATGCATGGTTTTGTGACTATCTACTACACTGTCTGGGGACACTTGCTGTATGAATATTCTGTCTGAACACCAAATAATATCCAATGTTATTATTATCTTATTTCCCATTTGTCATAATCATTGAACTTGAAAGTTTTTATTTTTGCTGCTTTTTCATATGTTACAGGTCACACATTTTCACTTTTTTTCATTAGGAAATCAGAATTTAAACCATATGATACATAGCATAACTGCAGCTTACAATGTTCTCCACTAACTATAGTCAGTGTAGGAGTGGGAAGTTAAAATATGCATTCAAACATACATTCAAACTTCACCAAAAAATGAAATTTTGCACATTTTTAACCTCTTCTAGCAGTAAACAATACCTTCTCGTTTTCCTTTTCTCTGGAAAAGAGAAATAAACAAAGATCAATAAAGGATTATAGTGCAAAGATACCTAGAAATAAACATAAATTGAATTTAAATGTAGTATTGCACAAATCTGATTGATGATGTTAGAGCTAGAACATTTACTACTACTTCTATCCAGAATAAACATCACCCTATAGTTATTTGACAACTTTTCTCTGAATAACCAAAGGGGAAAGAGCTGGGAAAAAGTACACCAGCTTGAACCATGAATAACTAAGACTATCTGTGAGTAGGAAGCTGGAACAAGTAAAGCATATTGCAGCTTCAGGTTCATCTACAACTGACATTTATCATTCTTGTTGCAGTAAGGCAAGAAAAATTAAGGACCCTTGAGAGACTAGAACACGATATTGATCAGGGCTTTGTAAGCTCTAAAATCTTGCACTTGAATATGGAGTAAGTCCTTTAAAAGAGCTGTGTAAGCTCAAAACTAGGCTTTGTTAGAACATGTGAATAAAAACTAATATGGCTGTACTGGTGGAAAAAAAAATGTGCTACAAGGACACATTTAATGTACATTTTCATATCTGATGTTATTAGAGGGTGAAAATAGGGCATTTTTTCCCTTTTCATCTGAAACTAAATGTCAACCTCTTCTGCAATAGAGTACCTATTACTATAGATCTGTTCATTGTCTGTTGATGTCAGCTAGCCTATTCATTGTAGCTATAGGTGAGGTATAGAATTAAGGAGCTTACAGTTTTGCTCCTCAGTGTGATCCATCAGACAAGGGAATTACATAGAATTGTTACAGGGGCGGCTGTCAG